>OY998169.1:26722881-27322881 GCA_963921995.1 Oxystoma pomonae
CAATATTGTATCTTCAGGCACATTTACACAGACAAACTTTCCTTTGATGTTGAAATGCCGACAAACATTTACACGAGCCTCTTGAGCAAAATGTTCAAAAAAAAGTTCGAGCAAAATCTCGTACAAAAAGACTCACGGAAATTTTGGAGAGAATGTTAAGCAAAATTTGTTTGAAGAAATGTTGGTATAAAAATTTCTTACAAATTTAAATTTTATAGTTTTATGGGAATTCATTGAACTTAACTGAAAATAGAAAGACTAAGTTTTAAAACAAGGTATTCTAAATTAAGTGCTTTCCGACGGAAAAACGATTTGATGTCGAAATTCACATTTTACCTCATAAGCCACTTCGATTGACATGATTTTTATAGGGGATATGCCAGTATACTTGTAACTTTTTTGGGGTTGTAAAAAAAACGAGAATAAAAAAATAATAATTGGCACTTATTTATTGCTGTTGCCTGTAAAATGTATTGATAAAAATTTACGTTTAAAAGAATATCTCTTTATTTTACTTCCTAGTTTAAAACACAATACAATAAAAATTAAGTCAAATTAGAAAACCTTTATACATTTTATTAAATCTCAAATATATGAACAAAAGCACGTTCGGTCTAAATAATACCCGTTTATTACCCACTTTTACAACCCTACGATCCCGACCCTTGTCTAAAAAAATATAATTTAGCAGTAATAGACTAGACTTCTGAATCGAAATGTTGCTCCTTTGCATATTGTTTGTTCAGTGTCAGTAATCGACCTTGATTATTACATTAAATTGACAGTAAATATCTATCTTCATCATTTTCATGAACCTTTTGCTTTTTTAAGCAACCGTTGGGGCCTTAAACTAACTAGGTAAATCTGGTGTGAGGAGTTTAAAAAAAATAATCAAAGTAAAAATATCTCTAAAAAAAAAATCCTCTCCCCACCACTCCTCATAATCGTGAGGCGCGGATTACCGCTTAAAAGTGCAATTTTTGAGTTTTTTGCCGATATTTGAAAAACTTTTTTTGGAAAAGAAAAATTTTCCTGGGTTGTTTTTTGAATTTTAGAAAAAACCCTTGGAAATAAAAAAAAACTCTGAAGAAAATCCCAAAAAAACCCCCGGGCAAAAAAATCCGGGAAAAACCCTAAGAAAAAAATATTATAAGCAACCCTAATCCATGTGACAAAACTGAAGAATAATGTTTCGCTTGCCGTCGGCTTTTTTTCACAAAAATTTAAAATAAAAGTTAATGTTCCATTTTTTTAAAGAATTGAGATCAGTGATCACTGATGTGAAATTTTATTTATTCTCATCTGTAAAAATATGTTTCCAAAACAGATAGCAATAATTTGCTCAAAAATTTACCCGAACAAAATGTTCAAAGAAAAGCTCACAAAAATGTTCACGCAAAAAATTTTAGATCTTTTGCACGAGCTTTTGTTTGAGCATGTTCGTCTGTGTAATTGCGCCTTTCGACCTATAACACTAAATTACAGCTTTCACAAGAATAATTATATTTATGTCCTCTGTATTTTATTTAAGTTCTTATGAATCGAGGAATGGCTCGTACATCGCGAATACCTCACCTGCAGCAGTAAGATGAAAATTATTAAGATTATCTCTTACATTCACTTTTATAATACATACATAATAATATAAATAATTTCAACCTCGGTTTATTTGTTTTCCCACATCTCAAGGTAATCTAAAATCTTTGTAAGATGATTTTACTTATGTGTTCAAAGTCAAGTATCATTTTTGACAATTACAGCGATAATTTTTGTAAAAATTACACTGATAATTTTTTTGTCATTTGTGCATTATTTTGTGAAATAATCCCGTAAATATACTCATTCACGCATTAAAATTAACCAAATAGTTTTTCATTAATGCGTGTTTTCTTTCTGCTTGATTGTGAAGGAAGACTTATAAATTATGATCGAGCTGCCAGATTATACAAAGCCCTTTTTACGACAATATTTTGTAGAAGAAAAATCTCGCGGTGAAATTACTTGGTTTCTTTCAAAATGGCGCTGCTTAACTTTTCTTTACTTTTATTAATCCATGTGTCCTACGGTCGCCATACTGTTTGTCGTAGAAACCAAACAAAATCTGAATTAATTATTAGGTAATGGCTCACCTTTTTTTATTTGACAATTTTTTTGACAGCTGTCACTGGGTATGACGTAGAGCCACATGAATGTTTTTTTTTATATAGAACACTCCTTTATATATTTTAGTTTTAAGTTCTTTAAAAAAGTTTTCGAGATATTTGCACTTACCCAGTTTACAAATTATAGTAAGTAGGTTTAATCCGGAAATTTAACAATTATAACGCCAACTTTATATTTTTATTATTAACTTGTAAAATTCTTTAGTGCAAATATCTAGTAAACTATCAATGGCAGACCCAAAGAGTGTGGTATGGTTACAAAGGTAATGTTTTATAGAACTTAAAATTATAAAGCGTTCTATATAAAATATTCAATTATGTTGCGTTGCTCTACGTCACACCCAGTGACAGCTGTCAAAAAGGCCTTAGAAAAAATTTTTAGCTTATTCGGCCGTGTTTTAGTTTTTACAAAATGTGCCTTTCATTCAAAGTTCAGCCAATTTTGAGGTTTTTTTGACTGTATGGATACCATATGACCCGTTTTGAACGTCACGTCACGGTGATCAAAATTAAGGAAAAAGACGATCAAAAATGCCAACCAAAACTGAGAGCTGAAAACTGTATAGTGTATCTGATCGTTTTTTCAAATTTTGAACATTTTTTTAGTTTTTTTAAATATTTCATGTAGTTTTAATAAAACACGCTAGCACCTTTATCCAATATTTATAAAATTTGGCAGAATTATGTCTAAAAAATAATATAGATACAAAATGGTTTAAAAAAATAGTTTGCAGTTTAACAATAGCTTTTATTAAGTTATACAGCTTCAGGGTATATTGGATTTTGAATCATATTAATTTTATATTTGCTCCAATGTTTTAAGAATTCTGTATGAACAGATTCGGCTTCCTGTTCCGACCAAGTTCCCAAGCTTTCCCCCAGAAACTGAAGACATTCTTCGATATGAAGCGATTAAAGCAATTCAAGATTTACAGCTTTTACATAAAAACAGCTATCAACTATTGCATCCGTAGCTTCGAAAGCTGTAACAAAAGGGACAATAATTAATGGAGTCCACAATACTTCAAAACCGGGAAAAAGTCGGGAATTCGGTGGGGTCGGGAAATTTGCTAAGAATCCTTGAATTTTTCAGATATTTTTAACTTTGTTGAGATCCCCCCCCCCCTTATTCTAACTTGGTTGAGATTCTTTTGTACCTATATATATTTTACATATAACCTTTTTGGCCAGCCTCCCTAACGCAGTGGGTAGCGTATTTGTCTGGCGCACGGAAAGCCTCGGGTTTGAATCCCGAATAGGATGGATACTTTGTGTTTGTTTTTCAATCTGCTGCTTTACTACATTGGGCATTGATTCTACTATGGATTTATAAATAATGGAAATTAAATTAAAATTTTACGGGTTTTTTTAATTTTAAATATACAATATTACACATTACTTTTTGTAAAATTTTACACTCTGCGGTATTTGTTTCGATCATAATATCACATAATTTTTTTCAGTGGGCAATCGCCCGAGAGCGAAGGGGTAACCACTAGTTCAGAAAATGTGACATGATTGCCAATTTTGTTGAATTGTCAGTTGCAGGGGACTGCCGAGAAATTTCTAAAGACTGCCAGAGACTTAGGGTTTGCAAGCAAGGGTTTTATGAGGTTTAGGTATTTGCAGGGGTTGAAAGGGACTGCACAATCGTCCCTCCCCCTTTGCACCTCACCAAACCTAAAAGTTGCAACAAAATTTGCTTTTGGCGCTCGCTATAATGTCATTAATTACAATTTTAGTTAATAGTTTTTATCAACAGCATTCAAAAGGTGTAAAAAATAGCTTTTTTCCTCCCCAACTGAGCGTCTCTTAACCCAAATTTTTAAGAAAAAATTGTAAGACATATAGGTAGGTACTGCAGAAATTTTTGTCTGCGACACTATAACATTCATTATTACAATGTTAGTTTAATTTTAAGCAGGAGTTTGGCAACAAATCTAGAATTGAGACCAGATCCTACACCAAACCAGCATTTTCTGCTTAAACGTCCAAAAATTGCCTGCAGCGCTGTGACATCGGGATTTTTTTAAACTAATTCGGGAAAAAGTCAGGAATTTTATCTAGGGAATCTTGTGGCAACCCTGTGGACTATGATTTCTAAGAACAGCTGTGCAGAGCAAGAAGTCAGAATTTTTTAAAACACGAAAAAATTATTGAGGTGGGCATTTTACTCTGTTTATGACTGGCGACAATTACCTTTAATTTTAGAATTTTAAAAAACATAAAATCCTAAACCAAATTCTAAAAACAGTGAGCGAGCACTCAAATCAGGAAAATTTTTGACCAATTTTTTTCGAAATAGCCATCGTTCATGCTCCTAAAAAACGGCACATCAGATATTAACAAAACTTTAAAACAAATATGAGTGCTCACTGTTTTTGGAATTTGGTTTGTGATTTTATGTTTCTTTTAAATTCTAAAATGAAATACTCCGAGTGAAATGCCCACGTCAATAATTTTTGTTTGTTTTATGATTTTGAAGGCAACGCAGGCATGTTGCTCTGCACAGTCAGCTGTTCTTGGAAAGCATAGTCAATTAATTATTATTGTCGCCTTTGCTTTAGCATTAAAAGCTATGGATGCAATAGTTAATAGCTGGTTTTCTGTAAAAACTGTAAATCTTGAATTGCTTCAAACGCGTAACGTAAGTTATAACGAAGAATGCCTTCAGTTTTTGGGGGAATGCTTAGGAACTTTTTAAAATTTTGTAGCAAATATAAAATTAACATGATTCAAAATCCAGGGTATCCTGAAAATTTAGGGCGAGCAGTAGTCGATTTTGGTTCTAAGAATCTTTAAATATGTATTAGCTGAATTACCTTAATAAAAATAATTGATAAATTCCAAACTATGTTTTGTTTTTAAAATAACCATTTTGTATCTTTATTATTTTTTTTAGACATAATTCTGCCAAATTTTATAAATATTGGATAACGGCGCTAGCGTGTTTTATTAAAATGACATGAAATTCAAAAAAAAAAATGTTCAAAATTTGAAAAAACGATCTGCTGCGATTTTAAAAAATACAGTTTTTTGTTACCCAAAGGGTCTATAATCAGAATCTGCTATCAGTTTTGCACAGGGGTCCGGAACAAGTCAAAAAAAAATGACAACAAAAACCAACAGTGGGGTATTGTTAGAGACCACCCCAACAAAACAGCATTTAGTAAAATCCCTTTTTTTGCCTTTTTGATTTTTTTTTGTGTTTTTTTTTGTATTATTTCAACCCGCAACGTTGCCCGCTCCAAAATTAATGTAATTCCACAGCTCTCATTAAGCGAAATGTCAAATAAAAAGCAGCCTATGTTCTAATACAGGTCACAATTTATCTTATAACCAAATTTTATCCAAATCGGTTCCACCGTTTTTGCGTGATTGAGGAACAAACATACACACCCACACACATACGTACACAAACTTTTGCATTTATAATATTAGTAAGATAATACTGATATAACTGCATGATGTAAATTGTAACTACAGCAGCACTTTCTTACTTTTCCTCTTTTTTTGTGGTGGGCGTTATAATATTATTTTTTTTTAATTACAGGGATAATAAAAAATGCTTAACATATATTTTTTTAAGAAAGGTTTTCCAATCTGTCTTCAAATAATATACTTATTACCTAAATCCAGAATTATGGTAAATTACAAAAAATAGTATTATTTATGAAAATATTTAATAAATAACTTAAATAAAACTTTAATTACCAAAGTTAAATATTTTTTGACGAAAATTTAACAACAACTTTTCTTAAATTTTTACCAAATTTTGGATTGTCAGTACTATTAACTTTATATTTATTCCAGTATTTAATAAACTCCCGGTGGATGGACTCTTATGCTTGTTCGGATCAGATTCTTAAATTCTTTCTTCTTTCATTCTTCTAAATGGTTAATCACAATGGACAATCCCCAGTTTGGTAAAAATTTAAGAAAAGCTGTTGTTGAGTTTTCTTCAAAAAATATTTAAGTTTTGTAATAAAAGATTGATTTAAGTTATTTATTAAATATTTTTATAAATGAGGTAATTTAGGTAATAAGTATATTATTTGAAGACAGATTAAAAAAATACGTCTAATCTAATTATAATTAAAAATAAATATATTTGGGTATATTATAACGCACACCAAAAAAAAAGAAGAAAGAAGAAAGCTGTAGTTACAATTTACATCATGCAGGTATGTCAGTATTATCTTACTAATATTATAAATGCAAAAGTTTGTGTGTGTAGGTGTGTATGTTTGTTCCTCAATAACGCAAAAACTGTGGAATCGATTTGGATGAAATTTGGTTTTAAGATAAAGTGCGACCTGTATTAGAATATAGGCTACTTTTTATTTGACATTTCGCTTCATGGCAGCTGTCAAATTATATTAATTTTGGAGCGAGCAACGCCGCGGGTCGAAGTAATACAAAAAAACACAAAAACATCAAAAAGTTAAAAAAAAGGATCTGCTGGGATTTTACTAAATGCTGTTTTGTAATGCGGAGGTGGCCTCTAACAATACCCTACTGTTGGTTTTTGTTATCATTTTTTTGTAACTTTTGACTCGTTCCGGACCCCTGTGTTTGGTTGGCATTTTCGGTCGTCTTTTTTCTTCATTTTGATCTATTCTTAAATTGGACAAAAAAATTAAATTAAAATTAATTGTTAATTGATCATTGCAATTAAATTTATCATTTTAACATTATTTTTCTGTAGAAAATCGTTTATTTAATAATATGTGCCTTATTTCTTTCAGAGCTTGACAGTACGAGACAGAGTCCGAGACTGCCTGGAAAAGGAACCCTCGGAACGAACCGAGGACGACATAGAAACCCTGCTCGAGTTCACTCAACACCTTAAGGCGTTCACCAATATGACGTTGTCGGTAAGGCGAGCACTGTGCGCGGTAATGGTTTTTGCCGTGGTGGAAAAGGCGGGAACGGTTGTTATGAATGACGGAGAGGAGCTGGATTCCTGGTAAGATAGGTGTAACTACATTTTTTGCATTAAGAAACCCATTAGATTGCCAAATTATATCATGCGATTTTATAAATTAAAGCTTTTTTGTCATTTTCTTTGATGAATATTGTATTGTTAAAAAAACTATGGAATTCTCAAAGTAATTTTCTTTAAACCTCATTTGATTTTTGTCAAAATTTCGATATCTATATTTCATTATCTAATATTAGAGAGTCCTAGGACTCAATCAATCAAAAACCTGCATTAATATTGTGAGAGTTTTGAAATAGTATGTTATACCTATTTTGTGTTACATTTAGGTCTGTCTTGGTAAACGGCTGTGTAGAAGTGGTAATTTCGAGCGAAGAAAGTCAAATTTTGACAGTCGGAGATGCTTTTGGCATCCTTCCGACCATGGATAAGTTGTACCACAAGGGCATCATGATTACAAAATGCGACGACTGCCAGTTTGTGTGTATTACCCAGTCGGATTATTATAGGTAAGTCCGTTAATTCATGGTGATTTTTCACTACGATATTTTACTTGTTGTAAAATTATTTGATTTTGTTCATAATCCATATAAAATAAGGTTCAACGTAGTCCCATATAGTCAAATAAGAAAGCTTAGTAGTAGTGCCCAAAATCAGTCCGATACTATACCGATTTAAGAGAACTCAATATATGTTTTCGTAGCAACAGGTTGATTAATTGTCAAAGGATATCGCCCTTTTTAAATCGAAATTTGTATTTAGTAGAATTGCCTGTTTTTTTTATATCTTGTAGTACTCGTTTTTTGTTTCATTGCGCCAACTCTCTACCCCTCCCAGAAGTACCCGAACAGTGACGTCAAAGTTGTCGATATCGCACTTTTGAGCAATTTTTGAATTATTGTTCTTTATTTGCAATTTGAAAATAAAATTTGAAATCTCAAAATTGCCCTACCATCTTGGATCCACCATATTGAACTTTTGATTTTTTATCTGATTTAAACGAGACTTTCTCTAAATTATAAAACGTTCCCAAGACACCTAAATGTGAGAGAAAACTCCTTCGTTCGTTATTTCTTTGTCTGATTTAAACAAAAATTGTTGTACATAAAGCGCTTTCAACAATATCCAATTTTGATCCAAAATTGACATATGTCAGTGGCCATCTTACAAGGGCCATATTGAACTTCGTTATATTTTGCCCGATTTAAACATAACTTTTTATACATTTTAAGATTTTCTAATATTACTTAAATTGAAAGCAAAATTAACATATGTCAGTAGCCATCTTGCGTCGGCCATATTGAACTTATTTGGTTTTTGTCCGACTTAAACAAAACTTTTTTGCACCTAAAGCGTTTTTAACAATATCCAATTTTGACACAAAATTAAAAGTTTAGTGTAAATCGGACTAAAACCAATGAAGTTGAATATGGTCGACGCAAAATGGCTAGTGACATATGTCAATTTTGAATCAAAAATGGATATTTTTGAAAACGCTTTATGTGCAACAAAAGTTTTGTTTAAATCGGATAAAAAATAACGAAGTTCGATATGGCCGACATCTGTCGGTTTTCTGTCACGGTTAACAGTTAGGTGTCTTGGAAACGTTTTATAATTTAGAGAAAATTAGACTCTGGTCGGTTTGCAAATAAGGTCAGCACAAATAATTAAAAAATTGCTCAAAAGTGCGATTTCGACAACTTTGACGTTACTTTTCGGATACTTCTAAGAGGGTAGAGAGTTGGCTCAACAAAACAAAAATCTTCTTCGGACGAGTACTACAACATATAAAAAATCACTTCCATTTAAAAAGAGCGATATCCTTCTTGGGTTTTTCAAAAACGCGAGAGAATCCACCAAGTATACTATCACCGGATATTTTAAGTCATAACTTTGTCATTCTTAGATCTTGTCTGCGATTTCAGTGGTTCGTGTTATAACCGTCAACTGTGTCAAAAATAGTGGCTGCAAACGCAGAAAAGGGTACTATAGTTTCGTTCGGGTAATTCACTCCATTAGGTTTAAATATTAGGTTTGTTATGAGTGCTGCCATACTGCACCCTCCACCGCGATCTAAGAGGTCTATTGTGGCTCCTACCTTTCTACAAGTCACTCATCCCAATTTTTCTGATAAAGGAAATCAGTCTATTCATGTGCTGGTTGAGTCGGCACTGGCACTGGCCTGTATACAGACCTGTGATTATTCTCAGGCTGTTCCTTCCATTGACTCTTTTTGACTCCTTTTACCCCAAACCGTTCGGCTATTCCAATCGGAGTGAAAAGTGAAGTGCCTGTTAGCGTTCAGGCATTAGAAGTAGAGTATGCGCAGTTAGTCCTACTAAATTTTGTGCTTTTTCGAGTTTTGTTTAAATTATTTTTTGCAATCAGCTCCAATTAAATTATATGTCATTTCTTTATACGACGAATCATTATACAAAATTTCCGTTTAAAAATTAAGAAGATCTTCAATGTGTCCTCAACCTCAAGAAGCATTTTCTAAAAAATCCATTTAAAACCACCAAAGGTTTTTTTTTGTTTGTACGCCAAACAAATACGTCGAAAAAAAGGTTAGCTTACAGTTTACACTTTTCACTCCGACGCGTTCGACTACTACAATTTCAAACACTGCCGAACTCTGACTCCAGTTCTACACCACACCACTCCTATCTTTAATATTACCCTAATGTACCTTAATTCCTTAGTGCAACCAGGCGCACAATCCTTTTTATACGCTAACCTATTTTATCTCAAATACTTTTGCAGAAAACGACTCAAAAAAAAAACAAAAGTTATGAGTTAGGAAACTTTTTTAATGGCCGGTCTACCACGCTCGAATGGCTAACGAGAAAAAACGGTTGGATTTGCTCTGAATTTTGCAACTGTCGGATAAATGTCTCAAGTTTGAAGCAAAAAAAAGAAGCGAAGTAGCCGAAAAAACTTTGTTCTTCTTCAAGTGCCATGTTTTCTTCGAATGTTGGCTATCATCAGCGCGATCTGTACCCTGTCCACTGCTTTTCGGAAAAGTTTCGTAGTGCTAACACCATACCATTGTCTAAGATTTTTAAGCCATGATATGCATCTACGACCCGAACCTGTTCTGCCTTCAATTTTGCCCTCTATTATCAATTTTAAAGTTTATATTTGTCATTTCTCAAAATATGGCCAAAATATTCAAGTTTTCGTTTTTTGATGGTAAATGGTAGATAAAACTTCAAGATCTTTATTTATGCTAAAAAAAATATCCACATTAGTTACTCTGTCCATCCAAGATCTCCTTATTATTCGACTATAACACCGCATGGTCTCAGTCAGTGTTCGTACCTCCATGCCATAATATAAGATGATAAAAACATAACACCGAATTCGAGAGTGGTTTTAAGATCGCGACTACACAACACTGATTTCATTTTGATAAAATATGATCTGGACTGTTCAATTCTTGCACGAACTTGTTGCATGTTGTCCCAGTTCGCGTTCGACTAGCTGCTCATTTATTTCTAACATGCCTCTGATGTTCTTTTCGTTGGATATGACCATCCATTTTGTTTTTTCAACATTTAAGTTAAGCCCGAATTGCAAACTTTTGGCAGCAATTTTACTCAACAACTCTTGCAGGCCTTTCAGCCGGTCTGCTATTATGACGCAGTTATGAAGTGCATTCTCTATTATTTTGTTACTATAGATAGATATTAAAGAACAGCGGAGACAATATACAACCTTGGCGCACACCTCTTCTTATTTGGACCTCTTCGGACAGTTGGCCAACAACCTTTATTTGATCAGTCTGGTTCCAGCATAGATTAGCGATTATCTTTAGATGTCGGTCATCTAGACCAACTTCCTTTAGCGATTCTATGAGCTTTTCGTGTTGGACTCGATCATACGCTTTCTCATAATCTATGAAACAGGCATATACTGGCACCCACACATCCCTAGACCGACTTGAATGCCAAACAGGGCCTCTCTTGTCCCAAACCCAACACGAAATCCAAACTGCGTGTCACCCATAAAGGATTCGCATTTGCCATAAATTCTTTTATGGATAATCTCTTGAAACATTAAGCTGATTAGGCGGTAATCACTACCTTTTTTGCTGAATGTTTTTTAGGCAGTGTAGCAAAGGTTGATTTTAACCAGTCATCAGGGATTTGACCGCTGCGATAAATCAAGTTAAAAAGTTTGACTAGCGTATTTACCGAATCTTCGTTTTTTATTAGCTTAAAACCTCAGTGTATACTTCGTCTTGCCCTACCCTACCGCTTTTCTGTTTCTGTTACACCATTCTTTTAGTTTTTCTTCGGTATCCGGTATGATTTTGTCCTGATTGTCCACAAGGATTCCAGCATGTCTTTTATTAAATAATCCGGCTGTTTTCCTTATCCGTTTGTGTAAATTGAAAGTGTCATGTTTAGCATCTTGATCTTCTATTTATTTTAATAATTTAAATGTATTACTAATATTTTTTACCCGCAAAGCTTGCATAGGGTTTTAAAGCAGAATCTACCGTTTCTTATAGAATCCTTCATCAAGGCGAAGAAAATACACGACGCCACGAAGAAGACGGCAAAGTTATCATGGTTACAGAACTGAGGGGTTCGATCGAGTCGGGATGCAATAGAAGGGGCCACATAGTCATTAGGGCCACTGCTGACCGCCTCATGCATCAGCTGGTTGAGGAGAACTCCCTAACTGACCCCACTTATGTGGAGGATTTTTTGTTAACACACAGGTTTGTAGATTCGTCATTTGTGTCTTTAATTTTACTCCTAGTCTCATCGTGCAATTTGGAAATTTGCGAACATTTAGTTACTAACGTTAGTTCTAAACTCACCCTTGTAATTGCCCTTAAGGTCTGACTGAAAGTTGGAATTTAATATTACTAACTGCCTTAAAAATTTAATTTTTTATGGTTGCAGGGCATTAACCCGTAAAGGCCATAAGTGTCGATTGTTTTGTTGCGAACCACAGCCGCGTTCGAGCTAGGGCAGTCACGCTCTTTTTCGGTAAGGTCACAAGCTTCTCAAATGAAGTAGGCCTTTGACATATATATATGAAGGTAATATAAATAAAAAATAAAAAATTTCCTACATTTTCGTAATCTGCATTGCACCCAGACCTTTTTAACTATTTTATAAACACAATTTATGACAAATAATAAGAAAAAACTTTATTTTGATCCGGCTCATAAACGTCGTATGTCTGAGACATGCAGTAGACGTCTGCTTTTGATCAATCTTTAATTGCGCGCGCGAGAACATGTGCGACAGTTATCTCCACCTGTTCCCCGCAACTGCCTCTACCTAATTTTTGGACCTTTATAACACTGGTTTCCAACAAGAATTAAGATTTAAAGATCTCAAATATTCGGTCCTTCCATGCGGCCTCTTCTATAAAGCTCAGACGCTCGTCACACTCAATGTCGTGTCGCTCTTTTTTTTTATATGAGGGTTATTTCATACCAGAGGTTTGGCAGACCATCTCCCAGATTTCGATATTTTTTGGTACATTTATTCTACCCATAAAGACAATGAAAAATCCCAAATTTTAAAAAAAATGTACCATTAGTTTTTTTAAAATTAATTTTGGAAAATAAAAACATTTTGCTCAAAGTTGTACTTAAAGAAATTAAAATATGTCGATAACTACTTAAACTAGGACAGTGGTTTATAGCTCGTAGTTTGTTTCTGGATATTTCGCCAAACTATTTACAAAATTTCAAGGTGGAGACTTGATGGGATCGATCAAAATTATTTAAAAAATTTCGAAAACAATTTTTCAAAAAAAATTAGGTTATGTGATAATTTATCAAAATGAATACCTTCAGAACTATACATACTAGAAAAGCGACTGATAGCTTGTTTTAAAGGTATTTTAAAGGCCATTTTAATGAAGTATCACATGACCTCATTCTTTAAAAAAAAGAAATTTAAAATATTTTTGTTTTGATGAACTCATCCTAAAATTTTGTAAATAGTTTGGCGAAATATCCGGAAACAAAATATATTTTTATAAAGAAAATAAAAAGTGCTGTTTTCCAAAAATTTAATAATTTTTTTTTTTCAAGTTTCATTAGTTATCGAGATATTTCAATTTCTTTAAGTACATGTTTGAGCAAAATTGGTAGTTTTTGTGATTTTCAAGAATTAATTAAAAAAAAACTATTGGGCAAAAAAATTTATTTTTCATCCCCTTTATGGGTAGAATAAATGTACCAAAAATTATCGAAATCGGGGAGATGGTCTGCCAAACCTCCGTTTTTTTTGGGTTGATTTAATATGACAATTCATTAAAGCCTTATCAAAATTTTAAAAGGATGAAGTTTACCCTTTTGGGGCTAGTTGCACCTGAGCTCGAACGTGGCCCATAGTTTATATCAGTCCCTGTTGCAAACATAACTAATAACACACTCACAGGCAACATATTTTAAAGAAATAGAAATGTAGAAGAAAGTCCTTGATGAGTATTCTGGTAATTTCAGAGCCAAAAAAGTAACCATCCGAACGAACTTGGCAATGGCCGGTGATTAAAATATTTTTTTTTTGGAATTTAAATTAGTTTTTTTTGTTTCATAAATATCACAAATAATTATTTGTGTGTTTTTAGAATATAGTCACTTTTAAAACATATTTTCCTGAGCCACTTGTTTTGTTTTATTTTGTGAAGAAGTAATGCGTCATACATCAAAACTTCCACAAAAATTAGCAAAATACGAAATAGAGGTCGGGGTCGGGTCGGGTTGATTGATAAAATTTTTAAAAAAATCTTGTTTTTTTACTGTACTGTATAATATAAATTTCGGCCATTTTTTTCAAAAAAATGCATTTTTTATATTTAATATAAAAGTAGACTTAAAAAATTATTAATTTGCAAAAATAGTAATTGGACTCGGGAAAGAGGCAATGTTCTCTGAACAGAATACTGTAAAAAGCCAACGTTTTAATAATTTGGTACCTCCAAATATGTTAATATTCTTTTCGGAAAATCTATTTAATAATGATCAAAATACAAATAAGTTACAGACGCTGTAACCAACGCTCGTAATTAAAAAAACTATCTGACCGATATTAGGCAATAACAAGAGTTGGGGGGGGGGGGTAAAATGGGAAAGAATCCTCAAAAATATATTTTTATACAAATATATATTAGGTAGAGAAAAAGGTATGGAACCGTACCCATATAAGTGTGTGTGGTACCTTGTTTAAAAGATAATTATTTCCGGTTTAAAATGCACTTATTCGGCATTAAAAAAAATTTAACTTCAAACAATTTCATTACCTTTCAGTACTGACTTATATAAAAATATGGCGAATTAAAATGCAATTTGTTTTAATAATGTTATTTCTATATGGGGCTTGACTTCTTATTGGCCAAAGCTGAGAATAACTTTTTGTTTGGTATATAGGGTGTTTACTCCAAGTCCGCTACATATAGCCAACCAATTGCTGGACTGGTTCAAGGATCCAGGAGTTCGAGATAGGGTGACGCGAGTGGTACTATTATGGGTAAACAATCATTTCACAGATTTCGAAACTGATCCGGAGATGATCGAGTTTTTGGAGACGTTTGAGCAAGGTAAACAGATCAATTCTTTGTTATTTATTTTTGATACTCTGAAGGCGACTAAATGCGGCTCACCTATGCAAAAGTGTCTGATTGGCCTATATCTGAGTATAAGAGGGAAGATGTGATTGGGTACTGGGAGTTTAGGCGTTGCTGGAAAGATGAATATTTCTGTAGTGCCTTTGAGAAAGCAGTAAGGCAGTTTTCGCTTTTGTCTTATTTGCATCTGGTATCCCAAAGAGTCTTACATTCGTTCGTAAAAAGGCAAATTTTTGTTTCTGTTCCAAAGTAATTTAGTTTTTAGTTACAGGAGCTACCAGATTAGGTGCTTATGGTTAGGTACAGATGGGATAGATAAATTAAACAATAATATATAAATAACGTACACTTAATAAGCTGTACGAAGCTTCTAGATTTAAAATGGATTATTTAAAATCTATGTATAATATTTTAACAGTCGTAAATAATTAAATAAATTCGTTATTATTATTTAGTTCGGAATTTGTAAGTTTTTCCTAAGTTGAGACTTATTAACTTCTAGGCTCTTCTAGAATTTATGATAAAGTGTAATGATAGTTGTATTATTGTTAATATTGTTGAACTGATCTGTAGATACATGGAAACTGCCTTCTGGAATATTCACGAGCAGCGTTCGATTTAGTTATTAACGTAGAGTCAATTTGAATTCGAAAGTCTTAGATGGCCACAGTAAAAGTGAAGTCCAGTTCTGGGTTTCATCTGCGAGGACTTAAATGCTAAGTTACCCCAGTCCACCAAACCTTCCTTGCAGAAACTGCTTTTATATAAAAGGAAATCTAAAAATATATATAAATCAGGTCACCAACATCGAGCCTGAGGCGTTTTTTCCATCATTTGCTGATGATGTTTCAGCATTACGTTCTAGTAAATCAGAACCAACATTGGAAATTTATTGTTATAACCTCAAAAAAACATTAATTTCTGGTTTTCCAGTCATTCTCTCTATTTAAATCCATCAAACAGTCGAAGAACTAAAAATCAGTTTAAATGAAGAAAAATTAGCCATTTGCAGTAGTACTAAATTCCATACCGACTCTAATCTCAACTGGAAGCCACATTGCGAGCATGTTATTCCAAAAGTATTTTCACAATTAAAAACAAAAAAAAATCAATATCTTCAAATATATTTTGCAAATGATTTTGGGATTGGTCAGCTCTCTCTGAGGATGTATTTTTAGCATAAAAACGATGGTGTGATGTTTCATAATCACATAGTTACAAGGACTCTGTCCATTTTATTATTTTAACGTTACCATTATTAAAGTAACACTCGTGGCATATCGGACAAAGCGTTTTTGTTTCTCACTTCATTATTAGGAATCATCAGGGGTCATAGGATTATACCTGGCAGTTGAAGCTACACAGTGACCATGCACACCTGTCGAATTTAAAACAAAAAGTTTGTAATCCTTGGGGACGTAGTAACTGTGTGCGCCACCTGTCGAATAAACCGAGAAACAAAAACATCAAAATTGAAAAGTGCAGGACACCGTAAATACAGAATCCTTTACCTTTCAGCATAAAGTAGAAACCTGTAAAAGTATAAGGTCACTGTAACATGACTCTTAAAAAGAGGTAACGTTCGCAGCAGCACCGCCCCCAATTGGAGCTTCATACAACGTGTCCGTAATTTTAAGGCATCAGCAAGCACAGTTACCATTATTGTCGATTTATATTATGTGTTTATGTGATTTTAGAAATTTTTAAAAGTAACTGTGATATACTAAGTTATTATTTTTCTTTTTATTAAGGATTAACGGAGCGATCTTTTAGTTGATACAGTCAATTTTTATCTGTGTTAGCTAACCAACCAGTTTCCCTTATTTTCTTAAATGTTTTGATAGATATCTTATTGGAGAAAACTGGGGCAATGATTCAAGTAACACAATTGAATTAAAATATGGATTGTTTCTTTTTTTATGTATTATTTCCATTTTTGATCAGTAATTCTTTCCGTCCGGACTAAGCAATATTAGTAGTAAAATATAGTCAAGAAAATCCTGTTTTTTTTGACACTTTAAGTGTGTGTTTAAAATCAATATTTGACAGGTATTTTGCTCTTAATGTACACTAGTTGATATTTTGGGCATTTTCGGCTACTACCTAAAAATTAAAATTAATAAAAAGATATATACCTACAAAAAAAGAAGAAAAAATGACTGAGATTAAAAATATGAATTAATTTTGACCCGCAGTACTTTCGCAGTACTTCAGTACAGACCCATAACTTTTTAGCATATTCACAGTTCTATCACTGTACCATTTCTGGGAATATGTGTACAACGTTTTGTCGACTTTGTTATAGGTTTAGAAAACGAAAAAATGGTGGGACAGCTAAGGTTATTAAACATAGCCTGTGCAGCTAAGGCAAGGATAAGGAACGTAGTGTTGGCACGGCCAAATCGGGACGAGCCACTGAGTTTCCAAGTTTTGGGTGGCTACGAAAGAAATTTCGGTAAGTTCTAAAAAAAATTGATTTTTTCTGAATTAAATTATTGTTTACCTGACAAACCCGCTTAGCTAATAATATAATTTTACAAACGTAGGGTTGCCTTTTTTGCGAGCTTTTTTGGTTGCAACAACGCACTAAAGCGTTTTTAACGTGTTTATTTTATACCTAAAGTCGGTTTAAAAGCGGATAAACCGCTTTCCTAAGTCGCTTTAAAATAAAATCGATTTAGTCCCAAGTAGCATTTGGACGTCAAACTACATCCTGTACTCGTTGGCTTAAAAAACCCGAGGTTGGTAAGCGGACTACAAATCTCAGTCCATACGACCCCAATCCGAGCTAAATGGGGAATACAAATTCGGGTCGGCTCGACGTCGCTAATTTTACTTCAATGGTATAGTAGTTTACCTATGACGACGTGATAATACGTCCGCCAGCTTACGTAATTTTATATTATTTAATTGATTACCTAATGTGGTATTTGTTTAGTAAATTTTAAGTGAAATATATATTAACGAATTATAACTCACAAAAAATAAATGGCCACCTTTTTATTTCATTAACAATAAAAGTTATGTTATTAAAAAGGGCACTTTACGAGTAATCTAGAGCGAAATATTTCTGCGAGGGCCACTTTACTGACAAAGTTGGTTAAGATGGAGCAAAAAATATCTCCCTCCCCCCATTCCAAATTAGCACAAAATAGCAAAACGAAAGAAATATCTAAAAAACTATATTTTTTTAAAGCACCATCTCGGTTGTAATTAATACTAAAATCACTCAAGAATAATACCAAACGCATCTTTAAGGCATTATTAAGTCTCTTATTGTTTTTTTCAAGAAAAACAAGAAAACTCCAAAATGGCCCAATTTGGGCTGGTATAGTACTTTTACCAATTTAGCACCTATTTGGACAAGGAAACCGATTTGCAGCCCTAATTTTGTCCAAATCTAACTAGCCAACGTTAAACTACGTAATATGTGCAAAAGTTCGGAATCCGCCTCCATTCTTCGTTGGCCATGTAACCAAAACTGACTTAAAAGAAGAATGACAGTTCAGCTGAATATAACCTAGAAGAATATTTTCCGTTTTTCCTTGTTTTTTTCAAGCACTGAATGAGCTCGAACCTGTATCGCATATGTGGGAGAAGGATAACAATTGTTGGTTCTCGATCAAAAAAAGCGACATTAAACAATATCAGTGTGACCCCACTAGTGCTCCAGATAAAGTGGACTGGAAGAAATATAAGTGCGTGCTGACGTCAGACTTTTGGTAGGCAGCAAGCCAACAAATTGTGCAATTTGATGTCCCAGATGCAAAATTGTAGGCTAAGCATCCTTTCTCTTCGTTCCTCTTTTGGTAGGTATCCAAATCCTCAAATGTGACGTCGATTAAGGTAACAAGGCCGACGATGTTTCGTGGTCGATTTAGGTATAGGCGTTAAAACAGTCGGTTTTGAAACGTAAACTGACATGAATCCGTCTGGGCAAATATTTGTACAAATTACGTTGCCTATTTTGACGTCGTTTAAGGTTCGCATATGCGTACCTGACTACGTAAACGTCGGATTTTAGTACAAAATACGTTTGTCGTTTGACTTACTAGTAGACAACTTTATTTTGTACCTAATACGACGTCACTTTATGACAGATTAGGTTGGAAGACGGATAAATGCTACTTGGGGTGCTTTTCAAACCGTGCTTATATACAAGCGCATAAGATACTTTAAGACTTTGGTGTTTTATCCGCAGAACAGTTGCTTTCATTTTTTTTTAAATAATGCTAAAACAATAAAACTTAATAAGGTGTGTCAATAAAAACTGTATTTATATTTCTACCTTTGCTCTAATTTACTAAAAATAACGAAGCTGCCGCTATAGGACCAACTTTTGTGTTGAATATTTTGCAAAAGGTTTATTATAACAATGCTAACTTTTAAAAACTGAAGGCAAAATTTGCTTGAAATAAAACTACATGTGTAAAGTTTAGATATAAAGCCTCGGTAATTTCCAGTTTCTTCATCTCTCCATTTTTCACGTGGATCTGGAGTATAATAATTTATGTATATTTTTTCGTCTTTTATAGGAATCTTTATATCGAAAGTCGACAAAAAGTCAAAAGCGGAAGAGGTTGGACTAAAAAGAGGAGATCAAATACTCGAAGTGAACGGGCAAAGTTTTGAACACGTTTCCCATGCAAGAGCATTGGAAATTTTGCGTGGAACCACTCACCTTAGCATAACTGTCAAATCGAACTTGCTGCATTTCAAAGAAATGATTAATACTCCGGATAATTCTCCAAGACCAAGAGGTAAGTCATACATCTCTTTTACTGTCCCATTCTTTTTAATTTTTATTTATTTATTTCTAAATTTCCTTAAAATTATTAAATTCACATTTTGATTTTGATATTTCAACATAATCATAGTATTTTCTCATTTCAAAAAGCAAGGAAATTAATCATGTGTGCTTTTTAAAATTAGTAAAAAATAGAAAACATCATATAATAGGTTTCAAATTTTTTAAATGCTAATTTAAACAAATTAAAATTATTGCTAATTAATTATTTAGACACTCTTTTTTTTTGTTTATTGTCTTTTTAAAATTGCTTCTACTATGAGTTTGAAAAAAATTATTTTTTTATCTTTAATTGAAATTTTTTAAACGGTAAAATTTGAATTTATTTTGGAACTGAATTCAATATTTTTGGTGATAAATACAAAAATATCCTTTGTTTTTGTTACTCGTGGTATAAAATAATTTTGATCATTATCATTATGAAAAAAACAAAGCTTTGATTATTATTATTTTTTTATTTATTCCCATGAAATCTATGAGTGTTTTTTTTGTGAAATTTTAAAAAAGAACATTAATTTTTTTTAAAGGGTCAAACCACAGAAAAAAATGTGTACACTAGTCCCCAGGATTGTTAGTAATTCCTGTAATTCCTCTAATTTCTCTTATCCATACTAATTCCTCTAATTCTCTACCAATTCCCCACTAATTTTTCCAATTCCTCTATTTTTTAAAATTCCCAAACTACTTTTTACATTAAAAAAACTTGATAAAAAACGTAAAGCACAAGGAGTAAATAATTTGTCCGATATACTTTGGGCGCGTTAAATATTCTGCGCGTTATGCGCTGGTAATGATTTCCTCGGTAATGATCTCATTTGCACAGTTATGATCTTGCGCTGTAATAGTGTTACGAGTAAATTTTTTGAGCGGTCCTGGGCTGCGCGGTTCAGATCGCGATTTTTTATGTTATAAAACCGAGTTTATAACTAAGGTGTAACTATATTTTTTTTAAAAATAATAAATTATTGATTTTTAAATGCATATTTGTATCTGAGGCGTTTTATCACATTGAACCAGTTTTGAAAAACTTTTTCAATAATGACGATATTGATTAGTGGCGTCACAACTCTGAAATCTCGTGTTATTAATGCTCAAAAACCATTTACAACCCAGTAAATTCTGTATTTCTTCCCAACAATTTAGTAAAATCCGCATAAAGTTGAAAAGGTTTTTTTTTAAATTATTTATAGAATCAGTTTAAATATTAATTTTGCCTGCTCGTTATCAAAGACGTCACTTTTCCACCAATTTGAATGGTTTTGAAACGAGCTTTTTGTTCGTTTCGAACTAGCACATGCATGTTTTCCCTAGAATCCATTGCAAAAAGAGAAATAGAACTCGGTGGCAAGACGTTGGACTGTGGACTAGGAGCTTACTGTGGCTAACTTCTCGTCAACTCTTAGCGTCTTGTTATTTTCGTTTTTCTACCTTTTCCACAAAGATTTTTTTATTTAAATATATTTGTGAAACGATTCCTTCTATATTTTTTGTTTTGAGATAGAGCCGATGAAACATTAGTTTCAAATCTAGCCCCCAGCGACTTGTCAAGCTAATGACATAGTATGTTACGTCATTGTTTTGAAACTTTTTTGAAATAGTTGCATATGAAAAAACGTCTCCGATCCCGGTCCAAAACACCGTCTTTGATTAATCTTTGATTGCACGCGAAAAAAAAGTACCCCATTTGCTTCCTCCTGTTCCAGTGGCGGCTCGTGACTTTACAAATAGGTGACGCAGCATCGTCCGACCCCCCCCCCCCACCTTTACTTTCGATTTTTATTGTGTATGTGTTTAATAAGAGGGGGTGGCTTTTCAGAGTTTAAGAAGTCTTTTTTGTGATCTTCATTCCACCCTGAAAATGATTTTTCCAGTAAAACACGAACTCCACTATACACAGGAAACATTGTCAAAAAAAAATAATAAAAACGAATACCGCAACTGCACAGAAACAATAGCAATAGCCCGGCACGCGACACTCAGTCACAAAATTATAATAGAGCCAGCTTAAAAGTTTGTATCACATGCAAACACACCCAAACCTCGGCGGAAACGAGACGCCGTCGTCATGGCAACCGAGTTATTTCGGGAATTTACACTGGGCGCAGCCTGAAAGACACGAGGAAGCTACTTCGCAGAGTGCCTTGCCGTTTGTTTTGGCTCGTGGAGAGTTTTTGCATCTCAGACACGCGGTGGTTCCGCTCGATTCTGATGATCGAATAAAAGATACAATATTTACAGTATTTGGGAACGTTATTTTATGGAAGCGGAAGGTTTAATTTTTTCACAAATATTTAAATGAAAATTATTTAGTCAGACTGCAAAAAATAAGAGGTGAAGCAGCGCTTCACCTGCGTCATCGGGCGAGCCGCCACTCTCCTGTTCCCTGCAACTGCCTCTACTTAATGTTTTGGGACTTTTTTGAACGGCGCCGGTTTTTCAACCAGTTATTAAACTGTTGGAAGATCACAAATAATCGGTCTTTTTCGTGTGGCATTTTCTATAAAGCCCGTGTCAGAATAAACGATTAATGCTTAATGCTTTTGGGGCTAGTTCGAGTGCTAGTTGCTACTAAGCTCGAAAGCGCCTATGCTATCATACTAGCAGTTTTATGTGCAATCTGATAATTTGTTTCCAGTTTTTTTCTATTTTCTTTATAATTTCCCTTGGAATATCCCGACTAATTCCCCTAATTTTCTACTATTTCCTCTAATTCCCCGCCAATTCTTCTAATTCCTTACTAAACACCAAAATTTCCCAGCGGTTTACCTTTATTTTACTTGCTGGATCAACTTTGGGGTAGACTAATCGGGCCAGATTCGGTTAGTCCTTGCCGCTTACTCTTGAATTGGCGATAGATGACCATCTATATGTAGGTTCAAGTGCGTTTACAATTTTCTCTTCGGCTTTGATATTCCTTGCAAAATGTCTTAATGTATTTCCTCTTAGGGACAATATAAAGCTTGTGGCTTTATCCTCTTCATTTCAACCATTGATGTTAGCAGCGGCCTCAAACTGACTAAGTAGGGGGGTTAACTTGCCTTGAAGAAAACATTCCAATAAAATGCGTCGCGGTTATCACCCTCTGTATTTGACATACCAAAGCTAAGAATTCAAAATGTAGAGTTTGATTGCAAAATTGACAATTTGTAAAAATCCAAGATGGCGGACAATTTTAAAAAATAGGTATTTTTGACCCCCCTGCAAATTTTTTATATGCGCCAGTGGTAAAAAGAATAATTTTTTACATGTAGAGCTTTATCTTTCCCGCGTGTACTGATGTATCGCTTGTTAACATCAGGTAAAAAACGAAAATTGATCAATTGTTCAAATGTCTGCGTTTGGTGAACCAAATTTATTAAGACCAAAAAAAAATCTTTGGTTCCCTATGATTTCGAATGTATTTGTCCGATTTTAATAAGCTAACGTTTTAAGATTCAATATTTCAATTCGATGGCTGCATTATTTTTGTGCGAGTTTTTAGTATATCTATTGCACAATTATCAAATGTCATTGCGAAAGTCAAATTTTGAGAGAAGGTTTCTTATTTCAAACAAAACACCTTGTATTTTATTGCATTAGGTGCTGTGCTATGATAAATATTTTCTGAGATATAGCGCATTCAAATTTGTGGACTAAGCTGGCTATGGTCTGTTTTCCATAAATGTCATTCCCCAATTTTCTTTGTTGCTTAGCGCGCTACAAAAAGTATGCGCTCCAAAATTATTAAGTGTAATTCCAAAAGTCACATTTTGAAAGGAGAATTTGTTAAAGAACAAATTTTTTATGTTATCTATACATATAATAAATCTCTAAATTATATCTCTCTCTATTTGTTTTCACTACTGTATTCTTTGAATTCCTGGGCAGGACAGAGGCTCTATTTCATCAAAATCGGTTTACGGAAACAACATTTATGACTATTTAAAGTAAAAAACCGAGAAAAAATAGTGGACAAAGCGGGCAGAAGGTGAAATATAAATCAGAAAAAAAAAGAAGAATTCAGAAATGTGATAAACTGTAGCAACATTTGATAATTTTGACATACATTTTCTGCAAGGTCGCAAAAAGTTATATGTACAAGGTGCTCCAAATTAACATTTAAAATTCGCTGTGATGAGGCGGTTGGCACATCCGCTTCTCACGCGAATGGCCCGGGTTTGATTCCCGGCTAGTGGTGGGGTCCAATTTTTACATTAACTGACCCTGTCAAAACTGGGCATTGGTCCTGCATTGTACCCAAGTAACATTTATTTATTTATAATAGTAATGGCAATATTCCCACCACCAAACATTAAAAACCTTAAGCTTTAAAATTTAGTTCCCAGAACATTTCTATTACCAGAATTTATCTCCTAAACCTCTTAAAAGAAAAACCTTTTTATAAAACCCTTTACAGAATCTAAACATCTTTTTATAACCTTTGGCACACCAATATAAAACAGAAGGCAACTTGATTTGTTTATAAAAAAGACCCAGATATATTCTAATACCATCTACATAACCACAATTGGTTATCATATAAATAATCTAGCTGCACAAAAATGGTAGAGTCCTTATAAATTATTAATATTTTGTTATATCCTTACGTGCATAACTTAAAAAAAGAAATAAAAGCACTGTTTCTACCAAAATGCCATGCCAACCAAAGTTGTCTGATTAAATCATATGTAAAAAACTTAAAAAACACACGCGCCTTGGAAATAATCACTTTTCAATTTTTTTAATGAAATTTATATGCACTTTGAATTTTGTTTTTTCTTAAAAACAAGTTCTGGCAAAAATGCATAATGTCGTTGGAAACCTTGGAAACAGAAGAAAAAAACATCTTTTTATAACCTTTGGCACACCAATATAAAACACAAGGAAACTTGATTTGTTTATAAAAAAGACCCAGATATATTCTAATACCATCTACATAACCACAATTGGTTATCATATAAATAATCTAGCTGCACAAAAATGGTAGAGTCCTTATAAATTATTAATATTTTGTTATATCCTTACGTGCATAACTTAAAAAAGGAAATAAAAGCACTGTTTCTACCAAAATGCCATGCCAACCAAAGTTGTCTGATTAAATCATATGTAAAAAACTTAAAAAACACACGCGCCTTGGAAATAATCACTTTTCAATTTTTTTAATGAAATTTATATGCACTTTGAATTTTGTTTTTTCTTAAAAACAAGTTCTGGCAAAAATTCATTATGTCGTTGGAAACCTTGGAAACAGAAGAAAAAAAAACGTAATTTTAAAAATGTCGTTTAAAATTAAAGTTAAAACAAAAATATAAAATATTTTTTATTTACATTAACGGATTGTTATAAAATAGTTCCAAGGTTCTTTTAATTTACTAAATTGCGATTATTAGGTCAACCCCTACAAACCCTTGGTCAGCTAGCCAGCATTAAAAGAAGAGAATGACATTTTGCCATTCAATTCCGTTTTTTTTTTTTTGAGAAAAAGTGATCTAAAAAAAAAACAATGTTCTACATTGTGGAAACGGTCGAAAAGGGCAAAAACATGATGGCTGTGGTACCCGCCGGGTGGGTAGAGAGTTCCACCCTGTGGCGGCCATCCCGACAAGCTTTAATATACAATTATATTTCTATAGGTGGTCAAGTTATAAAAATATCCTTTTAAAAATTAAGGATTGTCACAGTGTTCTAAAGGGTGCCATATATAAATGATAAGCCAGATAAGAGGTATGTTGGCTCCATTTATACATTATATTTTGGCTCGATAATGCATTATATTTCTATAGGTGCTCAAGTTATACAAATATCTGTAAGAGGCTAATTATAAAACTTGTCCTATTAGGTATATAAATTATAACTCCCATACGAGGGGGGAAACAACTTATGGCATTCAACTATATATAAATTACGGCATAACATGGTATTAGTAATAAAATTTTTGGGACAGCTACAAAATTATGAAAGTATTTTCTTCCCATTAGAATCCTAGGCTTGGTCATACACACAAACGAGATGAGAAAAATTACTTGCATGCAAATCATGATTTATTACACCATTTAAAGCAGGATTAAAAACAAACTAAGTATATCCCCTTTAAAAATAATAAATCTTTACCTTTGAATCTGTAGGGTACTAAAAAACTTGTTACCATATTCTATGAGATGTCGGGTATAAATTATTATTCATGTCTGCATCGCCTAAAATGTGCTAGCGCAGCGTACGGACGGCTTTCGGAGAGAGTCTTCAACAATCACGATATCAATGCGGAGACCAAGCTTCCTGTCTACAACACAGTTATAATACCAACTCTAACATACAGATGCGCCCACTTACAGAAGGCATATCAAACGACTAGAAAAATATCACCAAAGTTGTTTAGTACTGAGAATCAAATGGCAAGACCGACGAACAAACATAAGTGTTTTAGAAGAAGCCAGAACAACTAGTATAGAAGCCCTTATCTTCAAGCACCAGCTTCGTTGGACTGGTCACGTTATCCGCATGCTCAAAACACGACTTCCAAAGCAGATATTTTATGGACAACTGAAGGAGGGAAAGAGAAATCAAGGAGGTCAACAAAAAAGGTACAAGGACGTTCTCAAAGGCAATTATGATGAAGGGTCACATCGATTTAAACAACTTCGAGACCAGGGTAAACGATAGGGCTTCATGGCGCCGAACAGTTCATGAGGGAGCACAAACTTTTGAAGAGCAACGACGTAGACTAGAAACGGAAAAGAGAGAACGTAGAAAGGAGCGACAAAATGGAAGAATGGATGACCAACAACACTCGGCTGCTGCCGGAGACTGGGTGTGCCAGGACTGTGGAAGGGTGTGCGGCTCGAGAATTGGCTTACATAGTCATCAAAAAACGCACAACAGATAGCGACGATACAGAATAGAGGAAAATCATACTCGGTATCGAGTGATTGCCTATGATGATGATGATTATTCATGTAAGAGTTGTGCTGGCATCTTTTATAAATTATGTTTTTGATCTATAGATCACCATAATATTTCTGTAAGTGGCCAAGTTATAAACGTAACCTTTACGTATTACAATATTGACCCAATGTAATGCAGCAAATCCTGGAGATCAGATATAATTCACAAAGAAATTCTGGATGCCTCTATAAAAATTGGAAACCTTTTTTATTAAAAATTTAAGAATTTGAAATGTTACTTGGGTATGGAAAAGTATCTATAAAAGGATAAAAAAAATGCACTACACAGCGCAAGCCGGTGGGTTTTATGTTTACTTTAATCATAGCCGACTTGGTATGAAATGAATCAAGCTCATTATAAAAAAAAATAAAGACTAGGTTAACATAAGAAAATAAAAAAGTAAATATCGTAAGATAAAAAAAATTAAAATAATCTTATTAACCCACCTAGACAAAGTACCTAATACTAACCATTTGCTAAAACTAGTACACTTAGTTTGTAGGAATAACAAGATTTTCGATCCAAATGTAAAACTAATTTATTAAAACTCTTAAAACCAAGCTTTTCGAACGTTTTGTTCCTTCTTCAGGGCTAAAATTAAACAAAACGTTCCGAAAGCTTGGTTTTATAAGATTTATATTCCTACAAACTAAATATCAACGGTCGTTATCCATTCAAGAAACTAGTACACTTATATAGAGAAAGGCCAGTGACAGTCCAGCAAATCAATTCGGGATGTTAAGTATGGACAGTTAATGGTAGATTTTATGATTTTGAATCGTTTTTAGTTTTATTTGCTTTATTTTGCAGGAAAGGGTTTGCATAATGAAATCCCTGGTTAATGAAAAGTTTGTAGTTCAAATCAGGAGGACATATAATAAAGTAGATCATTTTTTTTTTTAGGTCGAAAAGTATCAGAAATCGCCAAAATTCAACACGATCCAAGGGCAAGACTCTCAAGCGTGGACGGCAACTTAATTTTAAGCATCGATACCCCTTGCTCTCAACCAATCACAATAAATAGCCCGCAGAAGGACGCCGTAAAAAAGCCGATTTTTTCGACTATTGGTCCCAAAAGGAGACTGCAAAAGGCACTTATGAAAATGAACATTTTGCCTAAGAATATTATAAAGTAAGCGCTTCTTTATTTACCAGATATATAAACGCGACCAGTTGGGTTACTTTTTTCTTGAAACTGTTAATTCAATATTTTGTTGTATACTGTTGTATCTGACTTCCAACTAAATCTGACGTAATGCGACGTTACTTAAAGTCAAAATTTAGGTCACCACTTCGTTATTTGGTAAACGACGGCATTTTATCTCAAAACCGACGTTTTTAGGCGTAAATCAGTGTATTTAATGACCTGTCTGTTGGAATATTAATTTAATTTATATTCATATACATAGCAAAAAGTAACAAAAATAAATATGTACTTACGATCTTATAATAATTACAGCATGGTAAATAAAACATGCGGTACTATATACAGGATCGATTAAATATATATATGGAGTGATGACTCAGTTTGAACGAGAACAATAATACATATAAGATAAGAACTTTTCCTTTGTCTGAATAATAAATAAAAAACAGTCAGTGAGTTATCATAGGCCATCTGTGCGTTTCATTACAAACAATCCCCATATTTTAATAGGTTATGGGGCCCAGTTTACGCTCGTTTTAAAAAGAACGTAAAAAGTAAACGCGTACGGAAACTTTGTAAAAAAACACGGAAATTTTCTTTAAAAATTACGCGGAAAGTTTCCGTGACTAATCGTTTGCGTAATAATGGATAACGGCGGAAAACGCAATATCCAAGTACGGTACGCGATATAGTGTGTGGAAATTTAGAATAAAATCGTTATTGGCTGAGTTATGTGTGGACATTGTCGAAAATGATCCTCCAGAAGAAATTTCTGACTAGTGGCGTAGAAAAGATCAAATTGCTAAAAATGCGATAATTGAATACCTGAGTGAAAGATAATGTGACGCCCAAACAAATTTTGACAAATTTGGATGGTATAATCTTACTTTGGCGTTTGTCAAAACGAGACTTCTTGACCAAGAAATAAAGCTAAAAAATACTTTATACTGATAAAACAAATCCAACAACAAACAAAATAAAAAGTGTAAAGTACAAAAATGCAAAACCTAACTTTAAAAACAAAAATAAATTTAAACCAAACGAATTTTTTAATAAAACAAATTCTTTTAAAGTTTCCAACATAAGATGTGATTTTTGTGGCCGTAGAAACCACGAGAGAAAAGATTGTTTTTACCACAAAAAAACTGATTGGTGAAAGTGCCAAGCATGCATGCAAGTGCCAAGTCAAAGTTCGGCAAGTACAAGTTTTGCTTTCGTAATGAGTTATTCTCCAATCTTAAGTAATTTAGAAGGCGAAATTAGTTTTGTGCTTGATTCAGATGCATCTGATCACATAATAAATACACTAAATGTTTTTGAATCGTGCGCGGAACTGAATCTGTCAATAAAAAAATTTCTGTAGCTAAAAGTTGTGTTGCTATTTATGCTACAAAAAGAGGTTCAATCCAAATAACCATCAATCTTGGAATTAGTGGAAGATTGGACAATGTGTTATACAGTTCGGAAATTCCGAAGACTCCAAGAGGCTGGTATGTCTGTCATTTTTGATAAGGATGGTGCTAAAGTAAAAAAATCAAACCAATGAATTGATTTTAACATGTAAGCCCTCAAGTGGGTTATATTATGTACACCTGATAATGTATGATATAATTGCAAGTATTAGTAAACAGCAAGATTATTATAAATTGTGGCGCCAACGCCTAGGTCATACAAGTGTTGAAAAGTTTTCAAAACTTAAGAAATTTAATTTGGTTACTAATATTGCAAATATTAATCCAGAAAATATGTTGTGTGAAGCATTTATTTATGCTAAACAAACGCGTATCACTTTTTCTAAAACTAAAGATAAAAGTTATGTTGAACGACCGTTATTTATCATACACACTGATGTATGTGGTCCTATTTCACCAACTACTAGAAACCATCAAAATTATTTTGTTAATTTTATTGATGAATACACCCATTACACAGTCACGTACCTGATAACATACAAATCGGGGGTTTTATCTGTTTATAAAGATTTCGTAGCAAAAAGTGAAGCACATTTTAATTTAAAAATGTCAAAACTATATTGTGATAATGGTGGAGAATATTTATCAAAACATTATCAAGAATTTTGTATCGAAAAAGGGATAAGTTATCATCTCACTCTGGCTCATACAACTCAACAAAATGGTGTAGCGGAGCGAATGAATCGCACCCTTGTTGAAAAAGCACGCATAATGTTGGTTCCTGCTGACCTCGATAAATCTTTTTGGGGCGAAGCTATTTTAACAGCTACTTATATAACAAATTTATTACCAACTAAAGCGTTGCAGATTAACAAAACACCATGTCCTGTGCATAATAAAAAGCCTAGATTGGAAGGTCTTAAAATTTTTGGATCGAAAGCTTACGTTCATGACAAAAATAAAAAGTTAACTCTGTGTTTCGGACTTCCATTGTCTATATTTTATTTATACACGATGTTTCGATCAGTACAATCTCCGATCGTCTTCAGGTGCAAACTACAATCAATTCCTAAGGCTACATACTTATATACTGTGAGAAATCACTCAACCTTGAAGTTTAAGAAGTTGGCTCCACCCAAGGAGGGGCTTCCAAATATTTGGGATTTCAACACTTGGTTTACTGAAAATACCTTGATTCTGCCCAATAAAGGCAGCTTTAAGGAACTTTCGTTTCTTCCAGTGTGACTCCTTGTGCAAAACCTTTGCTTATTCCCACTTCATTCGGTGTTGCTTTGACCATGCATATTCGGCGATTCCTGATTTCGTGGTTTCACCTTTTTGGGTATTCGTTTGATGTTCCTTAAGCCTAAGAGATAGTGGCCTTTTAGTTTCGCCTATGTATGATTCACCACACTCACAAGGAACTTGGTAAATGCATTCCTTATTTTGTTTGTTCTCTGGTTTTGTTTTACTAAGAACGCTTCGAATTGTATTTCTAGATTTAAAAGCTGTTTTAATATTATAGTTTTTCGCTACTCTTCGAATTTTCTCTCATACTCCTTTAACGTATGGGATTGTAAGGAATGCATTTGCCAGGTTTTGGTCTTGTAATCTCTATCCTGTTTGTGGAAATTTAGAAATAGTATCTGTTATAAGTTTAAGGCTGTAACCATTCTGCTGCAGATGCTTCTTAATGTTTCTTATTTCGATTTCCAAGTCATGAGAATTGTTACAAATTTGAACGGCTCTGTTATACAAAGTTTTGATTATGCCTCGTTTGGTTGTAGCAGAATGATTTGAACCTTGATTTAAATATTGTCCTGTGTGAGTGGGTTTACGATAGACTGTTGTTCTGATGTCGCTTTCTACTCGTGTGACAAGTACATCAAGAAAAGGAATTTAACAATTTTGCTCCAACTCCATTGTGAATTTAATGGTGGGTCTTATGTTATTTAGGTGGTAAAGAAATTCTGAAAGTTGTTGGTCATTCCCGGTCCAGACAATAAAAGTATCATCAACATATCTCAACCAGAGCTTAGGTTTATATGTTACGGTATCAACCGCGTGTGATTCTAACCAGTCCATGTAAATATTGGCCACCACTGGCGAAAGCGATGAACCCATTGGCAGACCGTCATCCTGAGCATAAAACCTATCTTTCACTTGAAAATAAGAGTTATGTAGGCAGCACTCCAACGACTCCATCACTCCCTCCAGCGGTAGGCTGGTACGTTCATAAAGAGATTCGTCATCAACCAGTCTCTTTCTAATAATATCTAGCGATTCCTTTATCGGGACATTGGTGTATAGACTTTTAACATCAAAACTGACAAGTCTATCCTCGGTTCCTAAAACAAAAGATTTAAGAATATTAACAAAATGGTTGGAATTTTCTACAAGTGAAGCGGTCTTGCCTGCAAGAGGTTGAATAATTTTCAAAAGGCATTTAGACAGGAACAGAGACGAGGGCAATGCAACAGTGATTTTGGACACGGAAACCTATGACCAGAAAGTTGAAGAGGTACTTGCTAAAGGAAACTATAAACTTCTCCCAAAAGATCCGCCGCAATCAATCGAAAGTAAGGTTTATAGAATTTTAAAAAAGTATTCCAGATATATTCCGGACAATACAAGGTCTCAACTTACACCACATCATAGCAAGCCGCCTCATCTATACGGACTTCACAAAGATGCAATGCCCTTACGCCCAATTACAAATTCCAGAAATTCTCCAATAAGCAATCTTTCTAAATTCCTTTTGAAAATTATTCAACCTCTTGCAATTCGAAGCCTTCTTGGTAAAACAAAACCAGAGAACAAACAAAATAAGGAATGCATTTACCAAGTTCCTTGTGAGTGTGGTGAATCATACATAAGCGAAACTAAAAGACCACTATCTGTTAGGCTTAAGGAACATCAAACGAATACCCAAAAAGGTGAAACCACGAAATCAGGAATCGCCGAATGAAGTGGGCAGAAGCAAAGGTTTTGCACAAGGAGTCACACTGGAAGAAACGAAAGTTCCTTGAAGCTGCCTTTATTGGGCAGAATCAGGGTATTTTCAGTAAACCAAGTGTTGAAATCCCAAATATTTGGAAGCCCCTCCTTGGGCGGAGCCAACTTCTTAAACTTCAAGGTTGAGTGATTTCTCACAGTATATAAGTACGTAGCCTTAGCAATTGATTGTAGTTTGCACCTGAAGACGATCAGAGATTGTACTGATCGAAACGTCGTGTATAAATAAAATATAGACAATGGAATTCCGAAACACAGAGTTAATTTCAAACACATCATTCTCTCAAACATTCAAACAAAAATAAAAAGACCAAATTGGATGCAAAATCTTTTAAATCTATTTTGACGGGATATGAGTCAAGTGAGTATAGATTGTGGGACGTTGAAAATGAAAAATTTATTACTGCTCGAGATATAATTTTTGGACGAAATTAGTTTTAAACAAACAAGACCCAAAAAATTAGTTAGAAAAAGTGATGAAAATAAAATCACTAAGAAAACTAACTTTTCTGATCAACTTGATAAGAAACTATCTCAAAACGATACAAATTCTTCACAATCTGATGGTATTATTTAAAAAAAAAGTGAAAGATTACAACATAAACCTATTGTCTCTTACAACGAAGATCAGTACGATGAAATATATAGTTATATTTTAAATCTGGAAACATATACTACAAAACTTCCAAATAGTTTTTCAGATATTTAAAATATGGACGATCGTTGTAAGTGGGAGCAAGCGGTAAAAGAAGAAATCGATTCACTTTTGTTAAATAATACTTGGATTTTAGTAAATAAATCGGCAAGTAAAAATATAGTACAGTGCAAATGGGTATTTAATATATAAAAAAAAATTATAAGCTAGGCAACCCCAGTAGATATAAAGCTCGTTTGGTAGCAAAAGGTTTTAGTCAAAAATACTTATGTGACTATAATGAAACTTTTGCGCCAGTAGCGAGAATGACTACATTAAGGTTTATCCTAGCATTTTCAAATCAATATCAACTGCAAGTACACCATATGAATGTTAAAACGGCATTTCTAAATGGAATTCTGAAAGAATAGATCTAATGACTGTTCGTAAAGGAGTAAAAGCAAAAGAGGGTATGTAAATTCCTAAAATCTTTATATGGTTTAAAACAGTCCTCTAGATGCCGGTATGAAAGATTTGATGAGTTCCTAAAATCAATCGGTTTTAAAAATTCTGCAGTTGATCCATGCCTATATATCTTGAATAAAAATGATATCTTTAAAAATGTCTACATTGTTTTGCATGTAGAGGATGTTTCAATTAGTACTAAAACTACAGACACGTTATTGTACAAAAAACAATTTTTAACAAAATATTTTAAAATGCAAGATTTAAAATCAGTAAAGCTCTTCTTAGGCATCAAAATTGAAAGAACTTGTGATACTTTAACTATAGATCAAAGCCAGTATTTAAAGTTAATTTTAAATAAATTTAAAATGATAGATTGGCACCCGGTGGACACCCTATTACAACCAAAGCTAAAAGTAATACTTTTTATAAATTTAATTGGTTTAATGGTGTGTACACGACCTTATCTCTGTGCGGCAATCAATATTTTAAGTAGATTTCAAAAAAAAAATAACGAGGAGTTGGAAAAATTTAAAAAGAGTTTTAAGGTACATACAAGGGACTATAAATTTAAAATTAACAAACACAAGAAAATATTTTTTTTTTTTTTGATTTACTAGTTGGCTACGCGGATTCTGATTGGGCAAATTGTGAGATTCACAGAAAGAGCACTACTGGTGATTTATTTAAAGCATTTGATTTATGTACAATTTCGTGGAATTCTAAACGTCAGCATACAGTCGCAGCATCTTCGACTGAGGCTGAATATATGGTTGTTTTTGAAAGCGTGCGTGATGCAAAATAGTTAAAGTCTCTTTTAAAAAGCATGCATATTAAACTAACAGAGCCAATAGTTTTATATGAAGATAATACAAGCTGTATATCTATAGAAAACAATCCTGAAAATTACAAAAAAAAACAAATCATATAGACATAAAGTATCATTATATAAGGCAACAAATACAGCAACAAAATGTTACGTTGAAATATATTTCTACAGGACAACAACAAGCAGACATATTTACAAAACCACTGCCAGCTCAAAAATTTATAAAAGTCAGACTGCAATTGGGAATTTAATAAACTACATAAAAATAGGAAAGATTTTCGTTTTTTAAGTATTTACAGATATCAATTAAATATAATATTTTATAGATTTCGAAATAATAATTAAAAGATATTGGTATAGTTATTAAAAGTTTTCTTACTATATATATATAACATTTGTAATATTTTGGTCCACTTTTTGAGTGGGAGTGTTGGAATATTAATTTAATTTATATTCATATACATAGCAAAAAGTAACAAAAATAAATAGGTACTTACGACCTTATAATAATCACAGCATGTAAATAAAACATGCCGTACTATATACAGTATCGATTGAATATATATATATATATCGAGTGATGAATCAGTTTTCTTTTGTTTAAGAACGAGAACAATAATACATATAAGATAAGAACTTTTCCTCTGTCTGAATAATAAATAAAAAACAGTCAGTGAGTTATCATAAGACACCTGTGCGTTTCATTACAAACAATCCCCATATTTTAATACCGTCGACGTTGCATACTGTGACGTAAATTTCTACTGATTTCCCCGCGTCGGGCTTACATTGGTCTCTATCGTATACTACGACGCGACGTAACTTTCTATTGACTCCCCAACGTCGTCGGTCTTATGTTGGTTTCTATTGTTCTATCAGTTGTCCTGCCCAACGGCCAATCGTCATCGGAATCGTTTAGTGATGGACGATGGAATATGGACCTACTTTACGTTCCACTATTTGACCTAATTTTTTTTTTGGGTTTTTTAACCTACCTTGACATTAATGCCTACCTAACTTTTTAACGTTCTTTTTTTGGTTGAAATTTTATTATGCCAAATAATAAATTCCTTCGTCGAGTTTCTATAGAAAGAAAGCAAAAATTCTTCATCCATTTTTAGCTTGTGGAACTAGCAAATTCCAGCTTTTTCACAATTGTGGGGTAGTTAGGTTTTTTATATACACAATTTTGGAAACGTCGTCCATTTTTAGGCTCAGCCACGGTGTATTAGGGAGTGGTAATTTGTGTAGCACAGCAACACTTTCGCGAACCTTTTTTCTGAAAACGCGGAAAACGATTAGGAAAACACTTTTTCGTTTATTTGTCAAACGTCAACAAAAGTAAGGTTATCTGTACCAATTGTTAGATATTGGATTTTAATACGTCGGCATTTACCAACACCGTTTTTTAAATAAAAAGCCAGTTAACAACTCATTTTCATTTTAGTATCCTTTGGCTTACTATCGCGGCCATATTGACAGTAAACTGACAGAAAATTCATGTTTTACCTGTCAGTTTGGTTATAAAAATGGCGGAAATAGTAGGCTGCGTTGGATTCTAATACGTTTGCTATTAGATTATTTTCATATGCCCCACCCCATATTAATATTCCGTATCTCAATAAAGGTTTATTTAACACAATTAATTTTCTAGAAAGAAAAAGAAAGGTAAAATTGATGTAAGAGTGCGTTCATCTTTTTTGGTAGGTATTTGATATATGTATATCCCTTTTCAAATTTTTATCTATATGCACACCTAAGTATTTTATAAAGCTTACTTGTTGAATAGGATCGATAATGTTATTAATTGTAATGTTTTGATATGTCGGTTTGTTTCCATCATTTATAGAAAAAGCTATATATTTAGATTTCTTGAAAGTTAGATTTGACTTCATGCCATGTATCTCCTATGAAAATTATATCTGTATCATCTGCATATGATATTATTTCGTCACGAAGTTTGAGATTATTTATTGAATTAATATAAACATTAAAAAGCAATGGCCTTAGTACTGTGCCTTGTGGTATTCCGATTTTCACAACATTTGGTTCACTGATAATATTTTTTATTTTAGTGTATTGTATTCGATCCGATAGGTAGTTTTTTAGAAGCTTTAATATTTTTCCTCTGATACCGTACTTTTCCAATACTTTTAATAAAATTGAGTGTGAAACTGTATCGAATGCTTTTGATAAATCAAGGAATACCACAAGGCATTTTTATAGCACAAGTTCATACATAGCATCGACTGTACCCTCAGTTACAGTACAAGAGATATTTTGAGTCTTGTGATTTATGTCAATATTAATTGAAGTTTCATTAAAAAAAAGCCAAAGTCGTTTGACAACTGAATTTCTATGTACGCAATTTCTGTGCAACTGAGTGTACCTACTACTACCTTTGGTGAACCCATACTGGTTTTTTGATAAGGTATTGTTTTGCTTGAAAAAAGACAATAATCTTTACTTCAGACATATCTCAAAAATTTTTGCAAGATTAAAAATAATAACACAACACATCTATATTTTCTTAATTTTTAGCATTGGCATGGGCGTAGATCAAGTCGACAGTTTTACACCGCCATCAAACTTGACCTCAAATTTATACCAATCGCAAAGCAATCCGGACCTTATGTCTATATGTTATGACGATTTGCGCTGTACAGATTACCCTGAACACGTTTTAAAGGTTTGTATATATACTTTACTGAGAGTTAGGAAATAATCATGCATATCGAGTAATAAGTGATAATTTTAAAATGCATATCAGGATTAGCATTCACTTATCTTTTATTTTGATTAACTTGTTTATTCTTCTGTAACCCAAAAAACACTGATTAATTTTTTTTAAAATATTTATAGGTTTACAAGCCAGATCAAAGTTACAAATACCTTCTTATACACAAAGAGACAACCGCACACGAGGTAGTAATGCTTGCTCTTCAAGAATTTGGTATGACCGATTCCAGTTCGAATTTTAGTTTGTGTGAGGTGTCAGGTATGTTAAAACGAAATAATTATCCCAAGGTATGTATCCAAGATAACTTCTTCTTTAAAGTCAAAGGTTCTAAAACCAATAGACCAGTTTAAAAAAAAAATGTTTAATTGAAATCTAGGGAACATTTTCATGTCTAAAAAATAATACGACAGTAGAACTGAAGTGTTTTCGGAAATTTAAACTAATATGTTTACAGAATCCCGTAGCCAAACTCCAAATAAATTGTTGTTATTTTTATTAAATCCGTTTATACAAATACAAACGATTGTCAATAAAGTCAAAAACTACATCATAACTTTGTACACAAATTTTGAGATTATTTTTGTTTTGTGTTCTTTAAAATAATAAAAACAAACGCTCTCATCCACCAATTTGTTTTCTCTCCTTGATGCTCTTTTAAGTAGGAAAACTGGATCGCCTCTGAGATTTATCTTTAATACATATTTTGTTGTTTTGTTAACTTTTCAAGGCCTCTTAAGATATTTAATTTCGAAATTATTATATTTCTTATTGGCCTATCTTTTTTATTAGTAAAAAAACAGATATATTTTTAAGTTTGATGCAATAAGGTAAGAAAGTGCTTAGAGGAAAAAGAAAATAGGCATCACACATCGACGTACTAAACATCGATGGCATCACATAAAAACCATCAATATGTTGACGTTGAGCGAATGATTTTAAAGTGGATATTTTTGTAAATTTCAGTTACGGACACCCAGACAATCAAACAGAGACGACTGCCCGACCAGCTACAAAACCTAGCCGAAAGAATAGGTTTAAGCAGTCGGTACTATCTGAAAACCAACGGAGTGACTGAGACCCTTGTACCTGATGAACTGGCGCCCGAATTGGTTCGAGAAAGCGCCGTTCACTTTTTGCAACTGAACGCTGTCGAAGTGGCTATCCAGTTGACGTTGCAAGATTTTAGCATATTTAGACAAATTGAGCCTACAGAGTATATTGACGACTTGTTCGAATTAAAGTCGAGGTAAATAGATTTTCTTATAGTAGTATAAAAATCTAAGAAATCGATTCTTAGACTGACGATCTAATTAAATAAAGGGCTTTTCTATTTTTGCAGCGGACCGCCCTAAGAGGCTGGCTTAGATCTAAAAAATAATAAAGGAAATGCCTTCTTTATTGCACTTTAAAACTATTTACAAAAATACTGCTTAAGACTGTTATTATGGTGCGCAGGAGCGAACGCACTACGTGAAGGATATGTAGATAATTTTTATACCCTACCACCTGCCATTCTCTTCCACCCTCGTCTGACTACCATCTGCCATTCTCTTTCACCCTCTTCTAAAAACCATTAGTAAAATAACCATCGATATAAATGAAACAAAGAGAATAAATTAAAGTACCTACTCCTTTCCATCGATCAGTAAATGAGTGGCACTTTCATCTTCGTCTGTATTTAGTAAACGGCCCGCACATCTCTTATAAAAAGTTACTGAAATTGCACAACTTTGGTTGCCTCGTTGTCTGAGCAGTTCATGGGCCTTGTCAAATGAATATTTTCAACATTTTCCCTACCGCGTTTTCCACTTCTGTGCTCTATTTAGAAAACATGTCACTAATTTATCTGTCTAGTTTTCCTTCAAATCACCGGGTGGTCACACCTCTTATTTTTTCTACTATTCTTTTAAAATTTGGACCCTCTTTAAAATTTCGTTCGTATAATTTTGCACAATATAAAATTAAATTACTGGGCTTCCACTCAAGTCACTTGTGACTTTACTTTTTTTGTCACTTTTTTGGGGAAATTACTAATTTTTTGTCACTTTTGAATTCTTTACAAAAACATTTTAGAGAACTTCCCTCTTAATTTAAAAAATTTTCGCCTGTGGCGCTATATACTTCTATACTATATATATTTTTATGAGAACCTATTTTCATTTTTTCTTGAATATCTCAAAAACTACGACAAACTATAACATCTTAATATCAGTTTTGACGCAAATAACTTATTTTTAGTGGGAAAGTTTGGCCTTCATACTGGTATATGGATGGCTTCACGACACACGGAGGGGCAGAATAAAAAGAGCTAGCCAAACAAAAATTATTATAATTAATACCAAAATTGTAATCCTAAATGGTTAACAAAACATACCTATTGCCAATTTATTCTTGACTTTTGTGTAGTTAATTCAAATACAAAGAAAAGTAGACTTTTTTCTTTTTCTTTAAATGAACACAGTACCCCGTACTACTACTACTAGCACATAATTTTGATTACAAACTCTGAGTCCCGATAAATATTTTTACAGTTGTGTAAGAAGAATATAGAATCCTCAAAAAAAGTTGATATAGAGGAACTTTTTCCCCTTACTTAAAAAAGAATAGCAAAAAAACAATTAGATATAAAGGTAGAAAATTACATACCAAATTAAAAAAGTTTAGACGTTAAAATGGGTTAATTCTCTATACATATCACATTTCTAAGAAATGTTCTTCTAGCGTAGTTTGTTGTCTGTCCCACTGAGTGTGCAGTTATTGAACTGGTCTATTGGATAGAAAGTTTTTTTTTGTAAAAATTCTTTAATTTTCTTTTTAAAAAGCGATTTTGTTAATCTTTTCACTTGTTCTGGGAGTTTGTTAAACAAGTTTAATATCCCGGTCCATTCTGACACTTCTATAAGGGATGGTATTCTGACTGGTGGTTGTCTTAATTTCTGGTATTATTGAGTATATCACTGTGTGTGTGATAGAAATCTACAAAACCTTATAAATAATTTGCTTTTTGACTTAATTTTCCTTTACAAATAATAAAAAAGTTGGGAGTGTGTTTGTTGTAATTTTAAAATAAAGTAGCTGTTTTCTTCACATACTACACGAGCTTTTTTATAACATGCCCCTCTGTAGGACAGTCAAAGATAATTTTCACATTTCTTCTGTTTTCGAGTTTCTCCCCTGGTTTAAAGCAATCCAAGTTATATGTTTACCTAAAATATGTTAGCAAAAGCATGTTTAAAAGCGCCGGAGGCGAAAGTTACACGAAAAATAACATTTTTGATTCAAAATTAAACCAAAATCGTAAATAGCAGTGGCGTTATTTCGCCGAAGGCAAAACTTTTTAGGTAAATTACACTACAAATGCTGTTTTTGAAACAAAATTAAACTAAAATCTTAAATATCAATGGTGTTAAAGCGCGACAGGCGAAGATTTTTGCAATTTATGCAAAAAAATCCTTGAAATTTTTGGTTTTCCAAATGTTTTTACCAAATTATATACTTTCTGGCGTGGTAAAAAAGGAGTAGGATATTTCTGGAAACGCATGTTGTCCTGACCAAACATGTTGAAGCTAGTCCTCAAAATGGAACACAAAAAGAAACTGTAACTGTAGAAAATGTAAATAATTTATTTTACAAAAGTCAACAGGACAAATAAACAATTTTAAAATTTTGAATATCTTTTAATAAAAGAATAAGTGATTTTTTTCTACAAAAAGTACCTTTTTTTTAGTTAAAAATCACTTAGTCGCTTTTTCGAAAATGCCAACACACGTCACTTTCATTTAGTGTCCGTGTGTCTTTGGTATCCCACACATTTTTGGGCGTAGATTTTTATCAAATATTTTAATATTTGCGCATCTGCAATTACTTTTTTTTTATTTACAATTTCACAGTAGGTTCGCGGTTAAACAATTTTTTACTCGCGGTTTCAAATTACTCGCTGCGCTCAAACCGCTGTTTTAGCCACTAGTTTAAAAACTACTATTTTTAGTTAATCAAAAATATTTTTTAGAAGTGATTCGTTTATTTAAGTGGCAGTCATAACATTTAAGAGTAGATATTTGTCAGTGACGTTAGCTCAGGAAATGTCAAAGTGACATTCAAAACGAGTCATGTGATATCCATACTTTTTGGAGTCAAATAAACATCAGAATTGTCTGAATTTTGAATGGAAGGCACATTTTGTGAAAACTAAGAGACGGCTCTGCGCACTTTTTTATTTTTTGACGAATAAAGTAAAATTTATTTTTCACCGCATCGATTTTTTAGCTTATTCGGCAAAAAATACAAAAAAAGCTCCGAGCTTAGTCTTAGTTTTACATTTTGTGTAGACTAAGATATGGCTCAGCAATTTTTTATTTTTTTTTCCAAATAAACTAAAATTGCTACTCTTAAAGGCAGAAGTATCGGTTACTATTGTCACACGAAAATTTAACTACAACTGTAACTTTACTTTATTGTTTTTAAAAATTTACATTTTTATACAATATTGTTCTAAACCTAGAAATTTTTATAGCGTTAGAAAAAAAAGCCTTACAACTAAAATTAATAGCAGATAAATGTAAAGAATACTATGCTAGTTACTAAACCTAATAATTCAGCTAATTTTAATTTAACTACAACTCTGCATTCACCTCTGGTCCCAGCATATTCTCTTCGAGTACAGAATCCTGATAGGCATCTGAAAAACAAATAAAAAAATGCTCCACAATCTTCACTTTCTAGACGACTGCAAAAGGTTTGACTACAAAGAAACTGCAACAAAAGGTTTTTTGACGTTTTGTTGGAGCATTTATTATACTTTACCAAAAATGTTTTTTTTTTTTTGAAGATGGCAGTCGTTATTTTCATGTGTAATAAAAATATTATCCAGCAACTCTTTATCTTAATTTTTTTTAGTTTTCTGCCTAAAACCCTCGAAAACAAAATTAAATTACTCCAGTCAATCTAGTCAAAAAGTGGAAAAAATAACACATCTTTGATTTTTGGCATAGAGCTTTAGAATACCTTCATAAACAACATACCGAAAGTCCCCTAAAATCCCCTGGATCCGAGGTCCGCCATATTTAAAAATACCTTCTCTCATTATCATTGATCTGACTTCCTAATCCGTTTAGTCATGATCGTTAAATTCGATACACAGGCTAACCATAAATGTCTTAATTTAAAAATTGGGGTACACGTGGCATCTGTCAAAAATTACGGCCGCCATCTTGTATTAAATGTTGCACATCTAAGTCGGCCATTTTAAATAGGAAGATAACCAAATTTCTTGGAACATGCTTCTAGTAGGGCCCTTTACAACTAAGGGGCGGGCGACATTTTTAAAAAACTCGGTTTTTCATAATAAAGATACAAAAATAATAAAAAAAGAGATTTTCTTACAAAACAGTTATTAGAAGGTATATTTAGCCCAATATAAGACAAGTGGCAAATATATTTATTTTTAACCCTCCCCCACTTACTCCTCCCTATTGGCGAACTTTTTCTAAAATGACTTATTATTATTGATATAAATTGTCCTTAGATATGCTTTTTAAAAACACACCAAGCAGTTAGGATGTACCCCCCCTCTCCTTTTTATCATACTATTCAATTTTTTATTGTTTTATTTATATTATTTTCAACGTGGCAAGAAACTTTGGTATATTTTCATGTCCTAAAAATTGTTTATATTTTCTGAGATATGGGCTGTCAAAATTGCCAGAATTCAACTTTTTTCAAAATAAAACATTTTAACCCTGGCATGTGGCACATCATTGAAAAGCATGCAGTTAGAATTTACTCCCCCCCCCACTATTTTTTATCACATTCTTTAATTTTTTATTGGTTTATTTATATTATTTTCAATGTGGCAAGAACCCTTGGTATATTTTAATTTCCTAAAAATGATATTTTTTTGAAATTTTTAACCTAAGAATAACTTGACTCATGGTTAAATTAATGAAAGAGCCTTATAAAAAATCTAATGATAAAAAAATTAATTATTGCAGGGTATGAATAAGTTAACCTTGAGAATATTTTACTTAGCGCCTAAACAAAGTTGGCCATTAATGTAATTTTTGTTAAAATTTAATTGCCCATTTAAATGTGAAAAACATATTCCAAGTAACATCCAAGTTTTATAGATTTGGTTACCAGTTCTTATAAAGGTAATCGAGTTTTATTACAGGATTCCTGGTTTCATAACATTATATGAAGGCACGATAATTTTTATAATAGTAATAGTTCTAACCTTGCAACTTTAATATTTATTGGATTACTAAACACGGTTTTAATAAACTGCTACTACATAACTGCAGCAAAAATTACTTAAACAGTTATTATAAAACCAGATTCCTTTTTTATAATAGGCCCCTATGAAAATTATAGTTCGTTAAATTTATAAAGATTTCATTATAAATTGCAACACTTGTAATTCTACTTCTACAGCTTCGTAGATATAAAAACCCCCTTCTTTTAATAACACAGGGCTGATGTAACCAGTCTTTTTCTGGATATGATTCGTCGTCTTCGTCCAACTTCTTGATGCATGCTTGAGCCACAGCCGTTTTGCTCGGCCACCTTAAAATTGTCCCTTCAGTGGACATCTCTACTAACCCCCGCGGGAGGACACTTAGGCGGGTTTTATCCTACTCAATCATCTGGACGATCACAAACATTTTTAATTGGAAACAAACGTTGAAAAATGATTCTGTTCTGTTTTCTTGAAAAATGGTTGAAAAGCACTGTTTTTTAGATTATTAAAACATCTGTCACTCTGCTCTATCTTCTTTTTCATAACAAATATTGCTGTTTTTATATATTATATATATATATATTCATAATATAGTACAACAAGAATCAACAAAAAAAAATGAATAGAATTTTTTTTTTTTATCAAAATAAAACAAATTGCAAGCGCTCGTGTTTTTTAGGTTTTTGACATGTACTTTGACAGTAAAGTTTGCGCCGCATGTAGTTTTAGGGGGTGGAAATGTCTTTAAAAAAATATTTTACCATCATAATATTCTATCACTATCAATTTGATGTTGTTTTGATTCCATGTTTTTGATTACGGATCCATAATTACTTTTTTAGAACCTCAGAACTATCAAAAAAAAATTTCTACTGCATTTTCTTATAGGGGGCGATGTACTCGGGTTACTTTATTTCGTGTCATAAAGGTTGCAGACGCTTTCCTGTAACCTTTACGTCTCCTAATTCGTATAACTAAAGATAATGTAAAAGTTGTAAGGAAGTTCTCACGGGCAACTTCTAGGTTTTTAAGGAGTTTATAATAAGGTTGCCACTACCTTTAAAAGATCCACCAGTTAAGGACAATAAGAGGGTAAGAAAGGTTCCGGGAAGGTTCTCCTCACTTTTCTATAAAACTTTAAAGTTTATAATTTGGTGACGGTAATTTGCTCGCAACCTCTATAAAAAATGAAATGTTACTTGGGATGTCGCTAGCTAGTACGGTTCGCGAGTTGATATTTTTGTAAAGTTTTAACCCTCCTTTCTACACTCTTCACAAACTTTTCTCCACATCATCAAAACCGAATCAGCTCATCTCCTGGGGCCAGATAATTTTTATGCCAAATTTTTAGTAAATCCGTAAAGCAGCTTTTGACAAAATTTTGTATTTAGGCCTTTTTTTGTTTTATTTTTAGTGGAAGTAAAAAACGTTTCTTGAAAATAAGGTCAATATGAGGGCAAGAGGCGAGGGGGGAGGGAGTAAATTCTAACTGCAAGCTGTATTTTTAAGATCTGCTTAAAAAATGCTTTTCAATGATGTGCAACATACCAGGGTTAAAATGTTTTATTTTCAAAAGTGTTAAGTTGAATTCTGACAGTTTTGACAGCCCATATCTCAGAAAATATACAAATTAGGTCTATAGTGTGCGGTATTTTTAAAAAGCATATTTTAAAGACAATTTATGCTTATAATAATTTGAACGAAAAGCGAGTTGAAACGTCAATTTAGAAAAAGTCCGTCAATAGGGGGGAGGAGTAAAAGTAAATATATTTGCCACCAGTCTTATATCGCTTTGTACATATGTTATTAAACCTTTTTTTTAGAAAATTATAATGAAAAACTCACAGATTTTTAAAAATGGCGCCCGCCTCTTAGCACTTAGAAAGCGGTATTTTTAGTATGTTGTTAAGGGCCTTACTAGAAATATGTTCCAAGAAATTTGGTTATCTTCCTATTTAAAATGGCCGACTTAGATGTGCAATATTTAATGCAATATGGCGGCCGTAATTTTGTCAAAAATAGTATTAATTTAAGAATTGGGGTACATACCCAATTCTTAAATTAATACATTTATGGGTAAACGGATTAGGAAGTTATATCAATGATAATGAGAGAAGGTATTTTTAAATATGGCGGACCTATTTTTGACATAGCAAAAAAATATATGTCAAAAATCTGTAATTTTTTCAATATGGCGGACTAGGGATTCAGGGGATTTTAGGGGACTTTTGGTATGTTGTTTATGAAGGTATTCTAAAGATCTATAAAAAAAAACAAAAAAAAAGAAGTTAAAAAACCTCAAAATCAGTTACTTCAACCGAAAAGAATCTAAAAAACAAAAGATCAAAAGATCTTTGGTGGAAATAACGAAAATTCAAACTTGGATGAGCATCCCACAAGGAACACACAAAAGATCAAAGCGAAAAGAGAAATGATTAAACGATGTTTCGCCCTAGTTAACCAGCCTGGGCTCATCAGTAGCTTCAGTAGTCACCCTCCACTATACATCATTAAACACCATCATACACCTTGATTTCCAACCTTGAACCACTCACAAATAGGCATCGTTCCGCACTGGTACTTATCCAAGTTACCTGATACGAATTCGTCCTGGCGTGTTAATATTTCCAGTAGGATTATGCTCCTAAGGCAATTAAAACAAAAAAAAAAGAAGTTAAAAAAACCTCAAAATCAGTTACTTCAACCGAAAAGAATCTAAAAAACAAAAGATCAAAAGATCTTGGGTGGAAATAACGAAAATTCAAACTTGGATGAGCATCTCACAAGGAACACACAAAATATCAAAGCGAAAAGAGAAATGATTAAACGATGTTTCGCCCTGGGTAACCAGCGTGTGCTCATCAGTAGTTTCACTGGTCACCCTCCACTATACATCATTAAACACCATCATACACCTTGATTTCCAACCTTGAACCACTCACAAATAGGCATCGTTCCGCACTGGTACTTATCCAAGTTACCTGATACGAATTTGTCCTGGCGTGTTAATATTTCCAGTAGGATTATGCTCCTAAAGCAATTAAAACAAAGTAACTGATTTTGAGGTTTTTTAACTTCTTTTTTTTTTGTTTTAATTGCCTTAGGAGCATAATCCTACTGGAAATATTAACACACCAGGACGAATTCGTATCAGGTAACTTGGATAAGTACCAGTGCGGAACGATGCCTATTTGTGAGTGGTTCAAGGTTGGAAATCAAGGTGTATGATATATAGTAGAGGGTGACCAGTGAAACTACTGATGAGCACACGCTGGTTACCCATGGCGAAACATCGTTCAATCATTTCGCTTTGATCTTTTGTGTGTTCCTTGTGGGATGCTCACCCAAGTTTGAATTTTCGTTATTTCCACCCAAGATCTTTTGATCTTTTGTTTTTTTTTCTAAAGATCTATGCCAAAAATCAAAGATGTGTTATTCTTTCCACTTTTTGACTAGATTGACTAGAGTAAATAACCAATATCAGAAAGTACATTTTTATTTTGTGATTTAACAGTTTTTGAAATATTTGGAATAGATTTTATCAACAAAACGTAGCGAGTTTTGCCGAAAAGAGTAAAAAAATCAATAGATTGGTAATACGAACGGCCGAACTAAAATGTAAGGGACAGAAGCGTTTGCTCCGTCAAATTCCACGTCTAACGTTCCACGTTAACTTAAACTTTAAGATGTTTTTAAGTACTCTATCGTACAATAAACCGTTAAAAAATGTCTTGTTGCAATTTCTTTGAGATTATAGATTCATTTTTTCATGTATGAACTCGTCTATTCCTTCTGTCTTCGAGTTTGTCGACTAGTTTTAATTTCGTTGGTTCTCCTCCGGACAACGTAGGTGTCCGGGCATTTACGACGTTTTTTTATTTTTGATCATCCGGATTTTTTTCACAGCCTAGGCAAAAAAATGTTGGTTAATGTAGGTTAAGTTTTAATAAACACAATTAATATAAATTAATATTTAATTTTTAATTTTTTTTTTACCATTTTTTTTAAGATATGGAACTCCAATGCTGCACCAATTTGCCGCCTTGGTCAACAAAGAAATGTTCTGGGTGGTGAGTGAAGTGTGTGCTGAGCTAAACGTGGTTAGAAGAATGAAAATCATAAAGCAGTTCGTGAAAGTTGCAAGTGAGTAAAATAATGATGAAAAATATAATTAAGAAATAACAACAACTTTTTTTACCATTCCCTCTGATTTTAATATACCTTCCAAAAACAATTTTAGAGATAAGGAAGTTTTATTTGCCATTTTTTTGACGGACATACGGGTTCTTTTCAATAACTCTTTAAGTTTGGCAACCTTAAAGATCACAGCTACAAATCTCAAAAATTTAAACAACATTTTTGTATAGATATATAGTTTGGTACCTGACAGACTATGAGAAACATGTAATTTCATACCTCTGTCACGTGTCAAGATTGCAATTTATTTTAACTTTAATATAAGAATAAAATTCAATAGCAATTACTAAATCCCGAAAGCTTAAGTTGCGAAATTCACCGTTAGGTGGTGGTACCTGAAAATAAAATAAGTCTGCATTCGTGGAAAGCAACAAGTTTAAATGTAGGTGTGTTTTTTGAACCATAGGATATTTTTTACAACTACAATAAATTAGCGTGCCGAATTCATTTTTGTATATATAGCACGTGTATGAATTTAGGATGTCTATTTTAATCGGATCATATTACCGTCACGTCGGATCTACCTCACGCAGTTCTTGAGGAATTCAAAATAACTTAAGTTATTTATTCAAAATTCATTTAATTTTAATTTTTTTGCAGTATTCTTACTTTTTTTATTTGTTTAGTTTTTTAAAATTGGGATATTTTCTTTTCTTTCTCATATTCCCGTCACAGTAAACTTTTTCATTTTAACCCAATGAGCATTTTCAGAAACTTCTGGTGACACAAATTTATCTAATTATTATAAAGAAGGTTTCATTGATACCCTAGGGTATTTAAAGTTTCCTACAAGAATTGAGTTTGTATATTTGTTTTATTAAAGGCTGTAAATTTCCACGAACATCTTTATAAAAATTAAAGTCACCGGTAACAAATGTTATATAAATTGGTGTTAACAATGTTTCCACCAACATATTTATAAAAATATAATTCATCAGTGACAAAAGTTATATAAATTGGTGTTTGAAATCTTTCTGTCAACCCATCTATAAAACCGTAAGTAACTATCAATTAAAGATATATAGATTGGTTTTTAAAATGTTACTATCAACCCACTTATAAAAACTTAAGTAACCAACAACAAATTTATATAAGATAAGATTGAAAATATCTCGAGAGACACTTATAAAAACTTGGGAACTTACATACAATAGTTATATAAATTGGTGTCTGTAATATTCTTATGAACTCATTCATAAACCTTTTTTGCCCATAAGGTTTTTTCTATAATGTTGTTATTAATTTCTTTATATAGTGGTTATAACTGTTTTTAGAACAAAAAAACAATTTTAATTTATTTTGGCAATTATAATAACAAGACAAACAAGATTTTTTAAGGTTAATTTTGTGAAATCAAAAGGCGCGTTTTTGCGACATCAAAAGGCGCGTTTTTGCGACATCAAAAGGCCCGTTTTTGCGAGATACCATAACATTATTATCTTGTTTTAATTACATCAGTCTGAGAGAGATAAGAGATCCAAATCTTCTTGAGATAGTTGACGATGACAGATATCGGGATCGAATGCATTTTACACCCGATTCCCACCAGCGTTTCCCATGCGCAGTCAAAAAACTCATCACGTGGTCCCACATGAACTTGTATAGGCAAATCTCGCTTAGACCACGTGATACGTGTTTTGATTCGGGGAACCCATGAAAGAGACATGCATAGATGGGAACCGTGTTTTAGAAAAAGAGAACAATATAGTAACCGTGTTAAGTTCGCAAAAACGCACCGTGAAACGTCGAGCGCATACGCTGATACTGCTGGTCGGCGGCAAATGTGAACAGCCCGGAAAATACCATCCCGTACACCCTTCGACCCCGCAATCTAACTTTATTCTTGAGATAGTTACCTCAGTTATGCGGGCTTGAAGTGTGTGCAGGCGGGTATTTTTCCTGGTATGTGTAGTATGCTGGATCTCTCGAAGAATGCATTTAGGAAAAGAGAACAATGGTAACTATGTTAAGCTCGCAGAAACGGACCATCAGTGTTCAACACTGCGCCATCTGCAGCCCTTTGTTCCAACTAACATCATTTTTTAAAAGGGTCATAAAATAGTGTTGACGAGATAAACAGTATAGTTGTATTGTTTTTTTTTCACCATTTTGGATTCCAAAGATAGGTTTTTGGCCTGAATAAAAACGTTATTTATGGAGTTGCAACATGTGTTTGTTTTAATCTAAATATTGCTTGTTAGGGTTAAGAACAATATAAAAAATTAAATATTTCTCCCAGAAAGCAAAAAACGTGTATGAAAAAAAAGTGATATTTAAATGAATATTTTTTCCCGTTTTCTCAAGTATTTTTCGAGCTCATGAAATTTATGTGAGTGTATTCGAAAACTATACAGTATACACGGGACCGCAGCTGATTTTCAGAGTAGGATGACTTGAAAAACAGCTTTTATTTGACCATAGTATATAAATATTCTTACTCCCGCTTCAACTTAACTCACTTCCATTTTTATTTATTTTAAAAGATTGGTAAACACCATTTTATAATTTTTTTTATTTTAAAAAGAAAAAGAATAATACATAACAAGCAAATGGAAGAAAGATGGAAAATTTATATTTATAAATCCATAAAAACCTTTAATTTGTTATGTAGTGTTGTTAGAACAGTTGTAAAACCTTTTTATAATAATCTCTAGGCTTGAGGGCTCATAAAGAAGTTTTATAAAATCTATATGTTGTTATTTTTATAAGCTGGTGTTGGTCAGTTGTTTTTCAAGTCTTTTTTACTCGTATAAAAGATATTATTTTAATAAGCTACTTTGTTTTTTTTTGCCTAAAAAAGAAAACTTTATGTTCTTTTTCTTTTTATTTTATAAATTTGCACGTTTTTTATCACTACATTTACTTAGATTGTACTATCACATTTTGTTCCTTTATTTTCAAATTTCATTTTGTTTTTCGCAATTTTGTAGCTCTGACGGAAATCTTAAAATATAAAAAACACAAACACAATTCTCTTTAGAAAAAAGTATATGTAAACCTTGATATAAACATTTTCGATAACCAAGACTCAAACCAAGTATTTCAAGGATATAACAATATAAAAATTAGGATTTTTTACTCAAATCTTTAGGTGAGATTTTCAATATCTCTTATGCATATTAATTTAATAAAAAAAATTCTAAACTTTGTTTAACTTTTTAAGGGCAGTGTAAAGAATGCAAAAACTTCAATTCGATGTTCGCGATTGTCAGCGGGCTGGGACACGGGGCAGTGTCCCGCCTAAAACAGACATGGGACAAACTGCCGGGCAAATATCAAAGAATCTTTAACGACCTGCAACAGCTTATGGACCCTTCTAGAAATATGAGCAAGTACAGACAGTTGGTCAGTGCAGAACAGACGCAGCCTCCAATCGTAAGCGACTTTTAGTTTAATTAATAGATATGTGGAAGGTTCTCTCACGATCATTTGTCTCATACCGAAAGGAAAAACCATATATAACAACGTTAGCATCATCAGGAGACGATAAAAAATAAACTAAATTAACCTACGGTCTATCTTATATACTATCTTTTAGTGGGCGGAGATAAGACTAATAATTTGTGATTGGTCACGCTTATAATCCTATCTCCCCTCAACAAAAGAATAAAGTGTACTAAACGGAATAGGGCCTCTATCTTTATTTAAACTATTTATGGATTTAATGATTTCCATACTTTCATTCAAAAGTCTTTTATTTGGTACGCTTTTTAGAAGTTTTAGGTTATCTAATCTGAATCTATGATTGTTTTCAAAAGCATGCTCGGCCACACTTGACTTTTCTGTTCTTCCGTATTTTAAGTGTGCTAAGTGTTCTTTGAATCGTGTTTGAATAGAGAGTCTCGTTTGGCTAACATATTTTTTGTCATAATCCATGCAACTAATTTCGTAAATTCCACTTTTTTCTAGAACTGTAGTTTTATCCTTGGGATTTCCTAATAAACTTCTTATTGTGTTTCCGGATTGATATACTAACACACTTAAAATACGGAAGAACAGAAAAGTCAAGTGTGGCCGAGCATGCTTTTGAAAACAATCATAGATTCACATTAGATATGCTAAAACTTCTAAAAAGTGTACCAAACAAAAGACTTGAATGCACATGAAAGTATGAAAATCATTAAATCCAGAAATAGTTTAAATAAAGATAGAGGCCCTATTCCGTTTAGTACACTTTATTCTTTAGTTGAGGGGAGATAGGATTATAAAGCGTGACCAATACCAAATTATTAGTCTTATCTCCGCCCACTAAAAGATAGTATATAAGATAGAGTGTAGGTTAATTTAGTTTATTGTTTCTCGTCTCCTGATGATGCTAACGTTGTTAGCGAAACGCGCGTAGAGTGCAAAAAAGTGTGGTTTTGGTTTGTGGAAAACAATCATAACTTTGTTATAGTGCAACCAAAGGTTCCAAATTCCCAACATACTAGCGGAGTAAAAAAAATAAAAAAAAGGCCTCGTCACCTACTTACTTGATTTATATTTCTATATTGTTTCGAAATAATTACATAAGTACCAAAACGATATTGATAAAAAATGAAAAGTAAACGTAAAGTTGTTTACCTACTGGGCGTGCGGTAAGGTGCTTGAGTTGTACTTTACCACATACTGTGCGATAAGGTTAACGTTATATACAGCATTTATCGCATATTGTGCAGTAAAGTGACTACGTTTATTTCAAAAAATTAAAATGCAGGCAATTATTTTTTTTTGGGAAATTTTTGAGGTGCACAGGTAAAATCTTGTACCTAACATGCGTAAATTATCTTTACCACCCTTGCCCGCTTGACCGAACTCTGTTCGCTTCGTTTGATAACTGCTGCGTTGGGTAAAGTATAATTTTCCGCACTTGTTATGTAAATAACTATTAAAATTTATTTGGTTTAGTTAAGGGCACAGTTGTTCGGTTTATTTGGCGGCCCACTAAAATAAGTTGAGTGAAGGCTTTTTTGATTTGATTGAGTAAAAAAAAAAGTTTTAAAATAAGTTTTTGTGATACATTATTTTAAACAAGTCGTTGTGTAACATGGCAAAGTTTATACCGAAAAGTCAGATTTGTTAAAATTGGTCAAAAAAAATAAATTTGTACTTTTAGCGGAGTTCGGGGTTTTTTGTACTCAGGTTTTAGCATGAATCTAATTTTAAAAAGTGCCAAATGTTTTACAGCGATTTATTTGAAAAGAGACTTGAATAAAACATATTTTAGTTGGGGCTATAGTATACTTCCTTTTTAGTGCTTTCTCAATTTGAAACTGGCCATTTCGGAAATTGTAAGTTTAAATTTTATAGGCTTTCTTCCTTGTTTTTGTTTTCAGTATATATATATTTTCAATTGTTACCTTAATCCTTAAAGGGGGTGCACTTCCGAAATGAAAGATATATTAAATTTATCATTTTACCATCCAAAACTACCAAAACCTAAACGAAAGGTTTTTATAATTTTTTTAACAAGCTTATGTTTTTCTATTAACAATTCTAAATTTAATTTTCTATCAAATTCCAACGTGTGTCACTTTTGCGATGAGGCTGCATATATTCCATCCCAATGAGCATTTTCAAAAACCTCTGGTGACAGAAATATATATAATTATTATAAAGAGGGTTCCATTGATGCCCTAGGGTATTTAGAGGTTTCCTACAGGAATTGAGTTTGTATATGTGTTTTATTAAAGGCTCTAAATTGATGGTACCCTAAGGTAACCTAAAACTGGCGTTAACAATATTTCCACGGACATCTTTATAAAAATTAAAATCATCAGTAACAAAGGTTATATAAATTATAAAAATATTACATATTTATAAAAATATAAGTCATCAGTGACAAAAGTTATATAAATTGGTGTTTGAAATCTTTCTGTCAACCCATCTAGAAAACCGTAAATAACTATCAATTAAAGATATATATATAGATTGGTTTTTCCAATATTGCTATGAAGCCACTTATAAATATTATATAAAGTAACCCACAACAAATTTATATAAGATAAGATTTGGAATATTTTGAGAGACACTTATAAAAACTTGGGATATATAAATTGGTGTCTGTAATATTTTTATCAACTCATTCATAAACCTTTTTTGCCCGTAAGGTTTTTTTCTATAATGTTTTTATTGATTTCTTTATATAGTGGTTATAATACCACTGTTTTGACCACAAAAAAAATATTTTATTTTGACAATTTAGTCGAAGGGCATAGAGTCGAAATACGGCCTCCGTGGGCCTTTTGATGATGATTTTACGAAACCTGTTTTAATCTGTTACTAATAGACCACTTAACATCACCTTGCCTGTGAACAGCCTCAAAAGTGCTGCAGTTAAAAAGTGAGGTTAGGGCGACAAAATATTTTTTAAATCTTAACGGTTCGACCTACGATGATGAAATTTGGGACACATATTGGCCTTCTGACCAGATTAAATAATAAAATTTAAAAAATCACATTTAGTGCATCTCAGGGCCGATAGAGGGCAAAATGTGTTTTTAGATTTTTCCCTGTATCTACTGAACGACTTATTCTGCACACTTGAAACTATGTGGTTCTGTAGTACATACTACTACCAATCAGCTTGATATCACACTTCCGGCCAGATTGTATTATAAAAATAAAAGAATAACATTTAGTGCCTTTAGGAGCCGGTAGGGGGCGAAATGTGGTTTTGATTTTTTGCGTAAATAGATTTTTTTTTCGAAATTGTCAAAGGAATGGCGTCTGTTCAGGGCCCTCTGCTCACAGGCTAAAATATTTTTTTGTGATATCAGGCTGATTGGTAATAATATGTACTACAAAACCACATAGTTTCAAGTGGTCAGGATAAGTCGTTCGGGAGATACAGAGAAAAATCTAAAACCACATTTCGCCCCCTACCGGCTCCTAGAGGCACTAAATGTAATTTTTTTATTTTTATGATACAATCTGGCCCGAAGGCCAATATAATTACCGAATTTCATCATCGTAGGTCAAACCGTTAAGATTTAAAAAAATATTTTGTCACCCTAACCTCACTTTTGGACTGCAAAAATTTTGAGGCTATTCATAGGTGGAGAAATATTGATTGGTCTATAAGTAACCGATTTATATAAGTTTTTGATGCCCTTAAGTTAAGTTTGCGTATATAGATTTTTTTTTCGAAATTGTCAAAAAAATGGCGTCTGTTCAGGGCCCTCCGCTCACAGGCAAAATTTTTTTTTGTGATATCAGGCTGATTGTTAATAGGCTGTACTACAAAACCACATGGTTTCAAATGTGCAGGATAAGTCGTTCGGGAGATACAGGGAAAAATCTAAAAACACATTTCGCCCTCTACCGGACCTTAGATGCACTAAATGTTATTTTTTAAATCTTATAATACAATCTAGTTAGAAGGCCAATGAGTACCAAATTTCATTATGGTAGGTCAAAGCGTTAAGATTTAAAAAAATATTTTGTCGTCCTAACCTCACTTTTTGACTGCAGCACTTTTGAGACTATTCACTGGCAGGGTGATGTTAAGTGGCGTATTACTAACCGGTTAAAACAGGTCTCGTAAAATCATCATGAAAAAGCCCACGGAAGTCCATATGCCCCCCAACTAATTATAATCAAAAAACATCGGGCATGATTTTATAATTTAAAAAAACAAGATTTTTTTTTATACCCACAGGAGTAAGGTTAATTTTGTGACATCGGAAGGCGAATTTTTGCGAGATACCACACGATCATTATATTTTTTAAATTGCATCAATCTGAGAGAGATAAGAGAACCAAATTTTCTTCAGATAGTTGTCGATGACAGATATCGGGGTCGAATGCATTTTAGAAAATAATAATAAAGTAACCATGTTAAGTTCGCAAAAACGCACCGTGAAACGTCGAGCGCACACAGTGCGCACGGCTGCTCGACGGCAAATGTGAACACCCCTGATCGCACCAACCGATTGTCTTCATTTCTGTTGGTCGAAAGCAAAAAAGTGTAGAAACAAAATTCTTTGGCATCAAATTTGCAATATTTTTTGTTACAGTCAACTCTCTGTAGTTAGTTTTTAAAAAGATAGAGGGCGTTGAAGTTACGAAGAATCAGTTTTAATGTATTTACCCGACTAAATGTGAGGCCGTCAGATACTTTCGGCAATTTTCATGCCGATAGATCGGATCATTTGTGTAGCGCACGTCACAAGCTTTAGTTTAATACCTTATTTGTACTGCTCTTACTATAAATATTAATAAATAATCCACAACACGCGACTTCATGCATGACCAGAAAGCGTTCCTCAAAGAATTTTATCGACTCTCAGTCGCTGTAGCTCAGAGGCTGTTTAATTAATTATAAACAACATACATATTTTTATAGGATTTTTCCGAGATCTACAAGTTTTTCATTTAAAGTTCTTTTAAAAAATCACTTTGTTTGGCAAAATACGTTAAAACTGATTTTTTGTAACTTCGGTGACATCTAACTTTTTGGAATCTAACTTTTGGAGACTTCCCGTTCCTGAGAAGTGGGGGAAACACAAACTTGGGGATCTTACTTTAAGACATATAAAAATTTTAGCCTCCCCGGATTTTTTTCGAGGAACCTCCTTTATTTATGACAATTTCACTATACTAATTGTTTTTTTTTATGGAATTTTCGTAAATTTTCGCCATTTTGGATTCCAAAAATCGGTTTTTGCTCAAAATAAAAACATTGTTAATGGGGTTTCAACATGTATTTCAATCGAAATATTGCTTGTTTAGGGTTAAGAACAAAATAGAAAATTCAATATGTCTCCCAGAAAGCAAAAAACGTATGTGAAAAAAGAAAATGAATATTTTTTCCCGTTTTCTCAATTATTTTTGGAGACCATGAAAATTTTGTGAGTATATTCGCAAAGTAGACTGCACACGTGACCGCGGCTGATTTTCAGAGTAAGATGACTGGCTAAACAACATTTTATAAAATTTTTATTGTAAAAAGAATAATACATAACAAGCAAAGGGGAGAAAGATGGAAAATTTATATTTCTAAATCAATAAAAACTTTTAATTTGTTATGTAGTGTTGTTGCAACAGTTGTAAAACCTTTTTATAATAACCTCTAGACTTGACTACTACTATAAATTTATATAAGCTGGTGTTGGTAAATTGTTTTTCAAGTCTCTTTTACTCATTTAAGAGATATATTTAGAGTTATGAAAGTATCACCAACACTAAATAATATAACTTTTGGTTATTTTTATACTTATTTTTATATTATGTCCTGTAATTACTATGACAAAAATGCTCATTGGGATTGCTTTATTCAAAGTGGTTACAACGTCAGAAAGTTATCTCAGATAAGCTAAAAATGTATTTGGAAAAAAGTTTAGTACCTATAATCTTAAATGTATAAATAAGTAACTCAAAAATGGTAAAAAATTACCTGTGCACTCCTTTTAAAATATTTAGACAATTTTTGTTGGTTCGTTCCCTTTGCACCATCACCGTATTGGGCAGCATTGTTCCAATTTTTTTCTACACTTCATATGGACAATACTAATTTTTAGAGGAGATAATACAAAGCTACATCAGATTTGGACCTCTCTGTACTAACCGAATATGTGTTTGTAAAAACTTTATTCTTTGTGTATATTTTATTAGTCACTTTTTAAACATTCGAAAATTAGCAGAGTACCAAATGCAATGGTGGAATTCTGAAATATGCTGCAGAGACCTGTTCTACCGTCTTAAATGAGGTTGAAGTGGTAATTTTTTGAAATATGTGAGTTGAAAAATAGTAGTTTTCACAACTAGTGGCTAAAATAGTGCTTTTTTACAAGCGTTGGTTTAAATAACGAGTTAAAAGAAAGCACAGTTTAGTCGCGAGTTGTTAACACTATTTTTTTTTAATACCTTTATCAAAAAATCCAAGAAAAACAGAAAAATACTTTTTAAAATCTCGAACGAAGACCACTTCTCGCAACACACCATCTTTACACGATAAATCAAGGCGGCTGGTAAATGAAATAACAATGGTTTTTATAGCGATGTGCCTTTTTACTTGGTGACGTTCATTGTTGCGACATTTTAATCTTTGACAGTCTGATATTTTGACGATGTTTTTAAATGATTTTTTCGTTGTTACTTGGTGAAAACTGGCCGAAATGGTTTAATTTTGAGGCAAGAATAATTAGATTTTTTCAATATTACTATTTTGCGCTATTTCCCTTTAATTTTGTTGAAAAAACGGAAAGAAATCTTTTTTGCACCCGTGATCAAAAAAGAAAGTTTTTTTGCATCGGTAACCAAAAAAGCCATGCTTTAGTTATCTGCAAACAGTTACTAAAATCATGTTTTTGATGAAGGTATAAAAAAAAATGTTTTTTGAAAGTATATACCTATAGATAAACGGTAGGGTAATTCTATAAAATAGTGGCAAACGACCAGTGGTTAGGTCGTGCCCCCCTCGCTACCGTTAATTTTTGAGGTGAGCCAGAAACCGTTTTGCAGGCAGAATTAGCAAAAATCACCTCTCCCACCTTAATTGAGGTAGCGATTATCCAAAGTACATTTTTAAATTATAATCAACATACAGCAGTTACACCAGAAATATTTAAATAGAAATAAATTCATTTTAAAATTTTGGCGCAACGCTGGCAACATTGCATGTTTTTACACACTCTGAACAAAAAACAACAATTTTAAAAAACAAAATTTTGTTACTTGATTCGAAAATCAAAATGCATTCTGATAATATCTAGGTTTATTTGGTTCAAATCGTTAATGGAAAAACCGAGCATTTTGACGTTAAATATAGCTTGTTTTTAAATCACTAAACTAAGAAACATTTTTTTAAATTATTATTAGTACAAAATTTTTTAAAATTTTTATATTTAAATTATAAGGACAACGGATCAACGAGATCATAGACAATTGCCAACAAATATAATAGGTATATACCCACCCCTAAAACACTTACACCGGGTTCCCACCTATGCGTTTCCACTGCCCGGCCACCCTGACGCAAAAAACTCATCAGGTGGTCCGACATGAACCTATATAGGCAAATTTCACTTAGACCAGGTGATGCGTATTTTGAGTCACGCATGAGAAACGCATAGATGGGAACCGGGTGGGACCAATATTTTTCTTTTTCCGTAATTTTGGTTTGGTCAATTTAAAAAAAAATAATATTAAGCAAAGAAATCATAATGGCCCCTCAAAAGTTTGTTTTTAATTAATTTTTTTATTTTACTATTAAAGGCCGTAAGTTTCTTTAGATAACATAATTTGTTTAAGTCACTAGCTCTATTAGGGTGAGAGATGATTTTTTCAAATTTTGCATTCAAAACGGTTTGTGGCTGTTCCCCAATAATTAACGGAGGGGGGTGGGGGTAATTTTTATTTTGACATTTTTGGCCTTTTTGAGGTCAAGTATTTGCCACTATTTTATGGAATTACCCAGTAAGGTTGAATGTAGTATAGTCAGTGATGGTTATCACTATTGTGAGCGCCAATCCTGCACGTAGGCAACCTATCTGGGCCCGTGTACCTACTGTGTTTTACTCTGATAATAATTAAGACATTATCTAGAAAGCTACGAGCCCAGCAAATTTCAGATAATAATATAGGCCATAAACTGTGGTAACATCCCAAGTAACAATTTGTCGACGCAGCAACGTTTTCAAACGCAACCATAACGCTGCGATGTGTTGTTGCATGATCGTTTTGCCAACCATATTTTACATCAATTTGGTAAATATTTTTCGAGTTGTCTCAACGTTGCACGCAACCTTTGGTATGCATCCAAATCAAGTAATGACCAAGATCTGAACCTTCTGTGCAGCGCCACCTACAATAAGTTATTTGTTAGAAGAGCACCAGATATGTTTATTATTGCCCAAAATATGACCTTTAGTCAACATTTTATATTTTTTCCTCATCAAAAATCATCCATCATAAGATTCAGAGTAATAATATTTTTCAAATTAATAATCATCAAGTCAAATATGAATGTTTTAGCTCCAAAAAAATCCACGACTGAAATATATGGTAAATTTATAAAAAAAATCCTTTTTTTAAATTTTATGTAACACAAACAATTAACGTCTGATTCCACAGAGTTTTAATTTTGACTTGTATGTTTTAAGATAGCGGCGAAATGAAAGCGTTATTTTCATGACCACCAACTCTGCAACCCGTATAATTCTATCATTGCTTTTCGTAGTCTGTTAATTTTAACGTATTACTCATAATTTTTCCTCTTGATACCTTGACTCAATCAAAACGTATTAAACAATCATATTTTTTTCCAGATTCCATTTTACCCAGTAGTGAAAAAAGATTTAACCTTTATACACTATGGTAACCACTCGCACATCGAAGGTCTAGTGAACTTTGAGAAGCTTAGAATGATTGCCAAGGAAGTCAGGTAGGGAGAGTTTTTCAAATTTTCAAAATATTCAACTGCACAACCACATAGATGGAACGAACGCGATCTTAAACTTCTTTTTTGATAAACCATTAAATCCACAGAACCTTCATAAAATCTTAATCCGAAATAATTAATCATAGTGTAAATCCCCCACCCCTATCAAACGCTCATCGCTGGTGCCAAAGAGCTTGATATAAATCAGTTTCGTGGCTTTTGAGTTATCGTTTCCCAGGCAAAAAGACCAGATTTTGTGTTTAGGTCTTTTTTAACCCAAACTACTTATTTTAACTTGAAATAAAAAAGTTTTTGTTTGCTGATCCCAATAGCCTCTGTACTGGTATGAATAGCCACAAGGGTTTCACAAATGTGTATCAGGAAAACAATACAAATTTGTGAAACATAAATTGTACTACAGAAACTTGTTACTATGTCCAAAGCTTATTCTTTTTAAAATGTTTTTTTTTTGTACTAGAGTTCCAATTATTATGGCCGACAATTGCTCGTTCAGATGGTATTAGCTTATACAGTTACTACCTCAAAGTTTGTCAAAAATAAAAATCGATCGGTTGTTGCGAGTATAGTGTTTTAATATATTTATTTCTGTAAAAAAGTCGATTTTCGAGTTCCAATCGGCAAGTGTCGGCATTGAGAAATTAGACATCAATTAGGAAATATAGCAATACATGTTTATAAAGCTGCAATCATCTTTTCACCAATAAATTAAATAAACACATTTTTTTTTTAAATTGATACATATAATATGCGTAGCTCAGAGGTAAAACGTCATAACTCCAATTTTACCCCAAATGAAGTTAATGTAGTTTTAACTTTTAATTAATTTATAATGCCTTTTCCTTACATTCACAATGATGTGCCCCACATATGTGTCGTTGAGATAATATATTAGTATGATATCCCATGCACCACATGTGAGTCAAACATAATAAAATGTCCGCAGCAAAAAAGGTAGATAGGTTTTTTAGTTATTTTTTTTGACAGTAATGTTCCGAATTTTATCAATAAAATAGGTAAAATTTAAATTAAAAAAAAAGTTGATTTTTTGTGATTTGGGAGTTTTTTTTTAATCTTAAAAATTATTAACTTTAACGTCTTCATTGCACAAAAATACTTTTACTAAGAAGTCCAACTAGTGGAAATTATATGCATATATGACGTACAGGTGGTTTATGAGCATAAAGGTATAAATTAAATAGAGACATTATGTTTTCCACAGTTGCGATCAAACATAATTTAAACAATTTGGCGACGATGCCAGATTGCGCTGAATGCTGTATCCCTATATGTAATGTTTTTAGAAACATTTTATTTTTATAATTTTTTTATCCTTTACCTGCAACTATGCAAATTCTCTGCTTTGCTTTTAAAAACATGCGTCCTTTGAATTCAAGGCGCCTCATAGATGAGTCCAACATTTGACTGGCCGCCATATTGAAACGTCACCTGGGTACTATAAACGCTTTTTTATTAATATTTTAGTTTTTTTAAATGTTTGTTTTGTTAAAATTTTGTGTATAAAAATTAACTTATTAAGCAGTATGGTCTAGAGAGAACCTCAAGTGCTTCTTTAGACAAAGTGACGATTTTAGTTAAATGTAAATTTAATTAAACTTTATTGTGAAAAAGAAGAAACAAAATGTTCAATTTTTGCCAAAAAGTATTAAAAGCAAAGAAAAAACTCCAAACTATATGGTAAATGTTGGACTCACCTGTGAGTATAAACGTCTTGATTTTTATTCACATATTCACAAATCTTCACAATTTTAATCTAATAAATAATTCATAATGTGTAGGTCGACATCTGTTGATAAAAAAAGGGTACACCTATTTGACATTTGGGTATGTAAGGCCCCCGTTTTTTTTAACACAAGTGTACATGTTATGGTACATATATATCCCTCATTTTTTCGCTTTAGTAGAATCGAGCTGGTAAACTTAAGGTGGATGGAGCATGCTTAGTATTGCTTGATGCAGCGTTGCCAGTGGAGAAGACAATGGTTTTTCCCTAAATCTGATCGCGTTTCAAAGCGATTTATGAATGACTTGAGTAATAAAGTCCATGGACTTATATTAACCTTAATTGAGGTAAAATAGGAGTCATGCGCAATTATTTACCACTGATCTACGGATGATTATTATTATTTAAAAACTTTATAGATTTTTTTATATATATAATATTTTTATATATTTCCTATAATAATCTGTAAAAAGTTTGTTGGGAATTAATAAATAAATAATTTTTTAAATTTGATTTAGGTCATTGAGTAACATGTGTAGTAGTCCATATGATTTGTTGACTATGTTGGAGCTCGGCGGGCAACCTGCCAGTAACGCTATGGTTGCTTTAAATCAGTTAACTACTGCTCCCACTCAGTACCATGGTCAAGGTAAGGCATTCCTCTTATGCAGGATTTTCTTTTCGCATAACGTAAACCACGAATAGAATATAAAATTGTACAAAGACTTGTTATTTACATCTATAAGTTGATGTCTTGCGAAGGCTGTCACATAGGTACCTAGCAAAAGACTTGTTGTTTACATCTATAAGTTGATGTCTTGCTAAGGCTGTCACATAGGTACCTAGCAAGGTACAAGGGCATTTCATCGCGGACTAATTTTTCTTCAGATTAATAAACGCATCTGCAATATACAAAATAAATATGTTACCTCTTGGTTTGGCCTTTAAAGTTTTTCTAAAAAAAAAATCGCTAAATCTTTAGAATCTGGGAAATCATCCATTATGTAAATCGAATTATACATGTAGGTGGGATGGGTAATATAACGTAATTATTTTCTTTTTTAATATATTTCAATATTTTATTTGCATTTTCTATTAAAGGTGTACTTTAAAAAAACAATTCAGAATTTTCTTTGCATGTGCTAAAAATTGCAAAATTATGTATACCTGCAGGTCAGGCCACTGTAAAACGACGGAAAAAATCAACTGCCGTGCCCAATCCGAAGAAAATGTTCGAAGAATCTCAAATGGTCCGACGAGTGAAAGCCTATTTAAACAACCTTCAGGTTGAAATCGACGAGAACAAGCTTCAAAAAATGTCACTAGGTATGTAATTTCTTTAAAAAATACAAATTTAAAAATAACCAAATGTGTTGTAACCTTCATGTTTTGAATTGTTTCAAATTTCAAAATTTGTTTGTGTGCTTTTTTTGGACTAAGTAAATATCTACACATGAATGTAATGTCTGAAAAATAAAATCTGAAATTGGGGAAATCCAGAAGATTTCTGGTTAAATGGAAATGCACATTTTTCAAGAACAACATATTTGGAATCTTCTAAAAAAAAATCGAACTCTGTTTTTACTTCCCTTACTCCTTGGGACAAAAGTAAATTATTCGTCAGTTCACACATATCGATGATATCGAATTTACCTATATAGAATGTGAGGGCAACTCCACCCATGGACCGTTCTCCGGTGGTCCGGGAAGTCAAAGATCCAGACGACATGCCTCACCAGCACCATCCACAACCAGTAGTACCAGTAGTACTAGCGACGAAAAGAGGCCGGTCGGAGCTAAGTTTGGTAAGAATCTAAATTTAAAAGAAACACGCCTTTTTCAATTCAATTTCAATTTATTCAAATACTTGAACTATAAAGTAAATTTTAAAATATATGGTTTAAGCAAAGAACCTAGGTCTCTTAACACCTGTATGTGCCTAAAGCTATTAATAAAATAAATTTATTCAAAACAATTATTTAAATATCTTAATTATTATATATACATTTTATATATCCCAGAATGAAAAAAAGATTAAGGGTTAGTTGCCATTAACAATAGCTAAATCATAAATCTAAAAACAAGCACCACCAAAACAAAAGAAATATACTATATTCTAGGAAGAGGGAAGAGTTTATCCTGGAGAATAAGTATTTATAAATCTCTAATCAGGATCGGTAACTGGTTAAACATTTTGGTCCTAAAAAATTAATAGATGTCCCGTGAAACTCACTCTCACAGATTGGTACACTTAGCATGTTATTTGTATTTTTTTCGAGTAACGGGGAAATGTGGTACTAATTTTTTTTACTATTTTTATGTACATAACATGTAAGACTGAGAGGTGTTGTGATGGAAATAAATGTTTTTTAATATGTATTATTATTATTAAAATTTAATTTTGAGAGCTAACCAAGGTGTAGCTCTGAAGAAGAATGAAAATATATTTGAAACGTTAGCCAAGTGAAGGTGTCTTTTTGTTTATTAGTCCTATAACCCAAGAACTTTTTTCTTATAAACTATACCTGAGGACAAGAATCGCATTCTTTATTAGTATCTATAAGGCTGATGCATTTTATGTTAATAGTCTTCACTGTCTGCATTTTTTGGAATTTTTAGGTCCTTAAGTTCTTTATGTTTTAATTACAATGCTCGGTAAGTTTTGGTAATTTTTGTTGTAGTTCAAACCATCAGCTTCTGTGGCGGCTGCATATGAAAGAGTTTTGTAGTTTTGGGGTTTGTGATTCCATTTTTAAAGATTTTATTTCTGCTTTTAAACTTTCAATTTCTTTATAGTCGTTACAGATAAGATTCAATTTTTCGTTTATGCAGTAGCATATACTTCACCTCTGATGGACCAAGGCTTGTGCAACTTTTATGCATTTTCATAACATATCATTATCAGTGCTTACCTGGCAGTATGTGCAGTTTCTATAAATTCCTTCTCTTCAATTTCCTCTTCTTTCTCATACTTATTATCATTTAAATGCATGTTTATTTATTTTTGTTTGATTTTATTTTTTAGAATAAAACGCATATTGATAAGGAATTTAATAAAATTTCAATGGTTTTTCTTATCAATATTAATCCTGGGTGATCCGGATTACTTACTTAAACTCAAAATTGTTTAAATGAACAATAATTAAAATAATTGTTAAAAAATAGGTTTGATTTTCTAAGTTTTTGATTAGTTTGTTGTACACTATTACATTCTATGGATGGTTAAGAAACTGTTTTTAATAAAATTATGATTGTTTTTTATTTTTTGGAGTTAATAAACAATACTTGAGAACGCAACATTCACACCAGGCCACTTCTAAAAATCTTTTTTTTTCTTTTAAGCTTAAATACCGGTTGCTAACTACTGATCAGGTGAGTAAAGCCCAGCTCCCAGAAATTTTAAAATCTATTGAGTTTACCTTTTTCAAATCCAAATACAGGCGACCATAAACAAATGTAGCAAAATAACTAACTGTCCCATTACCTTTTTACTCCGGATATTAAATTCCTTGGGCTTCTTTAATAACATTCTTGCACATTCTTGTAAATGTTTTACTAAGAACGTGTGAAAAAGTTCACGTTCAAAATCATGCAAGAGAAGAGAATGTAAAGCCGGTAATCCAAGGGTTAATTTTTTTATGGATGTTGATTGATCTATATAGTGAGGCATTATTATGGTTTTAAAAAATGATGGTAGGGACGAAAGACGAAAAAAAACTATTTTAAGATATTTATCATGATTGTATAATGATCTGTAATATCACTTTGTATCATAAATGACTGAAATGATAAATTGTTGAGTTGAAGGTTAAATTTGACAAAAATGTGGTCTAAATGTGCTTTAGATTTTTCCCTAAAGATGTGTATAATATAATATAGTATCTATTTTAGTAATGAAGATCACCTATGACAAATTCTAAGTTTCTTTCATTTAGGTACAATGCTAAGTCATTTCTAAAGTTAATTTTACAGAAATACCTAGCTATTACCATGAATATTAATTCTTATTCTACTTACAGATATTTTGGTAGTTATTAAAGGTATTATTTCTACATCAGCACACAAATGAGACCTAAATAATTTTTTTCCTCATTATAAAATGTTTTGTAACCATTTATAGTAAATTGTTTGTATGCATCCAATTGAAAATATTTAGTGATGATGTCACAGAAACTTTTTACGATGCGTTTCCATAAATGTTTTTCTGACACTATATATATTTAAATGGAATATATTAAGCACTTTATTATTTATCTTAGTTTTACTGCATATGTCTGTGGAAATAATTTTTTCACCGACTGTATCTGTTTTGTTTTCTTAGTGATTCCACGTTCTCCATATTCAAAATGTTACGAAGTTTAAGTTTGATTTTTGCTTCTTTTTTAAATTTATTAGTATCTTTTATAGGAAAAAGTTCCCTTCGAGAAAGAAAACTTTCATTCTAAGGGGCATGTGCCTCAATCGGGTTACACGAATTATGAGGTTTGGCAAAAAGGGTCTTCGAATATATTTATTTAAATCTTTTTTAATGGGTAACGTTTTTATAAAAATAAGCTCAGAAGATGAAAAACTATTTTTTTGAATAGGTACCTTTTAAACTGTATTTATATTTACTCTAGAAGTCTAGAATATTAGCTGACCCATTTCAATGATACATTTTTGAAAACTGTTCTTTATTTTATTTCTTTGTAGGTTCAGCGTCACCTCAAGCAGTCAAAAAGCTTCTTTCACTCTCTGAACCGAACAAGACGAGACCACATCAACCCAGGCAGTCTGTACCTCAGCTGGTCGGGTTAACAAATCAACCCAGTCCTGTGGTTAGAAGAGCTCCTAGTGCGACTGGTAAGAAAATAACTTCTATTTTCAACCGTTTATGTAATGTTCACATTTCTGACTTGGGAGAAAATTTGAAAGATTGCTACCACTTTTTATCCTTATTTTTTCTTTCACGATAATTTTTTTTTTACCTCAAATTTCGGTTTTATTAAAGTCTAAAATAAAGTTGTATACAATCCTCGGTAAAAAAAAATTACTGCTCCTATGAGAAAAAGTTACTCTTGGCGCTTTATGTCTCATCTCTGTAAAGTAGTCAATCTCTCTTTATTTTGATCCGTATACATAGCAGGTACCTTTAAAACTAAGCAATCAAAGCTGTAATGGAAAATCTACATTAGAAAAAATTTATTAGCAAACTTCAGGAAATAGAACTCTTGGAAAACGTGATAGTAGCAGGGGAATTCTCCCAGTAAAAATTTTACGTCATTTGCGGCTAATTCAAACTTATTACAACTAATAACAGAACCAACCAAATTTCGAAATAACGGCAGACCTTCTACACTAGATTTTATTCTTATTAATGATCAGAAAATTTTAAAAAATTTCGAATTATTAATCAAATCAGTATACCACGTCTAAACCACAATTCCTGTATTATCCATTATGAAAATATTAACTTTCATGAAATCTCACGTGTTGACATATGGCACTATATCTATACTAAAATAATGGAAACGAACTCAATATATACCACCATTTAAACAACCTACAAAAATCACCTAGCATAAAAGACCTTTGGAAAAATTACAAACGAACTAAAAGTATCAATATCTGGCAAACGCATAGAGGTTTTTCCAACAGCTTAAAAATAACTATAGAAGGAGCAAGACCCTTCTATGAAGAAAAATTCTATGAAGAGAGTGTTATCAGTAGCGAAAAGAACAAAAAAATACATACCTTGTTAATGTTCCTTAAATTCCAAGGTTGCAATTCCGTTACTAAGGAAAAGTGACGGTTCATTTTCTGCAAATAACCAAGAAACTGCTGAAGTGATGAAGTCAATACTAGAACTTAGTGAAAACGTAATACCCAAAGAACAGCACGATTTTATAAAGCTAGATCAACAACCACAAATCTACTTTCATGTTCTAATGACTGGACAAAAATCACTCGACAAGAACCAACCTACAGACGTCATATACTTAGATTTCTTTCGATAAGGTACCAAAAAATAGACTTACATAAACTAGACCATGCTGGGATTAGAGGAAAATGGCAGAATTGGTGCTCTTCTTTCGTATATGATAGACCTTAATAGCATAGGGCGAGTTCGTAAAGTCATCGGTGGTTCCACCCGTGGAACCAAAGCGTTCTGAAAACTTTTTCGCCTTCACAAACACGTTCTTCAAATTTGTTGGTGGAAAAAAATAGCTGTTTAATATTTTTTTCTTTTTCGAATTTTGCTTTGAATAAAAAGTTCGGATGATGACGAAGGATTGGATCTTCTGTTTTTGTAGCAAAAGCGCACTAAAACGGTTATTCAGATTTCAGATCCAACTTTACAAATAAAAAAAAATCCAAAAAACCACGTTTGGCGACGTTCTTTTATTTTTCGGTGGATTATTTGACATTCACCGATGCTATTCCACATGTTGGTTTAATCTCAACAAACCGGTGGGCTTTACGAATTCGCCCATATTCTTATGGAGTACAGAATGGCTTCTTCCTTTAAATATAAATAAGTTTCTGGTCCTTCATATGGGAGAAACTAATCCTAATCTACCATACATTTTGAATAATACTCAGTTGTCAATTATTAAATCGCACACCGATCTTGGAATTATCATAAATTCTGACTTAACTCGGTCTGAACATATGTGGAGTGCGTGTAAAAAATCGAATAATTTACTTTATTTATTAAGAAAATCCTTTCAACACATCAGTTTCGAAAACTTTAACAAACTCTATAAAACATATGTTCGATTAATTTTATCATACGCTGGTGATGTCCGGATTTAACTCTAGAATCTAGAGAATGTTCAACGTCGGGCAACTAGATTACCTTTCTGTAGGTAGACCCAGGTATGAAGAGAGACTATCTCAGGTTCATATAAATCTAACATTTTAATAATGGTGATCTATTTTCGTTCGTGTTGATATAATTAATTAATCACTAGGTTTCTTCTTTACTTTATGTTTAATATTTTTCCTTACTTCCCTGCAATTGTAAGTTTGTTGCGAAATAAGCAATTTATTATTATAAAAAACAACTTATTCGCTTTAAACCATGACACCTGTTTAAAGAGTTATCCGAAAAAATTAAAAAGAGAAAAAAATGGTACTTACAATAATTTACTGTTACTCCAGCCATTGCTAGTGCGGTGAGTCTGTGTCTCTGTCGCTCCTATGTAACCTATTTAACCTAAAAAAAACTCCCTGTTCCCTTTTTTGCCTGGACAGCGAATTTTTTTGTCTTTTATTACTGCTATCAACTTTTTTCGAAAAATTAAAAGAAAGTTTTCGTCAAGATAAAGATGTTTTATAATTTTAAGGATGTTTGAACCTTGTTACGATAAATCAAAATAAAGTTGTTTTATAATTTGAAAAGTTTGAAATACTTGTATTACTTTTAAGATTTTATGGAACTTATTAGGGACTTATTGGGCGTTACTTTATAACGTTTTACCATAATAAGGGAAAACCGTATTTTAGTTAGGTTAAACCTTAACCATACTTAAAAAAAAAGTGTTATTGGAAGTCGCATTACTTTTCCTTATTCCTAACCTAAAATTTCTAACCTTGTATCTGTATATCGTCAGTGTAGCTAAACCTCAACCTTGTATATATTTTTATTTTAAAAATCCACAAGACCGTTTTTGTTTATAAACAAAAAACTAAAAATGCAAAGAATATTAAAAACTCGTGTCGAAAAACAAACCAACCATCACTATTATCCGTGCAAATTGAGGTTATGTTTAAAGATAAGGGATATACGGTAACTGTACCGAATCAAGGGAACACCGTATTTTATTACGGTTCCCTTAATAAAAACGCAGGTCACGCGCATGCTCAGATGTCAATTTTCCTTAATAAGGGAACGCGAAAATGTATGCCCAATAAGTCCCTATTAACTTTTCAATATTTCTAATATTTTGGATATTTTTAGAGCTTGTCACAATGGTTAACCCCAGTTCAATTTTTAGGAAGTTATTCGAGTTACGGTTCTCACAGCTCGACGAGCTCCGGCGCGGGCGGCCGAGCGATGCACGAGCGGTCACACTCTGACACTCCCACTCCTTTGCCCTCAGTGGCACTGTCTGCCGAAAGCAGTAGCGTCACGTCTCTGAGTAACTTGCCATTAAGGAAGACCGTAACGTCAGGTGAGTTTTAAAATTATTTGAATTTTAATTTATTTAACTATTTGTACAGGTCAATTCAACATTAAATTCTTTATCTAACATTAGGTTTTTTGTTCCATTTTAAAAAGCAAAGAAATAATCTTGTGGGCTTTCAAAATAAAAAGTATAAAATTTGTTGTTTTTAAACTAACGAAAATAGTCTGAAACAATAGCAATAACTGAAAAGTTTAATTAATTGAAAATTTTGTAAAATGTTTTAAAATATTGCATCTTTATTACATTAAGGAAAACACTTCGGATTGTGCCATGATCTCTTCGAATGTTGGGTATAGTCGGAATTATACCCATTTATAAGTTAGTTTATCTTTGTTTAATATATTTCAAACAGCGGCGACAACAAATTTTTAAGAAAAATTGGAAACAACATAAACTTGTCAGTTTGTTGTCAAAATAAATATACGTTTTTGGCCGTCATAATGGCGTCATTACAGTCATCAGCAGCTGCACTTCTTTTCTAAAAAGTGTCGTAAGGTCTGATCAAACTAATTCTCGCCCAAAAGACTATCGCGAAAAAAATTGCCATCCTTTCCAAGTATGCCAACTATCAAAACCAAACAGTACTGCAATTTAGACAGGTTTGTAATAATTTTTTTTTATTTTGTGATACATTTAATTTTTCATTACAGAAATATGTCACAAAAAGTCGAAAAACTACGTTTTTCAAAGACCTAAACTTTAACTTTTGTTAAAAACCACATCAAATTATTCAAGTAGATACGAAAAGCTGATTATTTCCAACATTTTTTTTACGCAATCAATATTTAATAACACTAAAGACCCAATTTTCAGGTAAGCCTGTGTCATTTTAATTTCCATCACCGTTTGGTTACCAAACAAAGTATTCTTGACTTTGACATTTCAAGATATTTAAAGCCTGATTTACGTCGGCAACCCGAACCTCTTCTGCTATGATAACACCACATTTCGAATACCACCAAATTTTTTGCACACAATAAGATAACAGCGAACCACCCGAATTCGGAGAGTGTTATTAAGATCGCGACTACACAGTGCTGACATTTTGATAAAAGGTGCTGGCCTATTTAATTCTTGTACGGATTTTTGGCATGTTGTCTTGGTTCCCATTCAGCTGGCACTCTAGGTATTTGTACTCCTTGGCTATAACCATCCATTTTGTTTTCCCAACTTTAAGCTACGCCCAAATTATGACAGTGTCGTCAGAATATCCTAGGTTGTTGATTTGTATGCTCTTTATGGTTAGACCCTCTTCGCAGTTTGAATTCTCTATTATTTTATTACTGCAGATATTAAACAACAGCGGAGACAATATGCAACCTTGGCGCACACCTCTCCTTATTTGGACATCTTGTTACACCCAAGTAGTATTTCTGGTTTTATAAAGGTTGGGGTAACCTATTAAGCAAATCTTTAAATCCAAATGTCTTAATGTTGTAGTTGTAGAGTTAGGCCATCTCATTCGTTAACTTCCAAGATCGTTATGTCTAATCTTTTCATTTCTTTGCAACGTTCCAGGTTGCAATGTTTATCGTAACTGGATCGGAAATTCTTAGCACCCTCTGATCACTTAAGACCTGCAGGGGACTGAGGGCCTGGGGCTGTAGTCTTGACACCCGTGCCCGTAAGTGTGAACCAAGGAGGAGGCACTAAATACATTGTTTACCGGGATGCGTCGGATGAGCTAAATTTGAGATATGTTAGAGACCTAACCTTCCTGATATTTTTTCCAAAAAAAGGGGGTGGTCATCGGTCTCGTTTTCGAGCAACATTTATTCGAAAGGGCGCCACTGGAATATTGATAATAGAACTATTTTCACTTTTTCTATAATAACTTCGTATAAAAAAGAGATAGAAAGCTAAAACTAGTTCTATTTTGTAGATAACGAACACGTTTCAAGAAGTTAGTGAGGGTTTAAAAAAATATTTTGCATTACCTACCTACAGGGTAGACTCAAAAATATATATCATATAAACAGAAAAGTTGTCTCAGAACTTGCGATTATTCTACAGAAAACTGAAAATCCTTAATAAAAATTAGTTCAATTATATTTACTATTATGTACTTATGCAGATTGGGTCGCGTCAAAAACTTACAGGGTGACTTAAATATTTTTCAAAATATATCAAAAGAGTACCGAAATGCTTATCCTTACATACTCTGAGTATAGGGATGCGTCACAAGAGCTGAATTTAAGATATGTTAGAGCCTTAACTTTTATATATTTGACGAAAAAAATTGGGGGGGGGGGTGATCATCGGTCTCGTTTTTGAGCAATATTTATTCGAAAGGGCGCCACTGGAATCTTGATAATAGAACTTTTTACAGTTTTTCTATAATAACTTCGTACAAAAAAGAGATAGAAAGCTAAAACTAGTTTTATTTTGTAGACAAGGAATACGTGTCAAAAAGGTAGTGAGAGAGAGATTTTGCATTACCTACCTACAGGGTAGACTCAAAAATACATATATTATCATATAAACAGAAAAGTTGTCTCCGAACTTGCGATTATTCTACAGAAAAATGAAAATCCTTATTAAAAATTAATCCAATTATTACGACTTACTTACTTACAGGGTGACTTAATATTTTTGAAAATATATCAAATAAGTACCGAAATGCTTATCCTTATATGTTAGAGCCTTAATGTTTCTTATATATTTGACGAACAAAATTGGGGGGGGTCATCGGTTTCGTTTTCGAGAAATAATTATTAAAAGGAGAGCCCTTGGAATCTTAAAATGGAACGTTTTACAGTTTTTCTTCGCACAACAAAGAGATAGGAAGCTTAAACTATGTTTATTTTGCAGATAATGAACACGTTTCCAGAAGGAAGTGTGATTTATATAAAATATTTGGCATTACCTATCTACATGGTGCTCTCAAAAAGTACATTATATGATTAAGGTTAAATAAATTCACTATTAGTTTGTTTGAATATATTATGACGTTTTGTTTGGAATGGGTCACGTGATTTATTTATATTGTGTCGGTGTCCCGTTGTCCATCTACCCTGTAGACAACTGTGTAGAAAACTTTAAACAACAAGGACATCGTAAAAACACTAAAATGTAGGTTAAGTTAGGTTGGGTTTCGTGGCAAATAGCTTGATTTATTTTAATAAGTACATAACACAACACGCCATTCTACAGAATTATTCTACAGAAAACTGAAAGTCTAAATATGTTATGACGACTTATGCAGATTGGGTCGCATCAAAAACTTACAGGGTGACTCAAATATTTTTCAAAATATATCAAATAAGTACCGTACTGCTTATCCTTATGTACTCCGACTATAGGGATTCCTTACAAAAGCTGAATTTGAGATATGTTAGAGAGTTAACCTTTCTTATATTATATATTTGACAAAAAAAATTGGGGGAGTCATCGGTTTCGTTTTCTAAAAATAATTATTAAAAAAAGAGCCACTGGAATCTTAATAATGGAACCTTTTACAGTTTTTCTATATATGACATCAATCACTGATAATTTTACATTTTTGTGGTATACAAAAAAAGTCACGTGACGCTGTACGCGTTTTTGTATACCATAAAAATGTAAATTATCAGTGATGATTCGTCAAATATATAAGAAAGGTTAAGTCTCTAACATATCTCAAATTCAGCTTTTGTAGGGCATCCCTATAGTCGGAGTATATAAGGATAAGCATTACGGTACTTATTTGATATATTTTGAAAAATATTTGAGTCACCCTGTAAGTTTTTGATGCGACCCAATCTGCATAAGTCGTCATAACATATTTAGACTTTCAGTTTTCTGTAGAATAATCGCAAGTTCTGAGACAACTTTTCTGTTTATATGATATGTATTTTTGAGTCTACCCTGTAGGTAGATAATGTAAAATATTTTTTTAAACTCTCACTACCTTCTTGAAATGTGTTCCTTAGCTACAAAATAAAACTAGTTTTAGCTTTCTATCTCTTTTTTGTACGAAGTTATTATAGGAAAACTGTAACAAGTGCAATTATCAAGATTCCAGTGGCGTCCTTTCGAATAAATATTTCTCGAAAACGAGACCGATGAGCCCCCCAATTTTTTTGGAAAAAATATCAGGAAGGTTAGGGCTCTTAACATATCTCAAATTCAGCTCATTTGACGCATCCCGGTAAACAATGTATTTAGGCAAATACTTACCGGTGACTAATCACCTCCCAGGCCGTCAAGAATACGGGCTCTGGGCTATTGGTTTTCCGGTCTTGGTGATGATTTGCCTGGGGAGGAATAATTAGGTGGTTTGCCGTTGACTTCCTCATCGCTGCATTAAAACCGTTAAGACAATCCTTGTCACACCTATTGTTTTGGTTTCTCTATTTAGAGGTAGGCCGAACCGTTACTTTTAGTGTTACTTTTTCCCAAAATTAATTTTCTCGTCATCTTGCTACCCTCACATAGTTTGGCCTACAGGTCAATGCAGTTGTCAGGGTGTGAGACGTGGAGACATCTGTGAGGACCAGTTCTTTAAAACTATCTCCACTCTTATGATTCTCGATGCGTCCATCTTAAACAAGAGGTATTGCTTCTACTCTAACTACTACTTCTATTTTCAAATATCAATATTTGCGTTGTATATTGTAGATGAAATTTGTGCCCTTAAAAATTAATAAAATTTTGCATAACAAAGGCTTTTAATACTATTAATAATTGCATAGTTTCGGCCATTTTATAGAGTACAAAAAGCTAATAAATATTTAATACTCTCAAAAAATTATTTCAAATATTTTGTAGTGTACTTTATTAGTTGGGTTCATTGGTTCTTATTATGTCACTTTTAAGCACCATTATTTACACAATTTTCTTTGCATGTTTGGCACAGGTTCGGTCACTTCCTCGGATTCGGGTCACAGTACTATTAGTCAAGTAACAACAGAATTGCCGTATCAGCCCAGGGGTCCAAGCCCTTCGAGGCCACCTCCAATTTTGCCGGCAGGTATGTAATTGTACCAACACTTTTTAATGTTTGCATTGGATATTTGCATAGTCGATTAAAATTTGTGTTAGTTAACGTTCAAAGTAATGATGAATCAAAAGTTAATTTAAAAAATTAACAATTTGAATTATAGTAACAAAATCCAAAAAAAAATCGAACGCATGATTTTGTTGTGTAGGTATGTACAGTCCATTCCATTTTTATTTAGACAAAACTTAACCTCAATCACCCAATGAACGATACCAGGTTTGAAAGTTGACAGAAATCCAAATACCCTAGATTGTTGCTGTTGTTGTCAAAATTGAAGTTTTCAGGTTAAGTTTTTTTTTTAAAAATAAGATTATTTAAAAAAAGTTCCGTCGAGCGGCACCCCCCATTTGACCAATTCGAAAAAAAATCAGTTTTACTTGCTCTTTATGTGCCGAAAAAAAAAAATTTGTGCTCAAACAGAAAGTATTTTTTTTTATTAAAAATGGGAGGGGGCTAGCTCAACGACGAGCTACATCGGAACCTAACCCAACTCAACTCAACCCAAGTGATTGAGCACAAGAATTTTGTTTTTGGCACATAAAGAGCACATAAATCTGAAAAAAAAAATTTTCGAATCTGTCAAATGTGACAGTAGTAAACCTCGGTTTGTGCTTTTTGACACTGACATGTTGTAACAAAATGTATCGTTATTTTTCTCTAGATAAAGCCGGAAATATGGACAAAAAAATTCAAATGTTCTGTTTATGAAAGTGATGCTTTTATCTCCAAAATTGTACATCGAAAACTGTTCAAAAAAGTTTTTTTTTTAATCTTCAAAACAATATTACGAACAAAGTAAGAATAAACAATGCAGCACTGGCCCAATTGTAACCAATTGTAACTGTCTCTTTATACAACAAAATCATTCGTCATCAATTTGTCATAATTTTTGAAAATGTGTCCTAAAACCGTCCTAAAATTGGCTAAACGTCATAAAAATCATAAAATTTGATAATCTACCCTTTGCGGATAACTATTTTTAAGATAGTTTTGTAATTTTACAAATTTCATTTGGCAAATCCACCCTGTATACATTGATTTGGTGTATTTAAAAAAATTAGCCAAGAAATACTAGGTCATGTTTAACCTTTCTCTCTCTAGAGATATATCGTATTGAAAAGGGAAATAAACATTTTGGACTAGTTGGTCTCATTAAATATTTGTTAACGGACTATTACAGTGACGGAATTCTTCTATACCATTTGTTTTATGCTTTTGGTTTTAATTTTACAATCTGAATTCTATATTTTTGGCACCTAACCTAAAAAATTGTGTGCAATAGCGGCTTTGTTTTTAAAAAATGTAAAACAAAAACATGAATGGAAGAAAAACAAAATATAATCCTAACTGACAGGAAAAATATTCCTGGCTAATACAGGATAAAAATTATTTTTATTCTACTTTTGCAAGTTAAGTTGCAAAAATTTTAAAATTGATGGAAGTGGCATTGGTCAAGTCAAGGCTCATGGAAAAGGCGTCTTTGTATAACGTTATTTCTTTTATATTAGTAAGTGTTTATAATATAACATAGGTAGTAGTTAAGTGTTGGCTGAATATTTTTCTAAAATCAAACCAAACATATGTAACTTTGTTTTTTTTATATTAGCATATTTTAATTAGTAGCTAAGTGTTGACTAATAGTTCTTTAATGAATGAATTTCCTGTTATTATATGTAAGTAAGTCCTAAGTGAATGATCTCCTGCTATTATATGTACGGTTTATTTGATGTTTTTTTTGTTGATAATACACGATTTTTTTTATATCTTTTGGTCTTAATTGGTGTATGCAAGTAAAAATTTTTTAAGTTAAAATTCACATATATATTTTTTTTAATATGCCATAATTTTAACGGATTTGTCAGTGGTTACCCTGATACAAATACAAATTCGAAATTTGGTCTTAATTGGTGTATGCAAGTAAAAATTTTTTAAGTTAAAATTCACATATATTTTTTTTAATATGCCATAATTTTAACGGTTTTGTCAGTGGTCACCCTTATACAAATACAAATATATAAATATACAAAATACTGTATTATAATTTAATTAGAGACAATAAAGTGTAAAGGTATACGCAATTGTTGGTGTTGGCTTTTAACTCAACTCCTCCAAAAAGTAAAAGCAAATCGCAGATCAAAAAGGAACATAGCGATTAATAATTTGGTGTATGGTTTTAAGCTTTCGGAAAAAAAACCGCAAGCAATGGCGCGAATATTCAGCTAGTTAATATTAATATAGAAGCTAAAAAAATGAAACTAACGTATCGTAGTAGTCCGCTGTTACCGACCCATAACCGAGCTTGTTATGCGCTTTGACCCAAACAAGTGAATGAGACTTCCGAAATTGCGGGATTTCTTACGATTTCCAGGAATTCGCAGGATTTCGATCGATTTTCAAAGAAATCAAAGATTTCCATAAATATACCTTACTCTACTTAAGCACGATAAAAAAATTTTGAAACTAGTAGGTTCATAAAGTTTAATTTTTACCAAACAAAAATTTAGCACATTTCTGTGCCACAATGGTTTCTGGAGGCAGCCAAGGTGGCCAGTATTCTAAACATTGGAGGCTTTGAATAAAATTAGTGTAAAATATTTCTTGGCTTACTATGCAAAGAAAATTTTGAGTGTAGTATGGTGCAGTTAGAGGAGTACGAACCAATAAGTCAACTAAGAGAGATAAATGAGTTTTAACATTTTTCTTTTACTTTTAATCAGTTCAAAATCAAACAAAGATATACCAAATTTCTTTTTAAATAGCACTCTTTAAAATGCCAGCTTTTAAACATTTTTGTTGTTTCTAAAATTCTGGGACGGCCGTACCATCCGAATGCGACCGGATCGAATCAGAAGTCTTGGTTGTAAAAAAGACGAAGATTTCCGCTGGATACACAAATCAAATCCTACCCATAAACTGTGGCCCACACACTATGAAACATGTTGGGATGTATGGCAACGATTTATGATACTTGCATCAGTTCAAAATCATCAGTCAAAGCCCTTAGACACATTGACATTTAAAAAGTTTAAGAAACCGAAATTTAAATATTGAAGAAGAAAGTACATATCGCAATATGTACCTTCTTCTCTTTTTGGGTTTGGATAATAGGCATAAAAAGCATTTTTTTTTAACGATTTCGTATACTTTAGCGTTCAAAACAAAGCCATAAGACAATACATTTTTGAAATTTAATGCCATGTTTCGAACAAAGCCCGATTTTATAGTGGATGCGATGACAGCTGACTGCAATCGTTTCTGTGGCAGCAACGTTACGTCCACCCACCTCTGTCTTTTGGCTTTCTTTTGAACGCGTTAGTTGTAAGTGCGTAAGGACACGTTAAAAAAATACGTTTTCTACCTAATAATAATCTGTGCAATGACCCATGATATTACAGAGTTGCAAGGCGTGGCTTAAATGAAGGTTTTCTAGTGCGCGGGCAGCTCCACCTATACGAGAAAATTTTCGTACGAGAACAAAATTTCTCCTTTAGAAATTATTAATGAAGAAATGCTGCTTGCTTAACGTTTATACATTTTTTTAGCAGCTACGCCATAAAAAATACACGCGTAAATAAATTAATTCCTTGAAAATTGCCTGGGATTTTCGGAAATCTGTAGGATTTTTAGAGCGATATCTCGATTTTTTTAAAGATTTCCGATTTCTGAAAGGATTTCTGAAAATCTATTAGCGATTCTGGATTTCCTCAGCAAGTGAACTGCGATTTTCGAAGTGAGACGTCCCTCGGAGCTCGTAACCGCGGTCTTTCATTATTATGTTGGCTTTATTTTCCAAGGGGTTTTATTATTCAATGAATATTCAGAATGGTTTTAATTTGAACATTACATTTTTGAATACATATGCAAAAAAATAATGTTCGAATTATATCCAATCTGAATATTCAGTGAATAATAAAAAAGTGAACCGGACATTCACAGGATGTGTTTTGGACACTTCGAATGTTCTAAGAATTTTCACGCAACATATCAATATTCTTGCTATGTGGGTACATACCTTCATATCAATCAATATATTTGTATTGATTTAAGATCTAGTGGAATGAACTAAATTCGTTTTCTTTTCAATTTCAACCGAGATTTCAGCTAAAAATTAAAAAAAAGAAAATGCGGAAATCTTTATTAAAACCAGTTAAAATATTATTGGTTGGGGTTGGATTTGTCCTGGAATAAATATTTTGTTTGTAGGTGTCGGCAGAAGACAACCTCCTTCGTACAGTGTAGCAGCGCACATGGCGCGACTGCACCGGTTAGGAAGGGCACACTCCCATGAAGGTGTTACGCAAGGGTTCCACTATCATACGGATCCTGACACCGATCAAGGTACATAGATAGTTTTTAATTTTTACCTCTTTCCTTAATATGCTTTGATTATTTTCCTACTATAAAGAAATGTCTTTAAAACCACTAATTAACTGATCGGACATTTTTTTATTGAATAAAAAATGTCCCTTTTTCTTTTAATTGAAATTGAAATCCATTGAAGGTAAACAAAATCGAAGTTAAGGTACTTACCTGAAATATTAGTTATTGTGGCGAAACATAAAATCCAAACACTTCGTTTTAAATATATTTTAAATAGATCCCTTCACCCCCGCCTCACCCCGGTATGCCTGCCGGGATTTCTTCAGTTTGTTTAAATAATATGCATGTTTTGGCAACATATGGGTTACCCTCAAAGAAAAGGGTAGGTTGTACCGTGTTTGGATTTTATGTTTCGATACAATAATTATAATCATATTTCAGGTACCTTACTTCATCTGATTTTGTAATTTGTGTCTATACATAAAATCTAAGCACCACGTTTTATAACCGGTAGCTGTTGAAAGAAAATTGTTGTCAAAAAATATGCTAAGGGATACGATTCCACTTTTATCGTAAAAATAACGTCATTACTCGCATAAGTCAAATTTAAAAGGCTTTACAGAGGTTCTTTAAAACTTTACTAATGATAAAACTACCGCACAAAACTACCCGGATACGAGTGAATGCATTAAAAAATAAAGAACAAAAAGCTATTCTTATTTTAAATCAGTGACTTTACTTTAAAATATGCCAAAGTAACATACATTGTTATCCCTTATAAACATGTCAAAAATAACATGATCGGAAACTTGAACCGTTGTTTCCGGTTTAACTAATAGACCAAATATACAGGCTGTAAGATAAATGATCCACCAAACTTAACGTGGTGATAATATGAAATATACTGAACAAAAAAATCCCAATAAAGTGGGGGTCAAAAATCCAGTTTTTGAAAAATATGACATCGAAATTTTACGTTTTTTTTTCAAAATACCACAACACCGCATCATAGGCTCACCTTTACAATAGCAAACGAGACGATTAGAGACGGGCGCGGCGATTTACATGATAGATCTATCAAAGAATTAGATTAAATTTTTCACTTACCAATGTTGGTTTTAAAGGAGAGGCAGAAAGTATAACCGTAAAAATAAAAACTAAGTCACGAAAGTACAAACTAAAGCTGGAGATCCGTTGCGTATCCCCACAAACAATGCCGGCATGGCAAAGTGCCTTACAAATATTGGCATCTATTGGCAATGAGAATTTGACGCACGCAATCTGTGCGTTACAAATACCTTAAACACTCCTGTGTGAGCCACCGGCCGAGCGACGGCAACGAATACGTTTAAAATGATGGCAAATACACACTTAGCATGGTTTAAATGTAGAGGAGCACTGCATACTAAATACCGGCATTGCAGGCAATATTGGCAAAAAATATATGTTTCCCACTACATAGCTCATTTATTATTAGAGATAGAAAAATAGTTCAAATACAAAAGTTGATTAGTTCTTCACAAATTTTAAGAAAATTCAATAAAAATTTTCAAAATGTCAAATTTAGACTTAGATATCAACTTTCTTATTTTAAATTGAATACCCTGTATATTTTTTAAAATTTCGGTAGATCTTGTAGGGTTTATCTTAAGCAGTTCTCAAGTAAAATAAAAAATAATTTGCCATAAGGGCGATGTGTGATGAGCCAAGGAAAAAGAGTCTAAGTGGTTCTTTGTTCAACACATTGCTCTTAAGTCAACGTTTTTCTTGAAAAATATACAGGGTGTTCCATTTGAAATAAGAAAGTTTATGTCGAAATTTGACATTTTGAAAATTTTGGTTAAATTTTCTTAAAATTTGTGAAAAGCTAAGCAACTTTTGTATTATTTTTTTTAAAAGAATAAATGAGTTATGTAGTTGGGAAAATATGGTGAATCACCCTTACCACTAAGTGCCAAACCCACGCAAAAATTAAAAGTTTAAAAGTGCACCTCCTTGATTGGTCGGCTCAATAGGGATACAGATGCAAATTCCGATACCACTGATAATTGGCTTTTTCTCCCTATTTAAAGTATTTATGCATAAAATAAAAATTGTAATTATTGTTGATTAAAAATAAAATAATACACATAATTTACGAATGCACATTTATTTTATGTTATCCTTAAAGGAACAAAAATTCCTAGAAAAACCAATATGTAATAAATAGATAAATGTTACTATAAACAAACACTTATACACTTATATTTATATCCTAACATGAAGACAGGAATGGAAACCATATGAATAATATTTGTCATCTTGGTCATGCCAAAGATAGAGGAAAATTCTTTCATAAATTGATTTAAATATTTATTAAGAGGAGGTTTTCCATACAACAGTAAATTGCAACAGGGAAAATTTTATTTAGAATCTCTTTGATTGTGAATCAAAAAAATAAGGTTTGCTTCAGTTGCTTTATATAAAAATCTGAAATCTGGCAAACATAAAAAAAATATTTGATTTTATTTAAAATATTGGACTTTTTTTCGTTACTTTTTTCTTGAATATCTACTTTGGTTGAAAAAAACTAAATAGTTTTTTATGTAATCTCTTTGTCTCTGACATTGTCATGAATTTTTTTTACTTTTTTCAAAAATTTCAAGAATTTCTTAAATTAATTACTCATTAACGGTGGCAAATAGGACCCACATTTATAGCAAGTTTTTGGCTTATTGTGACCTGAACTATAACCCCTTGAAGTTTGGTGCATCATTTAAAATACACCCTGTATACAGTAACCGCCAAGAGATACGGTAAATTATTCTGACCATGACTGTATCATGTGACTTATTTTGACTGAAAATAGCATTGAGTATTTTTTTATTTAGGCCCTGACAAACTTCTGACAGACGCTGCGTGTGAATCAGATACCATCATCATTATGGTTTGACAAGTGACAGGCCTGACGTGTAACAGAAGGATTAATTTACCACAAAAACTGACATTCTTGGACGTAATGACTCACACTTTTTGTAATTAATGTTATGTTATTAGTATTATTACTTTCACTATTTTTTTTTTATTTTTTATACTGGAACGACCAATACCCAGTTTTGCCAAGCTAAGTTAGTCTTAGTTTAATTAGACATCGACAACATCCAATCACTAGCCGGGAATCAAATCCAGGACTTCCGCGTGAGTCACCAAGGTGACTTTCAACTATTATCTTAGACGAAGTATTTAAAGACATTCAATACTACGAAAACTCAGTGTCAAATCATAACCACTGTTTATTTACATACATACCTAACAAAACAAAAACAAACCAAGTATGAGTTGTATGTCTATCTTTTGTAAACGGCGTTGGAGCGATAGAGATGGCGATATCTCAAGGTTTGTATAGAGAGAGAGATAAACATGCTTTTATTTGTATTGAAAATACTGTAAACATGGGCAAGAATGGCAAAATGTAAAGATTAGGTGTTTTTTTCAATTTGAAATTATAAATTAATAGAGAGACAACCGGCTGAAAATTTTTGCTCGATCGCGTAACCACTCAAAATATTAAAACTAAATGGCGCCAACAGGCACGTATAAAATAAAATTCATAAAACCTTAAAAAAAAAAAATTAATATTTTTTTTTTGGAAATTGTAATTATCCATCTTAAAAGTGAAAACCGCGTGTTGCTAGCTGCTACGGTTCGTGAGTTAGAATTGTTTACAAATTTTAACCGCCCCCCCCCCCTTCTGACCGAAATAACTAATTTTTGGTGAAAATAAAAAAAAAACTTTTTGCCGATCCCAATAGCCTCCTTATGTATGGATCGTTAAAAATGAAGATTAATACCACCCATTTTCAAGAAAGGCCAGTCGACATTTGACCGAAAGTATAAAAAAAATTATTTTGACCCATTTTTTGACATTGGCTTTTAGTGTAACCAAAAAATAGTTGACTTGGGCTAGACCAAAGTGTTAAGGGAAATAATTAAACGATGTTTTCGCCCCGGGCAATCAGCTCCCCAAACAACATTCAATACCGGTTTTCCACCCAAGATCTTTTCATCGTTTCTTTTTGGATTCTTTTCGGTTGAAGTAACTGATTCCGGGATTTTTAACTTCTTTTTCTTTTTTTCTCTTTTGACTTAGTTAAGATGCTGCTCCAAATCCGGCCAGAAGTGCCAGGCGCCAATGATTTTATCCTTAATACTCCCGGGCTGTTTAGTACAGAGGCGAGCTTGTTGTTGTCTATTTATCCTCGGGAACAAAATTAGCAGCCACATTTTTTTTTCATAAATATGTTATAAATTCCAACCCTAATATTCCCTAAAGTCCCCGAATTTCTGACGTTTGCTAACTCCGCCATGTTAAAAAGATGGCGAAAAAATAGGTAATTTTTTGTGTTTTTGTCTAAATTTTTACTAATCTTGAAAACTATTCGGTCCTCAAAAAAACTAATAAAAGAATAAAAAGGTGTAAAATTATCTCTCCAACAGTATAAGAACCTTTAGGCTAAAATCGCCAGTGGTGGAGATAGATTTTTTTCTTTAAATATTTTTTTTTTTCCTTTTTCTAACAATATCAAAAATATAGGAGTTGTGATATTTGGTATTGCTGCCGATTTTTAAATAAAACGGAAGTTTTAAAATGGCTGAACTTCCTATTGTAAACACATGCGCACAGGCGCAGTTATTAATCACCAAGCGGGATTCTCACCAGTTCTCTATCGACCTCCATAAATGTAGTCACTAGTTTTTAAATACGTGTTTTACCTGTAAATTTGTGATCACGTTAATTCCACGAACAGTGTTGTGTAACCAATGTAAAAGTAAGGAATAAGAAGACCCTCACTGCGGGAGCTCCCAGGGAATCCGTTAATTGAAGAAAATATGAGATCCTAGAAAATAAGGCAACAAGTTTCTCGTACATCTCTAGACAAAACAAAAGGCACTAGAAACTTGTTCTCAGTATGAGTTTTTAAAATTTATATTTTATATCTTATGGTTAATCTAATGTCTCTGATTCGCCCAAATTACTCACAATTGGCTTTTTCCGGCTTCTTCTGTAGAAAAAACGAAATTGATCATTTATAAACGCACCTCCGTAACTTTTTTAGTATTTGTCACAGGAAGTTAAATCAAAAAGTGAATTACTCATGAAATTATGTAGATTTCTACCAGTTTCAGTTTTTTTTTTGTAAATCACCTGGTACTTGCAGGATGATCATGAGAATCTTTTTTTAATGGCTCTATAAATTTCTAAAAATTTAGATGGATCGTTTCAGGCTCTTTGCATTTTTCGCATCTTCTAATGGTATATGGTATAATTTAAGGGGTAACGTTTTTGATTAAGCAATTTGTACTATGGTTTTCACATTTATGCCATGATTTTGCTCACGTTTTAAAGCTTTTTTTCCAAATTTTCGATTTCTTGAATAAAACACTCACATTTTTTAAGTTTTCACTGTTTTTAAGCATTCAAAAAAAGTATTGCCAAAAAAACATGTTTTGTCCGTTAAAATTAAAAATATTTAAGGTTGTTGAAGAGAGACAGCAGGATATAAAAAAGTATTTTAGAGATGGATGTAAATAATTTAAGGCAATTGTTTAATAAAAATTTCTGTTTTTGTCATCTGTCTGTCATCTTTAGTGGTGTCGTGCATATGATTTTTATTTTGCCATTTGTAAAAAAACAATAATTGTTCAAAGCATAAAGTGTGTAACACATAAGGTGGTATTAATTTCTTTCAATCAAAGTTCTTTACAGTCTTTAGATTTACCAAAAACGTGCCTTGCCATAAGTGTATTTTAGCACATCTAAAAATAATTTAACAGGTGTTTAACTAAATTATTTTAAGGTTTCATCATGGCTCTACCATAAGTCTAGCCCAAGTCCTATTACAAGTATTTTTTGGTTACGCTCATAAAGAAATGTCAAAAAAATGGGTCAAAAAAAACTTTTTTACAGTTCCGGCCAAATGTCGAATCCTTTCTTGAAATGGGGTTGGTACTCAATCTTTAATTTTTTTAATATTTTGAGTGGTTACGCAATCGGTCAAAAAATTTGCAGCAGGTTCTTATACTATATAAGTAGAATAAGTGCTACACAGATATTAAAAAAACTTTATAATAAGAAAATGAATTTCGTGTCCGGAAATAAAAACTAAAGTAAGACTCGTGGCATATCCTATGACTCCCGGATGATTCCTAATAAGGATGAAACAGGTCTGTAGGTGTCTGGATTCTCCATTAGACATTAGAGGCCTGGTTGTAATGAAGTGAGAAACAAAAACGCTTTGTCCGATATGCCAAAAGTGTTACTAAATTTTTTTAAAACCTAGTATTATTTGATGGTTGCAAATAAACCCAATAAGCAAAATTCTACGTATTTTTTTTTTTAAATCTAAAACTATAAATTAACAGACATTTTAAATTTAAAGTTATTGTTTCTTTACCTTGACTATGTTTTCAAAACCGTGCCTGATGGTACCGCCATGATTAAGGTATGGACTTTTCTATTTGAAGGCCATAGTTACGATCTAGAAAGGCCGGGAAATCCGCCAAATGACCTCGACCGAACACCGGAACAGAACCGCGATCTGTATTACAATCCTCGAACTACGTGTTTCTCCCAAATTCAATGAAACAGAAACGCCTAGAAAGCAATATTTATCGATCAGTGATTTCTTTGGCCGGAGTGCCCAGGCTTTTAGAAAATAGGAAATCTAGTTTTCTTTTTCGCTCAAAAATCCTTCAAATATTGCCGTTGCCAGTTGTAGTTTTTTTTCAAAAGTTTTTAACAAAGTTATTCACAAAAGCCTTCTTTTTATATATTGTCAGTTCAAACTTAATAAACCATCATGTTTAAAATAAATTTAATTTTAGGAAAAAATGCTCCTGAAATGTTCTGATTTGGCAGTAAACTTTTTTGTTTTCTTAAACGCTTTCCGTTTGCCCGGTTGACAGTTTAAAGCGCTCTTTTTGAAAGAAATTGTTTCGCATCAAACTGCAAATGCATTGACCGGAAAAAATCACTTTCACTAAAAAAAAACAGTGAAAACTTGACAGAAGTGAGTTTTTTGTTCTACAAATCGACATTCTAAAAATAAAATGATGAAATGAGAGTAAAATTATCACTCAAAAATGTGAAAAATCTAGAAAAAAATTGGATGAACCAAAAAGTTTACTGGTTAAAATTCATTAAAATATTACCATCCACAGTTGGTCTATAGGGGGATTTAAAAAAATATATATAATCTTTAAAACGTAGCTTTCGATACATTTCCAACTACCATTATGTAGCCCTTTTCTGGGTGGCTATTTTTGGTAAAATATTCTGAGAACTTTAAATAGCACCCCCTTATTTTGACTTAATATTTGAATTCTTGCTGAAATTCTCTTTCCAATGGTACCCCATATCATAAGGTTTACTTTACTAATTTTCAAGATATTGGCTTTCAAAATGTCAAAAATTTAATTTTCAAAGGCCCATATCTTAGAAATCAAAGAAAATATCTCTATTGTGTTTATTATTTTGATGATATTATTCCAAAAATATGAAGTAGAAGGTCAAATTGTCAAACTGTTCATTCATTTTTTATTTTCTCGTAAAAAAAAACCCTAAAATCTATATTGAAAATTATAGAGATATTTTCCTATTGTATTTATTATCGATTTTGAGGGTTTTTTAAGAGCAAATAAAAAATGACAACAGTTTGACGTTTGCATATTCCTACTTACAGTTTATTGATTTTATATTATTCCAAAAATATGAAGCAGAAGGTCAAATTGTCAAACTGTTCATTCATTTTTTATTTCCTTGTAAAAAATTTCTTTAAAAATTGAATTTTTTACATTTTAAAAGCTCTATCTCGAAAACTAGTAAAGTAAACCTTATGATATGGGGTTCCATTGGAAAGAGAATTTCAGCGAGAAATATAAAGTCAAAATAGAGAGTTGCTATTTAAGGTTCTCAGAATATTTTAAGTAGCCTCCAAGGGGCTATCCACCCCTTCAAAATTTGTACACCTACTGCCAAAATGGCAGTACATAGGGTTTTACTGCCACATAATTATAGTTGATAAATTTTTAAATTTTGATATCTTGGAAAAATTGCCCTATCCAACTTAAGAATAACTGAAATATTTTTTATTTCTAAGGAACCTCTTCATCTTCTGAGTCTATTTCTAAAACACTATCCTCTAAATCACTATCTGAATATAAAGAAAAGTAGCTTTACTAGTACTTTTGTCTTCTTCCGGTTCTTTATTTTTATACTTTTTTTTTAGAATTTTTTGTGGCTTCACTGATTCCTTTTACTCTAGTAAGTCTATTAGTTGATAGCCTTCCTTTTTTATTAGAATAAAACCAGATAACTGAAATTTTTCTTATTACTTTTTCTACCTTATTTTGTAATCTCTCTTTTATATAGCTTTTAGAACTCTTTTCAGTGACGACTCCACAATAGTCTTTAAATTTAAGTTCGTCTAATAAGGATGGTGTGGAGATATCCTCATCTAACTCTCTAGTGAGATCTTCCGTGTGGAAGGATCAGTTCACACTATCCCTTGTGTCGAGGCATTTTGTATTTGTTGGTGCGTTCTTTTATTTGATCCATGCGCACCGTACGCTCCAAAATGGCAAATTCCCGTTCTTTTATTCAAAATCGAGCAAACCGTGCGCACTTTTTCGCGTTCGTTTTTAGACCGAGCGAGCGAAAAGAGCTCCTCGATTAGCTCGATGCTTTTTGTGGTAAGTAAAATTATTTTTGGCTCATTGATGTGACAAAGACAGTCTTCGTGATGGAAAACGTTAGCGGCTGCGAGAGAAAAATTAAAACACAAACCTTGCAAAAACAAATTTGAAGGTTAGGTTAAATAAAAAAACTCTGTGCGGGAAATAGGCGTTCGTTTTTTGTTTATCGCACCGTGAGCTCAATCCACGCAGATAAACGAACGCACCATGTATCAACTTTGGCCAGATGCTCTTTTAAACTTGGCAACACTGCATTAGCTGGAACGGTATTTAAGTCTTTTGCTATGATTCCTAAGAGAAAGCAACTTCTTTCTGATGGCCTGTTCTTTAGCCTCTTCCAAAATGTGTTTGCTGTTCGTTTGTGTGTAATGACCAGTTTTTGGCATTGTATCTAAAGCGCTTTGTCTCCTCTCTAGGGAATCAATACATACCTTCTAAAATTTAAAAAATCACATGAATAACAAAAAAAATGTACTTTCTTGTAAGTGGTTTTAATTTTTAAAAATGCGCATACTCCAACTTTTTCCTTAAAACCGAGGACGAGGAGGTTTCGATATATTCGGATCCAGATTTGTTTGCCTAATTTTAAATTTCTAGTCTCAGTAACACAAAAAACATTTACTTTTTTCTCGCCCCCTTTTTCCTCTCATCTGAGCAAAACTGATCCCTTGTTTAGGTCCAATTTTCTTTTTAATTCGCCAAGCTTTGTTTATACTCTTCCGAGTACTCTTCGTATAATTGCGTAGGTTTTTTTTTCGTTTTAATGATTTAAAATCAAGTTTCACTTTGACAAAAAAAATCCGAATGAATTCAGTCGGTGGCTCGGTATTTTTAATTCACAAGTTGTACAGTGGCCACTAATACATTATATTTATTTATAATTTACCTAATACTACATAAAAGGTAATTTGCGTAAATGGTCTTCTTTTATTTTTGATTAGATTTTAGGTTTTTTAGAAAGGCTTTCAAATTTGCCGACGCCGACGACAACAAATTTTAGGTTACCTATTTAATTTAACTCGAAGTTGCGTTCCATATGAATTGAATTAGATAAAAAATAATTATTTTTGTACTTTTTTTTGTAATACTAAAAAAAATCGAGAAAAAAAATAAGTTTCACATTTTTTTTGTCGCTGTCGACAATTTTGTTTGTCAAAATTATTCCTTTTTAACCAGACTAGAAGATTAATTTCGATAAAATTTTTTCCTAAAAAAAATACGCTTACCTACCACCTGCGATGCTGTTCAAATTTTAAAAAATGCTCCAAACAATTGTTGAAAAGGAGGAGGCCAGAAATCTCCGAGGAAATCTCGTGTAAATATATTTATTTGACCTTTTGAAAAAGCCTCGAAAGCTGATTTTAATAATAATAACATTGAAAAACCTCAAACACTTACCTTTCTTTTTTATAACTTCTTGCGGTGTTTGTACTGCAATATAGAGACTGCAAATCACAAAATAACTCGCAAAATACTCAAAAACAATTTAGTCCTGCTACCAAACGATTATGGCTGAAGCTCTCAACCACTTAAAAAGTCTAGGCAGGGGAAATCTACGCAAAATACTCAAAAACAATTTAGTCCTGCTACCAAACGATTATGGCTGAAGCTTTCAACCACTTAAAAAGTCTAGGCAGGGGAAATCTAATTTACTGACTAGAATTTTGCTGATCAGAATTTTACTGACCAGAAATTTTTTCTGTTTAAGGATGGTAGTAGTTGTTTTCGTGAGGTAGTAGTCGATTGTTCTGTGGTAGTAGCTGTTCTGGGATGGTAGTAGTTGTTTTTTCTATGGCAGTAGATGTTTTAGGATGGTAGTAGTTGTTTTTGTATGATAGTAGCTGTTTTGGGAGGGTAGTAGCTGTTTTAGGATGGGATCAGTTGATTTTTGTTTGTTAGTAGTCGATTTTACTTTGGTAGTTGTTTAAGGATGTTGTTTAAGTTGTTTTCGTGAGGTAGTAGTCGATTTTTCTATGGTAGTAGCTGTTTGGTATAGTTCATTTTTGTATGGTAGTTGCTGGTTTGAGAGGGTAGCAGTTGATGTTTGTGTGATAGTAGGCGATTTTTCTATTGGAGTAGCTTTTTTAGGACGGTAGAAGTTGTTTTTTGTGTGGTAGTAGCTGTAGTAGTCAATTTTTCTATGGTAGTAGCTGTTTTGGGAAGGTAGTAGTTGATTTTTAAGTGGTAGTAGTCGATTTTTCTTTGATAGTAGTCGCTTTGGGATGGTAGTGGCTGATTTTTGTATGGTAGTAGATGTTTTAACATGGTGTAATTGATTTTTTGTTTATCTGTGTTTGTTTCTTTTTTCATTTCACTGGTTTGAGAAAAAAAATTCTGGTCAGTAAATTAGGCAGACCCGTCTAGGCACGCCCAAAAATAAAGAAATCGCACACACTAAACGCACTGATGGGTTTCTCGCGGAAGCTCCTTAACCTATGCGCGTCTCTCCGGGTCTGGTGAAATCAAATCTTCCGTTATTTTTGAATCTGCGTGCTCGGATTGGCTCCCGCTAAAACTGGCAAATGACGTCAATTTGAGCTGGAGCCAATCAAAGTACTCCAATTCAAAACTGTTGTGCGCGATAATTTTAACTTCGGGATTGAGAATTAAAATAACCAAGACTATTATTATAAGTATTTTCGTATTTTATATTGCGGCTTCGGTCAAATCTTCCTTTGAATCAATATTCTTTGTTTACTGATTTATTGATAAATCGATCACTGTCTTTATACTTTATTAAGAAAACTAAGCTATTCTGGGTGTTTTTCGAAAAATATTTATAAAAAACATCAAGAAATTTACCACATGGTATTATAATTTATTGGCTACTCGGTCTCCAAGTTTTCAATTCTGGTGCTTAATATTGCAAAATACTGCTTAATACTGCCACGTACTGCCAAATATTGCCACGTAGGTCGCGATTCTTCAGAAACGACAGAAAATCTCACCCGTCAGAATTCTGGAAAGTGGCGATTTTTTACTTATCGCCTCATTTAAAATAAAAACACAGCGCCCTTCATATTTATCCTTACGTTGTAAGAGAAACTGCGTCATTTTTTTAATAACATTTTGTAAATTTAATATTTTAAAGATATTCTGCAGAACTAGTTTATGGCGGAGCTAAATTGTTACTACGCGTAACAATAAACGTCAGAAAGTCTCGAAAATTCTCACCATGTAAAACGAAAGACAAAATTTGTGTGACTTCTGAACAGTGACAGCGAAATATTCCATGGCTATCTATGGTTTTGTATGTTAAAAGTTTTAAAGGTTTGTTTACACACAAAAATAAGCTTAATAAAATACATTTTTAAATTTAAAAAAAGGGTTTTTCACATAAACTGCTTACAAAAATTCTAAATGACATATTTTTTATTTACTGGAACAGTATTAAGAAACTAAATTTTAAGGAATATTAGCAAATAAGCCCTGACAAAAAGTCAGCTAGTGTAAACTTGTGTTTAAAAATCGTCAGATTTTTGTAAGGGCGAGATTTTCTGACGGTTTTTGAAGAGTCGCGACCGTACTGCCAAATATTGCCACGTACTGCTACATACTGCCAAAAATTTGTAACTGCCAAAGTGGACAACCCCTCGATAGCCTCTTAGAAAAGGGCTTCATAGGGGATTTTACTTTTAAAGGCAAATAGTAGTTGGAAATGTATCGAAAACCAAAATGTATGTCATAAAGATTATATATTTTTTTTCTTAAAAACCCTCTCTAGACCAACTGTGCATCATCACCCTAGCATAAAATGCAGTTTTTGAAAAAGTTAAGGCTGGTTCATGCTTCAATTCATTTTCCTTTTTTGTAACTTTATCCTTAAGTCTTAAGAATGACCTTGAAAGTTAACCAATATTTAACTTCAAGGTAAAAGAAACGGAAAAATCGTGATGCGCAAGTGCGACCGCCAACATATTTGTTGACTTTTTTTAACCTCAAAATTGATCGTATTTTTTAAAAATATTTCAAGTAATAGTACAGAAATGTATATTGAGCACTTAATAAATTTGGTGAAAGAATTTCCAAATTTGTGGGACAAAAAGTACCCCAAATTTTGTTAACAAAAGGACAAAATCGCGAGTACACTTGTCATTAGTTTCAACATTTACAGTGGCGGCTTGTCAGGGGACGCCGGCTGAAGCGCCGCTTCACGTCCAATTACATAGACAGGGTGATTCAAAACTCCCTAGAAAGATTTGAATAGTGGTTAGATATTATTAATCTAAGAAAAGTTACGTGATTATTTTGTTTAAAATAATGTACCAAGCAAGTCTTATGTGTTCTGACAATGACAGGTTTACACCCGGTTCCCACCTACGACTTTTTGTGAGTGCTCACTCACATGTCAATATGAAATGTTATGACAGTCATGTGACGCGTGCGCGGGCCCACACGAAAAAGTCGTAGGTGGGAACCGGGAGAAGTTTTTGTCAAGCATTTTGAAGTTTTCAAAGTTTTGTTTTCAAAAATTGATGTTTCTACCACGTAGTAAAGGGTGCTTCTCACAAAATTTTAACAGTTTTTAAATGCAAATATCTCTGAAACGAAAGAGTTTACAAAATTATATTTTACTAATTCTTCTTCAGAACAACAAATTCTACCTACAGTTAAATTCTTTCTAGGGAATTTTGAATCACTCTGTATAAATAAGGCCACGAGCCGGGACTGAAACATTAGTGAGTAAAGTTAAGGAACCAGCTTACTTAAGGAAAAAGAAAAGGGTAAAGGTTAAAGGAAAAAGTTACGGAAAAGGAATTTAACCATGAACCAGCCTTTATACTAAAAATGACATTTTGTAACACGTTTTGAATGCTGCTGATAAAAAGTTGTTGAAAATTTAAATTACTTAAGCTAAAAAAAGAAACAAAAAACTTCATTGGAAGCCCTGTCGCATGGTTATTTTTTCTGACATTTAGGTTATTTTGGCGTTTTCACTGACTCTTGAACCCTGCCTTGATGTAAAAGAGAATACAATAATAATTATGTTGGTAGAAGTCAAAGTTTCTGGTAAAATTAATTACTTTTCAGTATGTTACATCAAAATATTAATAGTCAAAAGGAAAAAACAACACAAAAAACTAATTAACCAGTGAATCTGAAAAGCACTACTAACCACAATGTAAACAAAGCAGAATGGCGGCCCGCCCGATATCGTGTTGTCCCCTCGTATGTCGCTTCACTCAAAAAGTTGTCATACAACAACCTATCTCTCTCCAAACCTTGGCAATAACTGTCGTTTTCGATCCTAGCCGAAGCAGGCTACCCGACCCAAGATCTTTTTGTTGTAATCACGGTTGACTTTTTTGTGCTGTTATTTAGAGTTTTTTTGCCAAGAAACGTTTCTAGAGTAAACACTGTTTCAAATAATAATGTTGGATCACTTAAAATAAAATTTTTCGTGCGACTGCGCAGTAATGGAAAAGAGGGAGCCTTATCAAATAGGGATAACGACGGACTTTATTTACGCCAAATAGGAATAGCTATTTTTGATGTTATCTTTATCACAGACTAAAAAATGGTTGACTAATTCGTATTTTTCTTTTCGTATGAACAGATATTTTTCATCATCTTCTAATTACTAATTGTTATTTAGTAATCTATAGGGTTTCCTAAGGTGAGTAACCTATTAGAATATTTTGGAAACTATACAATGGAAACTTTTCAAACTTTCTGTTCTAACATAAGTCCATGTGAACTATCTTTATGAAATACTCTCATATTTGCAGCGTTGCTATTTGCAGAAAAACTTGGCAACAACTTTCTTATTTTAAATTGAACACCCTGTATATTTTTGCATTTTTGGATTCTACAAAATATTTTAGGTATATTTTATGACTATACCTATGTTCAACTGTTTTTAAAATATTGGCAGGTGAAAATAGACATTTTTTAAATTTTCCAGCCCGTAACATCGAAACGGTTAAGGATAGATCAAAACGGTTTTTACATTTCTATCTTGGTTTTTCACAAGCTATCGTCTTGTACTATTTTTAACCCAGAGTTAAACTAACCTTGGGATATTTTAACCTTGGGTTTTGATATAAAACGATAGTTTGTGAAAAACCAAGATAGGAATGTCAAAACCGTTTTGCTCTATCCTTAAATGTTTGGATGATATGGGCTGTCAAAAATAAAAAATTTCAATTTTCACCTGTCAATATTTTAAAAACAGTTGACTATTGGTATAAGACATTATACATAAAATGTACCTAAAATATTTTGTAGAATCCTAAAATGCAAAAATATACAGGGTGTTCAATTTAAAATAAGAAAGTTGTTGCCAAGTTTTCCTCCAAATGGCAACACTGCAATTATGAAAGTATTTCATAAAGATAGCTTACATGGACTTATGTTAGAATAGAAAGTTTGAAAAGTTTCAATTTTATAGTTTCCAAAAGATTCTAATAGTTTACTCACCCTGGAACACCCGGTATATATACTAAATAAAAAAAAAACATTCACACCTCACTGACCTAACAAAAGTTAGGTTACGTTTCATTTAACGAAATTTTACGTTATTTTTCATTCCAAAAACTTTTACAATTGACAGGTTGTTATCGTTATCGTTAATTACTATAACTACAAAAGCAGTTATTTTTGCTGTTGTTTTATCTATTATAACCAAAGTATTTTTAAGTAGTTCATATTATGATCAATGCAATAAAAACTTTAGGGGTATTACTGTTCGCGAAAGCCATATGCATACATACAGTAAATTCTGTATAATATTACCTGCTTAAACTGACACACACACTGTCCAACATTAAAACTAACTTCTTGAGATAGTTGTCTCTGACAAATATGCGGCATCGAAGAGTATTTTTGTGGTGTGGGTATTATGCTGGATCTCTCTCAGACCAAAATATTTAGAAAGAGAGAATAATAGTAACTATATTAAGCTCGCATAAACGGACCTACTGTAGATAGTTTGGGGTGTTCCTGATCCTGTGATAACCAGGTCTCGAATTCTGCTGACTCGGTATTTTCTAACCAAAATTCTGCTGACCACTATATACACGTAAAATTTGTGTATATCGTGAACAGCAGAATTTCGATTTGGTTTTGTGCATATCTTTTAAGGGGGGGGGGGTGGAAGAATATATTTTTTAAAGGGTGTTCTATTTGACTTTGTCATCGACGTATTTATCGTGGTCAGCCTTCGATTTGGAAATACCCGTTAAGTAAAGAAGGATCAAATTTGTGCAAGGATGTTCCATTTTAATGTGGGGTCAACTTGTATATCGTGTTCAGCAGAACTTCGATTTGAAAATGCGCGGTCAGTAAGCTTTTATATTTATTTTAAGGATATCGGTGGGGGGTGGTGAAATAAAGTCAGCAGATTAGGGGCACCAGATAGTTGGTGGTGCCGTTTTAATTCTATAATGGTTTTTATTTTTGTTACAGACGACGAAGAGACGCAAGTGTCAGCTGTCTGAAGGATCCACGGATGAACTATTCTCGTTTGGAAGTAATAAGTAATGGTGAGAATTAAATGTTTATTATGCACTCATCCTAGTTAAATCTCAAAGGTGTTCTCAAAAAAATATATATTTTTTAAATATAAATATTTGTCCTACAAGAATGCTTAATTCTAATATTTACCATAAATACTTGGTAAAAATCCACTGGGCAATTAAGATTTAATGATCGTTCATACAAGGCTTAGTCACTTGATTAGTAGTGGGTTTTGCTATAGTGTTAGTTATAGTTTTAGTCTTAAAAATTGCTCACTGTTCATACGTGTCTTTGTTATAGTCATAACAATCACTAAGCAAGTGCATTTAATTAATTAAGTTTTCTGATGTTTTGTTTTATTTACTTTTATTTTTTGTAGTTTGTTTTTAAATCAAATAAGGTTTAATAGAAACAATTTTTTTTTAAACCTACAAAAAACTTAATTTTCTTGTATAAAATTTTTGAAAATGTTGATTTAGATCCTGTCAACATAATTGGGCGCCATACTTGCGCACTTATATTTGTTATAGTAATAGTAATTTTTTTCAGTTATAAAAGTTGAAAGTTGCCAACTTTTCCCTAGGACTGTGACTAAACCTATGACAAAGCATAATCAAAAGCATTGCATGAACACTCATAAAAAACAGTGGTTTTAACTTTTTATGATTAAGACTGTAACCTTGTATGAACAATACTTTAGTTTAAAAAAGTTAAACACAAAAAAAAAGACAAATATTTCATTCTTAGAGCTATCTCGATCATTAAAGATGATTTTTTAGTGAACACCTTCTAAAAACATAGATCTTCTTACATGGGTAATAGAGTAAATTTTGTGTATTATAGAATTTATCCTAGAATTGAAATTTATGTGTAAATCTTGTTACATTTTTTATCAACTTTATTCAAAAGCATATTTTCTTATTCTAAGTTGATTCATTAACAGCGTGTCCCAATCTCAACGGTCTGTGGTGTTTGTAACGACGTTGCTGCAAAAACAGAAATTAATGGAAAATGTCCCTTGGTAATATTTGATAAAATTCATCTTTAGATCTAGATTATACACAATTGGCCAACGGTTTTCGAGATAGAGAGGTTCAAAGTTGAAGGTTGTTATTTACTTTTATATATAAAACCTTGGATTGGTGATCGCCACCTTTAGCCAGTTGACACGAGAATTGTTGCTTGCCGATGTGCGCGGGTTCGATATCCGATCCTGACAGTACTTTTTCAAATGCTTTATCTTGGAAAATTTAATAGGTTAAAAATTCTAGGGAATGAGTGTAAAATGTATTCTTATCTTAACCCTTTACTCACGTCGCGTCGGTAACCACGCCGGATGGGATCGGATATCCCGAGATCCAGTCTGACTTAAGGAGAAAGTTCGTGTCGGAGCGGTTGGTGTGTTGGAGTTGGTTCGGAATAATGCACGTTAACAGCGTCCGGACTAGGTTCATAAAGTTCATAAAAAGTTCATATTTTCTTTAAAAAAGCGCAAAAGTTCATAAAAAATTAATTTTTTTCAGACTATTCACATATTTTCACTGTGTTTTTTTAGAATTATTTTGTTTCTAACAGAACCCTGATACCTCACTGTAAAACAAATCTTAAAAAATGTTTAGAATAATCCAAGAATCCTTTCTTTCTGTCTCCCAATTCCCAAATAAGTCTCCTAAGAACAACGGGTTTCCAGAATTATCCAACTTCTCCAACAACTCGAAGATTTCTGGAAACTACGTTGACCTAAGGAGCCCCAATAAGGTCGAAACTAGACAAACTGAACGCAGGAGAAAAGAAAGGATTCTTACTTTATAGTTATTATATCTTTTGTAGGTATTTCAGTGCAAAGTTTTTCAGAGTATCTAATATTGTAAAAGTTTTTAATAAATAATGTTAAAATATTAAAAGTTCAATATTTAGTTCATAACATTGGAAAAAAGTTATCAGTTAAGTAGGAGGTCCCCCCGGGAATGCCATGGCAGCGTAAGAAGGGGTAAAAATCCGAATTAAAAAAAAACCTTGGATTGGGATCATATTAAGACGTTAGGATGAATAAACTAACGTGTATGGTTAGTTTCGTAAGGTATATTCGCGTACCAAAGAAATATATTTTAAGAAATTTTTACCGAAAAAGAATCATTATCAGAAAAAGAATTGAAGCAAAGGAAACGGTGATTTTCGCTTTATTTTTTAAAACGATTAAAATATATCACTCACCGGCGATTTGATTGGGGGGGGGGGTAAAGCCTATTTTCCCAACTAATATTAAAAACAATTCTGAAGTTACCTGACACTTTGCGATTTTTTTTATTGTTGTTTGAAGAAATTAGAAATACAAAATATATTGTAAAATGAACCTTTTGAACTTTCATATTTCCCAACTGAAAGCAACATTGGGGGAGGGAGGCTTCCCCCCGCCCCAAGGGATCGCCGGTGATATCACTATGGTTTGTTGTATTTTTTATCTAACCTGGTGATACTTTTATGAAAACACCAACCGTGTAAAAATAAAACCGCCTAAAATATTTTATTTTGTAAAAACCTACTAAAAAAAAAAGGAAAATCTTTCTTGTACTTCACGCTCAATGTATTACGTCGTGTACAGTACCGCACTTACAAGAAATGTGTTTCGCGCTTTTTTTAGAGAGTTTTAATAAAATGTTTTATCGGTTTTAGTTTTGCGCGGTTAGTGTTGCCCGGTAAAATTTTTGACTCTTAAAAGTAGCCCCAAATAAAACAAAAAAAAATAAAATTAGCAGAAATGTGGAAAAATAAATTTAAAAAAGTTCAAAAATTAAAGTTTCAGCTAAAAAGTATTGCGTACTCGTAAGATGTGAAATAATTTTATGATACCATAGTAATATTGTGAGTTGTGTGAATTTTTTTTCGGTAAGTTTCACAGGATACTTTTCTTTCAAACACCACTGTACTCTACAAATCGGCTTTGTACATAGTTTTTTAAATGAAAAAGTTTTGGTCATTCTCCACTGTTTAAACATTGGAGAATGACCAAAGATTTTCATTTATTTGAAATACCTTCACCAATTAATTTACAGTTTTTTTCATCTTAATAGGTTAACCAGATCCTAATCTATAGTTTAATAAGTAAAAGTATACCTGTTGTCAAAAAAGTAAACAGAATTATGAAATATATTTAATTGTGAAAAAAATGGTCAAATCCCAAACTTTAAACCTCTTCATCTCGAAAACCGTTGGAGCGTCTAGATCTGGAGCATATTTAAATTTTATCAAAATATCACCGAAGGCCGATTTCCATTGCTTTGGGACAGGGTGTCTTAAAAACAAAGTTTTAGGATAAGTATCGACTCTTTATTATATCTTATTAATTTTTGCCTATTTTTTCACCCAGTAATTAAACGATATGTGTAGGGTGTGTCATTTTAGTATTCGAATTAAAATTATAACTGACATATAATTTCTGTATCAAAGTAACTATTATTTTGATATACGGATAATTGGCACTATATAAAGGCAAATACATTAACGTAAATTTTTCGAGGATCTCAGTCGATTTGCGGGCATTAAGCATGTCGAGAAAGGCTGTGTATCTATATGATCTGCTTACGTTGAAAGAAAATATCAAACATAAACCAAGTTTCGAGTTAAAAACTATTTACCCATACATTTTTTTAGCATTTTTTTTTTATTTCAATGTTTTTGTTTTATTGTAGCCTTGCTAATAAACCATAGAAAAAAGTAAATAAGGACAAAAAATATATAAAATCAACGGAAATATACAAAATTTACTCTTGTGACAAGGACCTACCCGAGTTTTTTTTAAATTTAGATCTAAATTAGTTAATATATTTTTTTATTTATGAAAGCAAATAATTATATTATGACAGAGTGTACATAGCCGATTTAAATACCTCTTTATGACCTTTATACTGTATATCGAATATCTTTTTATATTTTACTTTATTTTATCAGTATTGAGATAATAAGCATAGTCAAGTGGTTTAAAAATCAGACAGTTTTTAAAATTCATTTTGACCGTTTTTTCATATTTAAAATTTCAAAAAATAACAGGTCTATAGAGACTTCGATAACTAATAACTCACACATGTTAAATCTAGTCAAATTATTAAGGGTACAGAAACAAGATAAAAACTGGTGTCTCATTTTTACCTTGATTTTTGGGTAAAAATGAGATGTAGGTGGGGAAATATAAGACACTACAATTTTGTGCGCTTTTTAAATGCGAAAGGAAAATTTACCAGAGCAGACTTACACCCGGTTCCCACCTACGACTTTCTCGTGCCACAGTTGGTCCAGAGAGGGGTTTTAAGAAAAAAAAATATTCTTTAAAACATACACTTTTGTTTTTGATCCATCGCCAACTACTATTTACCGTAAAAAGTAAAATCCCCTATCTAGCCCTTTTCTGGGGGGCTATTTTTGGAAAATATTCTGGGAACCTTAAATAGCACCCCCTATTTTGACTTCATATTTAAATTTCCGCTGAAATTCTGTTTCCAATGGTACCCCATATCATAAGGTTTACTTTACTAATTTTCGAGATATTGGCTTGCAAAATGTCCAAAATTCAATTTTTAAAGGCCTATATCTTAGAAACTAAACAAAATATCTCTATTGTGTTTATTATCGATTTTAAGAGTTTTTACGAGTAAATAAAAAATGACAACAGTTTGACCATCTGACCTTCTACTTCATATTTTTGGAATAATATCGTCACAATCACTGAAAATCAATAAACTGTAAATAGGAATGTGCAAACGTCAAACTATTGTCATTTTTTATTTGCTCTTATAAAACCCTCAAAATCGATAATAAACACAATAGATATATTTTGTTTAGTTTCTAAGATATGGGCCTTTTAAAATTGAATTTTTTACATTTTGAAAGTCAATATCTCGAAAATTAGTAAAGCAAACCTTCTTATGATATGGGGTACCATTGGAAAGAGAATTTCAGCGAGAATTCAAATATGAAGTCAAAATAGGGAGTTACTATTTAAGGTTTTTAGAATATTTTCCAAAAATCGCCCCCCAGAAAAGGGCTACATAGGGGATTTTACTTTTTATGGTAAATAGTAGTTGGCGATGTATCAAAAACAAAAATATATGTTTTAAAGATTATATTTTTTTTTTCTTAAAACCCCTCTCTAGACCAACTGTGCGTGAGTGGTCATTCACGCGTCATATTATGTCAATATGAAATGTTATGACAGTCATGTGATGCGTCAGCAGGCACGCACGAAAAAGTCGTAGGTGGTAACCGGGTGTAACACCTCCTCACTCATTAATTTTCTCTCGGCCCCTGGATAATGGTAGTTTAGACGTTTGAGACCCGAGCCACAAGCTAGTGTCTTATTTTATCTGGGCGTGTAATGACATGCGAGTAAGTGTACTATACTTTATTTACGACCAATGAAAATGTCATCATAAATATCAGAAATTATTAAAAATATCAAACGCGAACACTCTTAAGTCAGCAACGTTCTATCTAAAACTTCGAAACAAATAAGGTTACTAAGGAGGTTTCATATATCTTTTTAAAAACACGGTTTTTTTCTTAAACATGCGTAATATTGCGTATATAATTGTTTAGGTACTAAATTGGATTTTATTACGTTTAATAAAAATTTATTATCTTAAAAATATAGATAAATAATTCACATTTTTGCGTCAATTAGTGGTCTTATAAAATAAAGTTTCATCGCTTGTCACGCCATCTTGTGGTTGGCGTCTAAGCTTTATTACTATCCTATGACCGTAAGTGAGCCATTAAAATTGTAAAATTTCGGCTTTCTCATTTTTACACCACTTGATTATAAATGCTTCGAATTTCCTATAAAATACTTAGACTACTGTAAGTCAAAATCATTCTTGTTCTACGTTTTAGATTCATAAGCGTTTAAGCTAAAACTGTTTTATAAGGATATCTTTTAAGTTTAAGTACTACAAATCAGTCCAAACGTACAAGCATTACTATTTATCCCTTTTTATAGTCACTTTAACTTTTTAAGATAATTTTCTTTCTTAGATTCCATACAGTTAATTATGAAAAATATTGAACACCAACAAAAACAAAAAAAAAGACGATTTGTTCTTTGAAAACTTTTGGTTTCTCCTTTTAGACAGCAAGCCGCATACAATCCCGCACTTATGTTGTACTTTTTCCCAACTAATTTAAGGTATTTTTTCCAGATATTCCACATTTGCTTTAAATTTTAATAACTCGAAAAAAAAAATTACTTACATGTTACTTACTTACATCGTTTGACGGCCACCATTTTTTTTTTGTAAAAACTCATTCCATTTTTATGTTTAAATATAAGAAAATAATACTTTTTTATTTAATATTAATATTGAAAGTTTGGAATTATTCCTGCACATTTTACCTACTCTTTTTGTACATATGTATCTTTTGGTGCATTTAAAAATATCAGCTAAAATACTTACGCGGTGCATTAGACCAAAATTTTCAAAAGGAAGAGCGATACCTAGAGAAAAACTCAAATGGGTGCTACTTTTTCAAAAGTTAAAATGAAACTGTTTAATAAAATCATCTGACTAGAAGCCAAAAGGGAGGGGGAAGGGGTTGCAAAAATTTTATAAAGTGTTTCAGGTAAGGGAGAGGTCAAAATTTGGGAAAAAGGTTTTACATAATTGATGGCAGTACAGTAAAATTGTTATTTGAAGTTGGAAAAAAAAACCGAACAGACTGAGTTTTTTGTATATTCTTCCCAAGTTTGTGTTTCTCCCACTCTTCGGGAACTATCCGCCATTTTGAAAAAGCTGGAACCGATTTTCTCCATTTCTGTTTGTCGGAGGCAAAAAAGTGTAAAAACAAAAATCTTTGGCATAAAATTTGCAATATTTTTTATCACAGGTTCAACTCTGTAGTCAGTTTTTAAAAAGAGAAGTTACGAAAAATCAGTTTAACGGCTAAATGTCAGTCTGTCACATACTCTCGGCAATTTTCATGGCGACAGATCAGATCACTTGTGTAGCGTACGTCACAAGCTTTAATTTGATGCCTCATTTTTACTGCTCTTACTATAAATAATAATACATAATCCACAACAACAATTTTACCGACTTTCAGTCGCTGTAGCTCAGAGAGAGAGATTTTTCCGAGATCTACAACTTTTCCATTTAAAGTTTTTTTTTTTAAATCACTTTTTGTTGGTTAAAATACTTGAAAACTGATTTTTTTGTAACTTCGGCGCCATCTAACTTTTTGGAAACTAACTATAGAAAGTTGAGCACTTGGACAAAAATGTTGAGAATTTTATGCCGAATATTTTTGTTCTTAGACTTTTTCACCTCCGACTAACAGAAATGGAGAAAAGTCGGTTACAAAGATTTTTCGACAGATGGTTCCCGAGTAGTGGGGGAAACACAAACTTGGAGAATGGAAACTTACTTTCGGACCCACCCCAACAATATATAAAAATTTTAGCCTTCCTGGTTTTTTTCGAGGTATGACAATTTGTATATTTTATATAGACAATGGAAATTCGAAACACAGAGTTAATTTCAAACACTTCATTTAGTTTGTTTATACGGGCCTCTTAAAGCGCTTTTATGTAAGGACGGTTTAAGAATGTTGTCGTATAAACACCACTACAACCGTTTTAAGCACTAAACCGACCTTATTTTAAAGCGATTTAAGAAAGTAGGTTATTGCTTTAGAATCCATTTTAACACTTTAAAAACGCTTAAGCGCGTTTTCCCAACCTAAATAAATAGTCAACCCTGGTTTTTCTAAAAATCTGTTGTTAACTAAGTGGTTTTATTTGTTTTTTTCGTTAAACTGACATATTTAATGTCATTTAATGAAGGACGTATAAACACTCGGAGAAAGCGATTTTATTTAAAACCCTCGTTAAAACCGTTCTTATATAAAAGTGCTTTTAGGTGCCTATTAACTTAGTAATTGTCTCAAACTTACAAACAACACGTTTAATGCCAAAACGATCGGTAATTTTTATGCACTTGTACAACACCGTCTTAACTAAAAAGCCAGTTAACTTCTATCGCTTCACTGCCCTTTAGCCTACTGTTACCGCCATTTTTATTTGTGTAAATATGGTTGCTATAGTAGCTCAAAGGACACTAAAAAGATAATGAGTTAACTGGCTTTTTAGTTCGTTACTATACTAATTTTCCATACAAACCAATGGTTTGCGTTTGTTAAACGTAGTACTTTATGATAACAAAAACTAAATTGTTTGTGTCAACATTATGTAGGAAATTTATTATTCATTTTATGTTTTTTTTTGTTTTTGTTCGTAAAATAATACCCCTCGAGCTTTAAAATTACCCAAATAATTTTTGATGCGTGTTTTCTTTGCAAATGTGACTCCTCCTGCGCACGCAATCGTGAAAAATTAATAATTTTAAAGCTCTAGTGGTATTACCCCCAAAAATTTGCGTGTAGCATTGATTGAAAGAACGACAAAATCAGAAAAATATCACTAATGGTGATGTGTAGGAAGGTAGGTAAAAAAATGATTCGTTAAATTGACTGATTAACGTAAAAAAAAAACAAATAAGATTTATAAACCAATCTTTATCTGATTCGCAATTATTTTCTTAGGTTATGTGATTAAACTAGTCTGTTTATCTTTGAGTTTTTGTTACTATTTTCTTGTAACTTGCCTTGATTTTGTGGCTTTATTTTTGTTTATCTTGGAGCAAAGCTGTAAAAAAAATAATTGGAAAATAGTCATTAGTCTTACATAGATGTTTTTTTAAATTTATTATTAAAACTGCAGGTATCTAAAATGTATATGTACCTACTCACTCATGTCGAAGTGATTTTGCAAAGGTAAAGACAAAGCCGGGACCTACTGTACTGCAAGCAGATACGCTACTCACTGTACTACGGAGCCGGCTGGGTCTTTTTTTCTAAACAGTTTGCTCTTCCAGATCAATAATAAAATCACAAACATAAGAAAAGAAAACCCACTGTAGAGTAGATATATAATTAAAAAAACATACCTGATTTTTTAGCTTAATTTGTCAGGCTTTTTATAAAATGATATTAAGTTTACCCAAAAAACTGCACCGAACACTTAATTCGACATTTAGTTTGGAAAATTTATGAAATTTGCGTTACTAATAGTGCTTTCGCGTGGCCATTATCGGCGTTAGTTGGTAATTTTTGATCTTGCGAATTTTTTGGGTAAATTTTAGTTACTATTTTGACATTTATACACTTCTCACCATATTTTGAAAAAAGCTAATTTATATTTGATTAAGAGCCTTTTCATGATATTATGTATTATTTTCTGTATATTGTTGTACATTATTTACTAGAAAAATATTATATAAATGACATTTTATTATGTAAAATATAATAATTTTAAATCTTATTTTAATGTTTTATTTATAATTGTGTAATGTAAAGTCTGCGTCTTATTTATGAGTTCCGACTTATAATTTATTATCTTTATTTATCGGTCTCAATCTTCAAAAACGGAAAACATGTGAAAATAAAGCATGCGTTAAAAAAGTTGCGAGTGGGTCTCATAAAGGTAAACGCGGTTTAGTTTTCCTAAGGTTTTTTTGCTTTAAAATGGAACCAAAAAAAAAAATATACCGACAGTCAAAAAACGAAACAAAAATTATGAAAACGCGCAAATCTAAAAAAAATAATATTTTGCTTAATTTTTGCTCTTTACCAGTGAGTAAAGAAAAATATAATTTTCCTTTACTCTAATGCCTTCACGGTACGTCAAAGTTTTAACCGAGTTTTATTTATCAGCAATCTTTCATAATTATAATTTTAGGAAAAGAAAACTGTGATATTCAAGACTTATCGGTATATAAAGTTCCGCACGAACTTTAAAAGGTTTATAACATTTTTGTCATGCAAACATGTCATCTAGACTTGCTCATGTTGTGCCACCCATACATAATACAGTAAAATTGTCATCTGAGGTCGAAAAAAATATGTTCTTTCGGAGGATCTGAAAGTAAACCTCCCAAGTTTGTGTTTCCCCAACTACTCGGGAACCACCAGACATTTTGAAAAATCTTTGTAAGCTACTTTCTCTATTCCTATTGGTCAGAGGCGAAAAAATCTGAGAACAATAATATTTGGCAAAAAATTTGCAACATTTTTGTCCAAGTGCTCAACTTTCTGTAGTTAGTTTCCAAAAAGACAGAGGGCCCAAAGTTACAAAAAATCAGTTTTAACGTATTTTGACAGTGTCTGAACTACAGCGACTAAAATTCGGTAAAATTGCCTCTTGTGAATTATATACAGGTTGTATTCTTTAAACGGAACGGTTTTTCTAGCTGGTTGGAATTTGGTTTTATAAAAAACGTCAACTAAGATTTTTAATGTTCTAAGTAAGTAAGTAAGTACTAATGTAAAGAGGAAACCCTGTATAGTTTGACATTTTTGAATTCTAAAAAAAATATCTTTGACAATACCACACACTAATACTCTTATCTCTTATGGTTTTCAAGATAGAGGCATTTAAACTTGCATGGAATTGTTGTCTATGCCCTGTATTACGGGGGATATTTGAATGAATATCGAAGTTTTCCATAAAGATTAAGATAAAAATATCTTGATTATCGTAAAAGATAGATCCTACTGTGTGGCATTGCTGAAGAGAGAATTGTTTGCAGATTTCAAAAATTACAAAATATACAGGGTGTCCTATTTTAAAAATTGATATATCTCGTAAACTAAATGACATAGACAAAATACAAAATAGCACGATTAATGGAAATTAAAAATCCCAGTTGACTTGTTTTTGGATTTTTTTATTCAACCAAATTCTAACACGCTAGAAGCACCGTTCCGTTTAACAAATCCTTTCATTTATAGTAAGAGCAGTACAAATGATGTATCAAATTAAAGCTTGTGATGTATGCTACACAAACGACCCAGTCTGTCGGCATGAAAATTGCCGAAAGTATCTGACAGACTGACATTTAGTCGGGTTCCGTCCTTTTGGGTAACGGCCCGGGCCATTCATCGCTTACTTAAACGCGACAAGAGGGGTAAGTAGAAGTATTATTAAGTGCTAAAAGGGAGGAAGAAGGGGTTGCAAAAATGTTATAAAGTATCGCAGGTGGAGGGGAGTGATGGTAGTATAGTAAAATTGTCATTTGAAGTCGAAAAAAAAACTGGACAGGCTGAGTTTTTTTTATATGTTCTTTAAGAGGTCTGGAAGCAAAATTCCCAAGTTTATGTTTTTATTTTGAAAAAACTTTGAAACCGATTTTCTCCATTTCTATTGGACGGAGGCAAAAAAGTGTAGAAACAAAAATCTTTGGCATAAAATTTGCAATATCTTTTGTTACAGGACAGGTTCAACTTTCTGTAGTTAGTTTTTAAAAAGATAGAGGGCGTTGAAGTTACGAAAAATCAGTTTTATGACTAAATGTCAGTCTGTCATTTACTTTCGGAAATTTTCATGCCGACAGACCGGGTCATTTCTGTAGCGCACGTCACAATCTTTAATTTGGTACCTCATTTGTACTCCTCTTACAATAAATAATAATATATAATCCACAACACGCGACTTAAAGAATTTTACCGATTTTCAGTCGCTGTATCTCAGAGACTGTTTAATTAATTATAAACAATTAATTGCTTAAAATTAAAACAAAATTGTAACTATCAATGATGTTTTATCGCCGCACCCACATATTTTTTATAATTTAACCCAAAATTCTTCAAAAATGATGATCTTTTTAATGTCTTTTTGAGTGAAAATATTTATCAGAATAATTTTTCCATGTGATAATTTAGTTTTTGCAGGGGTTTTCCAGGTTTTTTTCATTTTTCAGATGTTTTCCATATTTTCAAGGTTTTCCAGTAGCATACGAATCCTGGCTTCGTATGCCTATGACGCTGGCGTGGCGCAAGTGCAGAACATCTTTATTAAGTCAAACGTCAAAAAGGTAATGAGAGAGAACGGGAGAAAAATAAGAGAGAAAGTAGAGGGACATCTTGCTTAGAACTTCGTGCAGGCTGAAAGCAGTGGAACGGCGTATATTTAAGCTATGAAATCCATTTTAATTTGGGACAGCAGCAGCAATTAAAAGTTGGAATTGGCGATTAAGACAAACTCTAGGTAGTCGATGATTATCTATAAACAGGATTTTTATTAAAATATTAAGTGTCAGTTTAAAGACAAAGTAAAATATGTGTACTGACACTTAAGGGAGAGTTGGGGAATAGTGCGCAGCGGGTAATAGTGCGCACCCCAATATTTCAAATATCGCGGGTTATCTAAAGCGTTCATCAGGTGCTGCCACCTACGCGACAACTATATTGTTTGCCCCATAACTGGCCACCAGTACGTGTTACCGATTGTAGCATAATTGTGCGATTTGCAGAGAGCACATTACAATTTGAGCACATTCAAAATAATAGCACGTTTACGCATATGTTCTCGGATCAAAGAAAAACAAAATTAAAAAAAAAACAGTCGAAGATTTTTAATAATTTGCAATTGTCCATGACTAAGTTTTATCTTTATATCTTTGAATATTTTTAGTGAAAAAGCATAATTTTCTGCAAAATGGCCCATTTTTAAGTGACCAAGAGCACAAAATTTAAATTCGTGATTGGTAACACTGCTGGCCACGTTAGTTTGCATACAACCGCCGTAAGATCAATTTAGCGATTTTTTTGCTAAATTTTATAATTTTTTGGCATCAGAAAATAATGGTGGGTCCACGCAATTTTTATCCAATCGTTTAAATATAGTATTTTGTGAATGTTTTGGTGTATTCGATTAATAAATAAATACATACTTTTTGTCATACTATGATTTTTAAAAACACAAAGGGTCAATCGTGCGCATAAATTTGTCCGACCTGTGCGATGATGACGAGTTAGACGATATCGACTACAACTTCGCACCGCCTGCGCCTCCTCCAAAAACACATTCTAAACCAAACGAGACATGTTTGATATGTGAAGAAGTTGGCAAGAATAAGGAACTATCCCACATAGCAATGAAACAACATTTACATGCATAGCATATGCGTTAAACCTCCTTTTGAAGATGTCCTTTTGAGCACATCTTTAACATATGCTTGGTACATACTATTTAAGTATATGCTATTAAGGATATCCATAGCAAATGCTATGAATGTACCATTTGAGCAGGTTCTTTTGAGTACATCTTTATCACATGCAAAGAATATATCAATTTTAAAACATTTTTTGATCAGTTTAGCGCACATGCTATTCTGGTGCCCTAAAAGAACATCAAAAGAATGAGCTTCTAAGTATTCTCTTGGCATATGCTAAGGATATACCACCAAAGAAGGTTACTATTAGAATATCTCTATCATATGCAAACCCTGCCAAAAATACCGAGTCAAAACTCATAAAAAAAAACTAATGAAAGTTCACGAGTTCTGGTCGGTATTTCATGCGGTTTATGAAACACCACTTCCGGGTGAAACCTCATGAACTTTCAATGTTGGAAAGAGATTCAAAACTCGTCAAACATCATGAGTTTCGGAAAGTTTTTAAAAGAATTTATGACAAGAGTTAATAAGATTTCACAAAGTTTTATGAGAATATATACATATGTTTCCCAAGATTAGAGTTGAGCAGATTTTCAGAGAAACAAGTTGATAAAGTTTTAATGGTTTTAACAAGTTTACATGTTTTCAGAAGTTTTGAGCAGATTTTAACAGAAATATAAAATAAAATTTTAAAGATTTCACAAGATATCATGAGATTGCCATGATGTTTTCAGCAGTTTTTAAAATACCCACCCCCCATGAGAAAATCCACATGTTTTTAGCAGTCTTAAGAGAAACAAGTTGATAAGATTTTACTGGTTTTGACCAGTTTACATTAAATCATTATTATATATTCTTTTTAATATTTGTTTATAAGTACTCATAAAATCTTTTAAATTCTCTTTTACTTGTTAAATCTGGTTAGCTCTTGTCTATTTTCTAGACCTTAATACTTATATAATCTTGTCAAATCTTCACAACTCTTACCCTATTTGACTTGTGAAATCTAGTAAAATCTCATACAAATCTGTTAAACCTCATAAAATCTGTGTCTGATATAATCTTACGAAATTTCGAAAAATCTCTTGCTATAGTAAAATTTTGTTCATTATAAATCTTTATAATACATTTTTTTAAATTTATTTTTATAGGTACTCATAAAATCTTTTAAGTTCTCATCTTGCTTGCCAAATCTGGTGGTGCTTGCATGTCTATATTCTACACTTTAATACTTATATAATCTTGTCAAATCTTCACAATCCTTTACCCTATTTCTCATGAAAACTTGTAAAATCTTTTAAAAACGTTCCTTCTTTTAGACTTGTGAAATCTTGTAAAATCTCATAGAAATCTTGCTAGCTAAACCTCACGTGTCTGGTTTAACATAATGAATTTTTTTTTAGGATCTTTTGAAATCTTGTGTGTTTTCAATAGTCAGAAATTGGAAATGATTCTCATGGAACATCATAAGAATTTGTCAGTTTTTATGTGGCACAGATTGTTGCCAGGTCACGTCTCTTCAAACCAATAAAATCTTTTAAAATTTTATCAAGACTATCAGTTTTTAAGAGTTTTGAAATGGTTTTTTTGGCAGGGAAGTATATTGCACCTATTGAAACATTATTATTTGGTCTTTTTAGCGCATATCGCATCAAAATCGCGCAGCTCTTAAATAGCGCACCCCAATACCACGCATCACAATACTGCGCCTGATTAATATCGCGCGGAATGTAATATCGCAAGATCAAAATCGAGCAAAATTTAAAAAAGCACAACAAATACCTCAAATTAAAAAATGCAAATTGAAACATTACAAATTTGGGATCTGTACTTTATGTATTTAGAAAAGACATAAAATAAGGACCCAACCCATCACAAACGGATACAATCTAACACAACCCAAAGATACCTCCTTTATTTAAAGCTTTAAATTTCGATTTCTACCCTAATCGAAAAGCGAGCGCTATTTTTAAAATTGCGCGATTTAGGGATGCGCTAAATTATACTGCGCGATTTTACCCGGCGCGGTATTGGGGTGGGCGGTATTAGAATGCGCGATTTAAGGGCTGCGCGATTTTGATCTTGCGCGGTTTTAATTTGTGCGATTTTGGTCCGCGCTCAAAATTTTGCGACATTTTGGCCGCCAACCATGCAAAGTATATATCACTTACTGAAACATTATTTGATCCTTTTACTGCACAAGCTATTCTGGTACCGTAAAAGCAGAACATCAAAATAATGTTATTCTAGTATTTCCTTAGCATATACTATATAATGAAATATACTATTAAAGAAGGTTACTTTTAGGACATCTTTAGCATATGCAAAGTATATACCAATTATGGTACAATATTAAGTGGCACTCAGAAAACCATCCCAAGTGAAGTTTCTATACTTCCACCAAACGCGAAAATTCTCTGATTATGTCGACCAATAAGAATCCGCCAAAACGCTTATATTCCGCGCTTTCAACTTATTTCTTTAAAAGCGCATGGTACAGTGGATATATATTTTGTTTGGACATCTTGGATGTAAGGAGGGGATTGCACAGAAAAACTCTATTTTTTCTTATGGCAACGTTTCGTGGCCCATTACCACTTTATCAAGCCCTAGGGAGACAAACTTTATTAGGAACCAATTAAATTATGTGTAAAAAAATATAACTTACACCTATACTATTTACTTACTCAGAATACATTAGTTTTTTTTTAAAGTTTGAGACAATGATGAATTTGAAATTAACTCTTTGTTTCGGACTTCCATTGTCTATATTTTATTTATATACGACGTTTCGATCAGTACAATCTCTGATCGAAACGTCGTGTATAAATAAAATATAGACAATGGAAGTCAGAAACGCAGAGTTAATTTCACATTAGTGTTTGTTGTAGCGTCCTTCCACTATCATAGCCGAGTCTAGGATATATGTAGCTTTGGTCTCTCAACCTGTAGGTTCTGTGTTCGAACCCCGTCGGCGCGTCGCACTTTTTTTTTATTATTGGGTTTTATTTTTTTTTCTTAGGCTGTATTGTGATATGAAATGGTTTTTAGAGCTCAAAAATCTATTTTTTATTTTATTTAAAGCCATATTTTAGGATTTAACGGTACTAAGGAAAAGTACCCTTTGCTATATGTGCTAAGCACATGGCAATCATCTGATAAGAATATCTATTAGTATATCCTAAGAACCTGCATAGCATGTGATTAGAGCGGAACGTAATCTATTCTTAGCACATGCTAAAGATGTTCCAATGTTAATTTAGAACATCCTTAGCATATCCTTTTTCTTCTTGAGGATATTCTATGCACATGCTAAGGATGACAAATTGCTATGTGGAATGGTACTGCTGTTTTGTGTTCTTCCTGGAACCACGCAGAATGCATAGGTGTCAACACACCTGAAAATTATAAATGCCACTTCTGCTTACATTAAGTTTAAGTATATTTTATTTGTAATGACTTTCAATGTTATTTTGAAGCATAGGTATATTTTTTAGCTAGAAGGTTTATTGCGTATACAATTAAACGCAAGTGCATTTTTTTAAAAATGTAGTATTATACCTGTATAATAAAACTTTACATATATAAAGTAGAATAACTGGTAGTTCTCATAGCCAATTATTTTTTTTTTATTTTTTAAGTCCAGTTTTTTGCACATATTAAATTTCTAAAGCATGATGAAGCTAAATTTCCAGGGTCTTTTCAGACTTTTTCAGAGTGTATCCAGACTTTTCCAGGGTATTTCCAAACTTTTCCAGGGCGTATCCAGACTTTTGCAGGGTCTCTCCAGACTGTTCCAAGGTCTTTCTAGACTTTTCCAGAGTGTACCCTGACATTTCCTGGGTGTTTCCAGATTTTTACAGAGTGTAGCCAGACTTTTCCAGGGTCTTTCCGGACCTTTACAGGGTGTATCAAGATTTTTCCAGGGTCTTTCACGACTTTTCCAGGGTTTTTCCAGACTTTTCCATGGCGTATCCGGACTTTTCCAGGGTGTATTCAGAATTTCTTTCTAGTAGCGGACTTTTCCAATATATTTTATATGTGCTACGTATATATATAGAGCACGGGTAGTCGTGACTGACTAGTTGAGAAAAAACCTCACTAACTATTATGCGGTATTTTTGGCAGAGATGCTAAGGGCTTAAGTACATTGCCACTACAAAGTGTTCTTTTTGAAAAAATTCAAAAATGTCCCCTCTTCATTTGACCTTATATTATTTAACATAACATTAACCCGTAACCACAGAGTACCGAAATGATCCGTGCCGTAACTACAGATAAGCGGTCATTTATTTTTGACCCCCGACCTATCTGATTGATGGATTTCTTGCTTCGTCTACTAGCGATAGGCAAGCCCTGGCAAGCGCCTCAGTACCTTTCGGACAATCAGTGCCGATGCAGCATCGAGAGTGATTTATGTATGGAATGCATTAGACGCGTCTGTTGAGATTGCGCAGCATAAAAAAATCACAAAAAAGCATTTGCACGTTTTTTTATAATTTAAGTTGTTTTTACATTTTTTAGATTTGCTAAGGTCTTTTCGGACATACTAGAACTACTTTAGAACATTTTATGAGTTATAAGTATCACAATTGATTTATTTTTCTACTAAGTTGCTAAATATAGGATTATTATATTTTGGAGCAAAAACTATATACCTCTATTATTTCCTTCCTGTAACAAATTTTCTTGCACAAAATTAGTTTCTATTCCACCAAAAATATTTTAGATGGTCGTACAAATGATATAATAAAGTTACAAGAGTGAAGTATTTTTTTTATCGATTTTATTATTTCAATTAAAGGGGTCATTTTGACCGCACGCCTGTTATAATGTTACTGTTTCCATACGTTGTGGTTAAGGGTTAATACCGGGGTCGCGGCAACTTAGATAGGAAATGACAGGTCCCTTTATGAGATTACTTTTTTCTTATGGACACGTGCTTTTTTCTCCTGCCTTTTGGTTTATGAAGGATGACGGATCATATTTTGCAAACCTTATTTTGACAAGACGCCTGACGTTTTGAGTTAATTGACCATAACCAGCCCAAATTCAATTTTTGCTTGATATTTTGGAAACCCGCTTCTATTTTTGATATTTTCAAAATGACAGTTTTTTGCTGTTTTAAGAAAATAATTTGCCAAAAATGATTATGTCAGTTGTAGTATTTATAAACAAGAATTTTAGAATTAAAAACAATGTAAAATTTCTCTCAGCGACGGAAGTAAAACGGATTCTTTGAATGGAACAGTGCTTCTAGCGGCTTTAGGGAGTAAGGCAAGAGTTCAAGGTATAAATTATGATGGATAGGTAACCCTCGCCATTTTTTGATACTATGTGCATTTCTCGTCCTGAATACGCAATGGACAATCCTTTACCTCAAAATTGTGGATAAGGGCTCGGCACACCAATCCAAAGGTGGGCAATTTTAGAAGGGGTAGGGTAACCCCCACCATTTTCACATATATGATGTAGTACTACCCCAGACCAAAAATCAACTGTTGTGTCGGACCTCATTCATGGATAAGGGTTTGGCACACCACTCTAAAAATGCCCACTTTTAGAGTGGTGTGCCGGACCCCTATCAATGATTGAGGTCCGGCACACCAGGTGATTTTTGGTCTGGTGGTACTACTACATATATATGTGAAAATGGTGGGGGTTACCCTATCCATCACGACACCTCTAAAATTGCCTACCTTTGAATTGGTGTGCCGAGTCATTATCTACAATTTTGAGATACAGGATTGTCTGTCGTATTCAGGACGAGAAAATGCACATCTTATCAAAAAATGGCGAGGGTTACCTATCCATCATAATTTTTACTGCGAACGCTTGTACTAGAAGAGGTTTTAAAAAAGCTAAAAGCGAATCTTTAATGATTTTTTACGGACTTTTAAATAAGAAGTTACCACTTGTGGCATCTTTTTGGAAAGCTTGTTAAAAAAGAAATTTAACGCACTGTTTTTCTTTGACATCTGTCAACCAATGTGTAAAAAATAAAAAAAAAATTTTTTGTGAATTGTTTTAGCTAAGCGGAACAAAGAAAATACCACATTATTGGCGGCCCATTTAAGGGGCCCTTACTGAAGGCCCAGGGCCCACTAACATTTTTTTCATGAGGAGGTACCACTTGTGGAACCTTTTTTGGAAAGCTTGTTACAAAAGAAATTCGATTAAAAAATTTTTTTTGACATATGTCACCCCATGTGTTAAAAATTTTCTTTTTTTTGTCAAAGATATTATTGGCGCCCTATTTGGGGGCGCAGCCGAATTACCTTTTTTTAAATTTACTAGATATTAGATAAAAGGAAAATAGATTCAAAGCATACCTAGATTTTCTATTTCATTTAACCGTCCTTAACGATTAACAGATGTCAAAAAAATGTAGTTAATCGAATTTCTTTTTTAACAAGCTTTCCAAAAAGGTTCCACAAGTAGTTCCTCCTCATGAAAAAAATTTTGATAGGCCGTGGGCCTTCAGTGAGGCAGTGATACCTCACACAATAATGTCCTTATGTGGTATTTTCTTTATTCCGCTTAGTAAATAGAGAAATACCTAGTTTATTTTGAAAATAGAACAATTGACAAAAAAATAAGTTAAATTTCTGACCCATTGGTTGACAGATGTCAAAAAAAAACTAGCGCGTTAAATTTATTTTTAACAAGCTTTCCAAAAAGGTGCCACAAGTGGTACCTTCTAATTGAAAAAAGCCGCTAGAAGCACCATTCCATTTAAGGAATCCACCCTGTATATTTAATTTTAGGCAGTGGCGGAGTGTTGACACAAGTTAGTGACATACCGACAGGCGACATGTAGACAGAGTGAAGGAATCGTAAATACCGTTTTATTGGATTCTAGAATGCCGAGTTTGTGCAAATCCACCAAAATCTCGATGGGCGATTTTTTAACGAATTACATTAGGTACCTAGTTTTCTCTCAGCGACGGAAGTAAAAACAAACAAATCTGACTTGTCTATGTAAAATAAAACAACACTTAATAAAGAATATTAGGTGATTAAAAACATTTACAGCAAGGTGCCACTTCACTCATGTTCCCTATAGTTTTTAGAGGTGAAGGGGTGCGTCCCCTAAAGTTGGCTCAAGGTGGTCATTTTAAACGCAATCAATGAATTTTCAAAAAAAAATACAAGACTCTTTTAAAGGTGCCAGTTGACCCGTGTATTATATATGTATTCGATCTGGTGATTTGCTCACTTACAAAAGTTGAAGTGTGAAGATCGTAATTTAAACACATATGACCTAGGAATCTAAAACTCCTGGAGATCAAACTTAATTTAGGCCTACTTGACCTTTTAACTTATGCCATTTGAAGCTTTAGTGGATCCATACTCTCCATTTAAAATTCTCCATTGCAAACAAAAATCGACGTGCCCGACCGACTTTTAGCAAAATTTGTAAAGCAAATATACTTCAAAAGCCTCTTTTTATTGAAACACTACCTTACTAAAGGTATTTTACCTAATAATACTTTTTACCAAATTTTAACTCCCTTCTCATCTTATTCGTTTCGCTAAAAAATTACAAACAGTGTGCGTCACTTTAATTGTTAATGAGTTTACTCAAAATTTCTGGCAACTTTCTCATCGATGCACATGTATGTGCTCGTGTCGTTGATTGGTGTCGTCACTAATTCGATTAAACTTATTTATTGTCAATTGCATTGACCGTAGGCGCCTTATAAGGGCGACGCCAAATAAATGCGCCGCGACGTGGTGCGTCCTTAAATGGACCCTACAGCAGCAGCGTCACGAATCGACGTCGCACAGTGGATTGACACGTAAAAACATTAGTAAGATTGAAAAAATGATCAATTAAAATTAAAAATTGATTTTCTGGTCTTCTGATGGTAACTAAAGTTAACTAATCATTTTTTTGTAAAAATATTATAATAAAAGTGATTCTAAAATATTATATTACAGTAACTGTTAAAAACATTTTTTTTATATATAAAAGTTTGTAGACATTAATAACCATAAGAAATACCAAACAAAATCCTCACGATCCTTTTCTGTACCATAAAAACCTTTTAAATACCTTTCGAAAACCCCAAAAGGTCAGTAAATTAAAACAACTATTAAAAATATTACCATTTTGTTTGTATCCATCTTATTAAAAATCTCAGTTAAATCTACTCCGCTAGTTTCTGTTGATAGACTCTTACGAAAGCCCATATTGCCTATTTGAGAAGATGTTATTTTGATCAAAAAATTTAATTGTTCTTTTTTATAAAATCCATTTAATACTTTAGACACTTAAAGGAGTAATTTTGAATATTTTTTCTTTCACCATTTTTAAATATTGGTATACACAGCTAACGCTTTTTTTAAAGAATCAGAAAACACTCCATCTTCAATCGAATTATTTTTTTTGTCTGTTTATATACGGTGTGTGCCAAACGCACTTTTTTAAATGATTATAACTTAGAGATAAACTATTTGTCTTTAAAAGTATTAAGCCTTTTAGAAAGCCAATGCATCAAAATTTATAGATTTGACATCTGATAAGGTTGGTAATTTAAGGCTTAAAATATTTTAGCATAATTCAAGAGGTAACGTTTTTGATGAAGCAATTTTTTACTATGTTTTTCACATTTTTATTATTTTTAAAGGTTTCTTTCCAAACTTTCGATTTCTAGAATAAAACACATTTTTTCACGTTCTCACTGTTTTTTTAAACTTCAAAAAAAGGTATTTTTTTTAAATAGGTCCGCCACCTTGGATTTTTAGGAAATGTCAAATTTGACATCGGATTCTATAAATTTCGATTGTCACATCCTTGGTTATTTTGAGGAATTTTTGTGAACAACATACAAAACGTGTAAAAATTTCCATTTTCAAATTGGCATAGATAAAAATAATAATAAAAAAATAAAGTTAATGGTAAAGCCATGATGGTAATTTAAGGCTTAAAATATTTTTGCATAATTTAAGGGGTAACGTATTTGTATGTGTCGGTCATCTTGAGTGGTGTCGTGCATATGATTTTTATTTTGCCATTTTTATACAAAAAACAAGAAAAATTGTAGTTTTTCAAAGGATGCAACGGTAATCAAAAAAGCCATGCTTTAGTTATCTGAAGAAAGTTACTAAAATCATGTTTTTGATGAAGTTATTTTTTGTTCAAATTCTTCTTTAAACTGAGGCGCTTTCGAGCTTAGGTCCAACTAGACCTAAAAGGGTCAATTTTATCCTTTTAAAATCTTAATGATGCTTTAGTTGACTGCACGATTCTTTAGAGTGTCGGGTGTCTGAGCTCTAAAAAATGCCGAACGAAAGAGATAGAACAATCGCAATCTTAACCATAGTATAATATCCGGTAGTTTGTTTGTTTTTATTATTTGTCTTATATTTTATTTATAATTTTTCATTTAAAACGGTAGGGTTCTCGCCCAGCAACACTGCATCAGTCGAAAGCACCTCATGTAAAAAATAAAAGTCAAAGTTTAAAGAGGTGGACATTATCAGATCACTGTGCGTCGCATTGCTAAGGGTTCATTTATAAAAATAGGGAACAATTGCGGGGACACTCACTCAAGTCGCGTTTTTTTTAGACGACGAGTCGCGTCTCTTGATCGAGGTGGGTACATTTTAGAAGTGATCACATTTGCATCGGTTATGTCTGATTTTTTTTTTATTTTGAATGTCGGCATAACTAAGCAAGTTTGTGTAGTGCAATACGTAGTATAAGGTACCGGTACCGATATTTTTTGTAGAAGTAGTTATTTCGAGAGTTATTTCCTTGTTCATGCATTGAAAATTTAATTAAAAGTAAATATTAGTTACCGTTTATAAAAAAAAATATTCGATTAATCAATTTCAAAAATCCACACTTTGCTCTTAAGTATGATGAAATACTAAATTTTAAAATTATTTGAAAGTAGGAATTAAAGTGACATTTAAAAAGGATTTTACAAGGGTAAATATGTACTAACATAGTCAATAGAATTTCGAGAATTTTCTTAAAAATGTAATGGTTTCCATACTAGGTAGCCCCGTACTAATGAGAACCACAAGTGGAGCGAAACACGTGTTATCATTACCTTTTTGAAGAAATGCTCGAAATTCTTATCTTTTGAATGAGTTTTTTTTTTCATTCTGTAAAAAAAAGAAATTTTAATAGGTAAATTTAAAATAATTTAAAATTTAATAATAAAAATTAACGTGTTATTCTTTAATAAAAAGTACTTAAAATATTGCCTGGTGGTTTTTACGACTAGCGGCTAGCGGCTAGAAGTGCTTTTAACAAGCGTTGGTTTAAATAACGAGCGTGGAGGTAGTCAAAAAATATTCACCAACTAAATTTTGATATACTTACTCGAAAAAACCGGCTGGCCCACAGAAAACCGGACAAAATTATTTTAAATAACTTTTGTAACTCTCAACCGATTTTAAACAAACTGCGATGTATAGATTATCTACATGTATTAGCTTGGCCGCCATTTTAAAATCCAAGATGGCGGACAAAATCAAAAACTACATACCATTTTTGCTCGTTGCGGTTTAGGTTAGGTATATTAAAAATTACACAATCAAATTATCACTGGTAGAAAGCCTTATTCTACTTAGTAAAATAAGTTAGAAGATTAATGTTTTCCTGAAGATTCTAACTTAGTTAGCGAAACACGTCTAGAGAGGGTTAGGTTAACAATCAGCAAGGCACTATCTGTTTCACTGGCGTACCCAGGAATTGACTGGGAGGGGTTAAGGATAAATAATTAAAAAAACCTAATTTGAGGTAAAAATGTGACCATAACCAGGCTTCTCGGGGGGGGGGAGGCGATTTAACTCCCAAACCCCCCCCTCGGTGCGCCGGTGTCTGTTTAATCATTTAAAATGGCAGATAAACTCAAGCAAAAAATTTAAATCTACTAATAAGCTATTTCCATACATAATCCATATTGGTTTTAACTAAAAAAATCGGTCACTTTTTTCCGTTATACAAATTTGTACTGAGAGAACTACTAAAAACACTCAAATATTTCTATAATAACTTGTAAACCACTTGCCTAATTTTGATAACCAAACTTTGTTTGTTGACTTGGTAGGATTTGAAGATTATTGACATATTTTTGGATGCGATCTTAAAGTTCAAGCTGGCAGATAAATTCTAAAAAATGGGTTCTTGTTTAAACTTTTTTTAGGCTAATTTTAAAACATTTGAAAACAAACAAGCAGCTATTTTTGTGGGTCGATCAAGTTTGCCCCCCTCCCAGTCAGCGTTTTAAAAAAAAATTTAATATAAAGATTTTGCCCACCCTCCCACTGGTGACTGTGGCCATTTTTATTTGAGGGAGGGGCTAACTTGACGGTTTCCCCCCCCCAAGACCATATTTTTCAAAATTTTATGTTATTCAAAAGGTGTAATTTTGGACAGCGAATTTAAAATTTTGCATACCACAGTAACCAGGTTACCCTCCCCCCCCCCGACGATATTTTTTGAAAAATTTTATAGCATTCGAAAGGTGTAATTTTTCACATCTAATTTTCAATTTTGCACCCCTCTTCCAGCAGCCCTCAGTAGGGTTTTCGAGTAACCAAGTAAACCCCTAAACGATTTTTTTTTTATTTATAGTATTCAAAGGTTCAATTTTGGACAATCTCGCAGACCAATTTTGCTGACCTCCCAGGAACTCGACTGCTTAAGAACCCTTCTAAGGGTTCCTGGGGGGTAGAAAATTAAAAAAAAATAATGTGCGAAATCCTGCAAAATTGGATCTTTCGAACAACATAAAAATTTAATAAAAAATATCGTCTGGGGGAGGGCTAATCGAGAACCCTACTGAGGGTTCCTGAAAGGTGTGCAAAATGGATCTTTTGAATGACATTAAATTATTCTGTCTGGGGGGGGGGGCAATAATCGTCAATGAAAATCGCCACAGCTATTCATGGAAGTAATTCCTCAAATAGCAGTCAAAGACAATTTCATGGTCAACCGAGTGGTGTCCAAGAACGAAGTAAATTTTAATTTTTTGATTGTTTTATTTCTATTATTCTAGTATGTAACTTATCCGACGTTTGGAACTTTAAGATGACTGCATAAAATATTTTGTCAACAGATATTATTAAGCCTGACTGATTTTAAACCTAACAAAGTTGTTTGTTCCATTAATTTAAAAAAATACTGTACTAGTACTAGTGAATAATAACTTCTTTTATCAAGAAATAACAAGGCTTTCCAGGGAATTCCTACTAACCCGCAGATATTCCCGAAAACCGAATATTTTAGATTGCGACCAAGTTTTATTATTTTTTCATTTTTGTAAAAAGCTAATAAGATATCTATAAAGTAATCGTTTTTTTAAAAAGAAGCTTAACATTCAAATATTTCTCACCTAACTACCAAATATTATGTAAGTTTTATTTAAAAAAAATTGTTCAATTATTTAATATTTGTCTACCCTAAAAAACTAACTTCAAATTATCTTCTCAAATTTAGTAAGAAAAACTTTAAAATCAGCTTATTTCCGTGCCGCGAGCGATTTAAAGCATTAGAATATAATTTTCCTTGGTAAAGTTGCGTTAATATAATGATATTTCAGGTGCAATGTTACAGAATTAAACTTAACCGAAGCTAATTTTTTTAAATCTATTTAGGAGCAAAAGAGAACCAAACTAAGTATCCATCATGTGTGACGACGATGTTGCGGCCTTGGTCATCGACAATGGATCCGGTAAGAATCCATTTACAAATATTTTTTTGTCACAGTTAACCTCTGGACCAAGAAAAAAAATATAAACTTTGAGTGGCATTTTTATGATTAACAAAACCTAGAATTGGGGTTTCTACAAAAATGTGTAATATTTTAACCTTTAGTAAGCGAAACACGAAAATTTTAAAGTGATAGATTATTCTAATTGTACCTTATCTATATATATTTTATATACAAGGGGAATAGAATAGAATAGAATATAATTTATTGACGGATTTACCATTTTACAATATAAAATAATCTTATAAATATCAATATAAAAAAACAATTGTTCAAATTTTAGGTAGGTACCAAGTATAGGAACAATGTAATCACAGAATTTTGTTTTTAAGCTTGAACTCAAAGGCATGGAAAAAAAGTCTAGTCCGAGAACTACACATTCTTTGAATTGGTTTATTCAAAGAATAATTTCTATTATGAGATTCTAAATAGAAGGTATCTCTGTTTCTTGTATTTCTTTGTGGCACCTTAAAATAATTTTTTTCAAGAAGATGAGGTAAGTCAATCATTCCATTTACAACCTTAAATAAAAAGACCAAATCTAAAATTTCTCTATGGTTTTCCAGAGATAGAATGTTCAATAATTTAAGAATGTCAAAATAAACAATGTACTCTGAAGGAATTTTAAGTTTAAATGCAATAAAACGTAAAAATCTCTTTTGCACCCTTTCTAAATTATCAATATGACACTTATAGTAGTAGTAGTAGTAGTAGTAGTAGTAGTAGTAGTAGTAGTAGTAGTAGTAGTAGAGTATTCCATAACTGACCTGACAAGTAAGCAGTATACATTTTTAAAACAACTTCTCTTAACAATTTGAAAGCCTTATTACAAATAAATTCGTAATGAATTTCTGTAAAAACGCATCACTGTGAAAATTTGTTAAGGCTGTCTTGAATATTTATAGAGAATCTCTGAAATCCCTCACTATTCTGTAAATCTTTAAGGCATCTGCATAGAGCAAGATGAAACAATCCACAAAACAGCCAGATATGCCATTAATAAAACAAATAAATAAAATTGTTGATAAATGGCCACCCTGTGGTACTCCTGACTTGACAGTAGAGAGTAGTAGTAGTAGAAAAGAGAAGGGCGGCGCAAAGCCTGGCAAGTAGGCCTCCCTGGGCCCTTTCTGCCTTACCCCGAGTCTGTCCCTAATCCGCCGCCGGCACCACTGGTCTGGCGGTCTGCTCATCTGGTTTTACTGTTCTTTTTGCAAAGTCCAGTATTTTATCCCATTTGAGCGTGTGCAGGTCCTCCTCATCCAGGGTCGGGGAACCGAATACCTGGTATTTCGTCCTCTGGTATGCCTCGCAGTTCGCTATAACATGTCGAGATGCCTGACTGGACAAGTGTTTCCTCAGATAAACATTTTTTATTTTCACTCATTGCCATGGATTCCTAATGCTTTAAGTGTATAAGTTAAAAGTTTTATATTTACATGGTCGAAGGCTTTGAAAAAGTCAAGTGTAGACTACATCTGTTACCTGTAATCCATCTCCAAAAACATTCAATATATATTCCTCTAGGATCGTTAAATTTGTGGCTGTGGGCACCCGACACAAAACCATGTTGCTCTGGAATAACTACTCTTTATTGGAAAATATATTTTATCTGAAACAATGGACTCGAAAATCTTTAAAAAATATTGATATTTTAGAAATAGGACGATAGTTATCAGTCACTGACCTGTTGCCACTTTTCAGGATAGGTGTTACGTAACTTTTTTCCATTCCTCTGGAAAAACGTCACTCGATAGTGATAAATTAAAAATTTTGTGCAAAACAGGAGATAAAACACAGCGACAGTTTTGCATTAAAATTCTCAATTTTATTAACTTTACCCCCATATTTTAAATAGGGAAAGTGGGTCGAGTGATACCTTTAAATATCTTTACAATCTTGTAAAAATTTCGAAAATCTATCGATTCCTTTTTCAGAAATTCACTTTCACACTTGCATAAACCAATGCAAAAATCATTTTTTTTTACAAAATAATTTTTGAATTTTTTTAAAAATTGAGGACAAGCAACTTTTTTTTATTAATAGTACATTTTATCTTTTTTCTTTAGAGTAAAATTTTAGCTTATTTTGACAAAGATAGATAGATTTTAAAAATTTTTACACGGTTGTAAAGAGAATTTCAAAAAAAAATGTGACTTTCGACCCCCTTTCCCTATTTAAAATATGGGGGCAAAGTTTACCCCTCGAAGAGGGTGCGTGCTACAAAAGTTCAAGAAAATGTCTCCTCTTATAGTAATTTCCCTACACCTAATATTCATTCATTGTAGGATGTACGTAACATGTATTTGAAACTGTTGGTTAGCACTCTTAAAGTGGGTCTATTTATTCGAAGATTTTGGTAATCTATATACATATAATAAATGTCTAGATAGACCATTTCTGGACATTGATTTTTTTTTAATTTTTGCGGTCGGCTTCTAGCCAAACGATAAAAATACATATATATAGTCTGTTAGCTTGCAGCATTACGCAAAAACTACTAAGTGGATGGTAGGAAGAAGGCTTTATTTTATTAAAATCAGTTTACGGAGACCAAAAAGCAAATAACGTGAAGAAACACATGCAGGCAAAGCGAGTAATTGACTTGACGAAAGAGTTTGAAAACAAATGTAAATTATAGCAAATCATCAAACAAAAAGAAGGCTTTATTTTATCAAAATCAGTTTACGGAGACAAAAGTTATAGTATTTTAAATTAAATAAAGTGAAGAAATACAAGCAAAGCAAATAATTGACTGGACGAAAGAGTTTGAAGTAGAACATTTACGGACCATATGTTTTTCTAGAAACAAATGTAAATTATAGCAAGACATCAAAGATAAAGTACAAATAATGTAAAAAAAACGTCGTTCGCGTCGTTCGTGCAACTGCCGTCGCATGCGGTAAAGTATCTCATTCCGCACTTGTTAGGTAAATAACTATTAACAATATTTTTTCGCCATTGCGTGTTTTCCATAATTTTGCAAATCAGTAAAAGTGAATGAAAATTTTTAAAAAAATGTCAGAATGTTGATTGATTGACAAACGATTAAATAATAAACCATGCAAACGCACTGTTAAACCTGTTTTAAATTTAATCGGTGGTTAGAATGTGCTTCCACAATGACCTTAAAACATCAAGGTGTCACACTCTAGACATCTGTTAAATATAAACCGGGTTTACCATTACGTTGCAATTTGTCGTAATTGTGTTATGGAACTTTTACGGACTTTTAACATATATATGAGTGAGATAAAAAAGACAGTGGTATGGCAATTTAAAGAATGTACTCAAAAGTTTTTTTTTTACATCTTGGTTTGGGCTTACTGTACACATAGTTGGTTCCAACATCGATTTCAATTGCAAAAAAATAGTATCGTTGAAATACATTTTTGATGGTTAAATCCTAGTCTAAAAAAACGTTAAAATGAAAATCTTTCATGTAGGCGTCTTTGAGAAATACCTAAAAAAAATTATATATATCTTATAATAAAGTCTAATCCACTGTGCGTTGACATAATATAACTCTGTATTCCTGATGTAATGTATATTATTTCATTTTATACTTAGAGACTAAAGTTGCACCTTTTATCCCAAAATAAAAAAAAATTGTTGAATTTTTTAAAATACCTACCAAAAAAAAAATAAAAGTCAAGCTTTGGAAAAAGTTTGTTTGTGGCTGCGGAGTGCGGTCCATTGAAGCAAGGGAAGTATAGTGATTCCCTAGAAAAACATAATCTTCTTAAATGTGATTTTTGAAATAGGGAACAATTACTTTAGATTTTATTAAAAAATGCCGGCTGCTTCTGTAGAGCAGTGGGTAGCGTATCGGCCTGCCGCACGAGAGGTCTCGGGTTCGAATCCCGGCTAGGTGCATGAATATTTGGCTACACTGGGCATTGATCCTATTATGGATGGAAAAGTCCCAGTATAAAATTTTACGAGTTTTTCCACGAAACTGTTGTCATAAAGCTCTTTGTAAATTCTGGTATGTATAAAAACGACAAAATCTGACTTAAATATTTTATTTATTTAATATTTTAAAACGTTAAAAACACAAGGTCTTTATGATAATTTAAAAATAATACTTGCAAGTTAAGATGCATCTTTGATGTTTTAAGTTCATCTGTCGGAAAATCTGTATCTATAATCATTAAAAAGCCGAAAAATGTCCAAGTTATTACAGCAAATTAATCGCAGATTTTTATTTTTTGGTTGTTATATTTTTAAAAGCCGCGTTTATCGCCAATAAAATTTTGAGAATTCGTTCTACACACGCGTGAACTGAATAGAAACTGCAGATGCGTAGCCGGAGGGGGGGGTTAAACCTCCTTTAAGGAGGTCCACCCCAATCTACAATAAATTAATCATGATCAAGAGCCCCAGGGAGAGCTAGCTCCCCTACTTTTTTGACCCTTTCCTACGGTTTATGACGTGTTAAATTTTGTTTACGGTGCTATGACGTCATTAATTGTTACAATTTTAGTTTAATTCTAAGGAGTTTTTATCACCATTCTTATAATTTAATAATTAATTAATAATAATAATTAAAGATTAAAATTTTTTAGGAATTTTTGTTTTTTTTGTCAAAATTTTCACCTGCGGCGCTATACTAATGTTAAATATTGTTACAATTTTTTTAAATTTTGTCAACAACATTTGAAACGCGAAAAAATTGCATTTTAGCATTTTAGGGAAATTTTTTCAAAAGTTTTGCCTGCGGCGCATTTAAGGATTAATTTTGCAAATTTGCAAATGAGACTTGCTTTCAAAAATAAGTATTTTTGATTCGGATACACTAACTCAACACCATTAACCGCCCCCCTGTTCTCCCTTGAGTTCAAGAGCTCAAGCAATAGGCACCTAACTAATTTTTAAAATTTTGCCATAGGTAGATTAGAGTTTTATTAAATGATGAAAGCCCCCCCCCGTGTCGATTTCTGGCTACGCCACTGGAAATAACTTATCCAGCAATTGACGTAGATCTACATATGTAAGATTAATTACGTAATCAGTATCCCTATTTATAGTTTCTTAAATGGTATATTAAAGACTTGCGGTTCATTGGAGTAATATACAAATATAAAGACAGATGGTTCTCTTTAGTCAATTTATTTTCAATTATGGTAACTTTTTTAATCACACAATTGATATGTTGAGGGTAGATAATTACAAAGACTGATTAGCGAGCATTCCCTCAAAAAAGGTATTGATTGATTGATTGATTCGTTTGTGAGTGCGCCAGTATGGCACTGTCCACTGCGACCACTATTGGGTCTATTGTGGCTCACTTTTAACATTTTTTGTTGCTACAGAATATTAAGCCCCTTAAAGGGGCTCACAACTTGCTTTGGTGAAGCATCATTCAGATCGAGTACGTCGATCTGTGGTTTACCGAAGATACGTGCCCGGACATTCACACAGCACATGTCTGGCCGTCTCATCATACTCCATACAGAGCCTACATTCGGTGTCCTCACTTAGACCCATTCTGTGTAATGGTACTTTCAGCCTGCAGTGTTCGGTGTATAGATTAACCATTGTCCGGATGTCCTGCCTGGTGGTATTGGTGGAACTTGTTTCCATCCAGCCTGAGAGAGCAGTGTTGATTATGTTGTATGCTATTCCAAGGGCTGGTTCGGGGCTAATAAAGAGGAGGCCGCTTCACGCGCCAGCTGGTCGGCAGTCTCATTTCCCCGATGCCCAGAATGTCCTGGAATCCATACCAGCGACACAGTGTTAATTCGCCCTAGGGTGTTCAGTGTGTCCTGGCAGCTCCTAACGGTTCTCGATGAGCACCTATAGGATTCAAGAGCCTTAAGGGCCGCTTGACTGTCGGAGAGTATCTTTATTGATCTGTTGCGCCAGTTGTGATCTATCATCCAACGTGCGCTCATTTCAATGGCGAAGAGTTCCGCCTGGAAAATTGTAGCCATTCGTTCAAAACTATGTATAATCCTGATATTTTCCCAGCTGCAATAAGCTCCGGATCCAACGCCTGAAGGCATTGTGGATCCGTCAGTGTACCAGCAGCTATATTCACTTGAGAAACTTATTCTGTTTGTCGTCCAGTCCTCCCTATCTGGGAGAATAGTGTTGTATAGCTTTTTGCTGTTTACTGTTGCGGGTATTAGATCCGGTAGCAGCCCTAGAATGCAGTGGCTCTCAAAGCGTTAAAGGGTTTGGTACTACTTGACTTGCCCTGCCACCCCATTGGTTGGCTATGATTCTGTAGGTTGCCTTCATAGCCTCTTTCTCCAAGACAAGGTGTAGAGGAGAAAGGTTTAGAAAGCATTCAAGCGCTGCTGATGGTGTGGTGCTCATAGCACGACATATCACCATACTTTGCCAGCGCTTGCCTGCCCTTTGTGTACCAAATTATTGCCCCGTATGTAATCATGAGTTTAACTACCGTGATATACAGCCAGTACATTTGTTTGGGGCTAACGTTCCAAGACTTTCCGCAGATTCGTTTGCACGTCCATAGAGACAGTGCTGCCTTTTGCTTTACTTTCTCCAAATGCGCATTCCATGTAAGCGTTTTATCGAGGGTCACCCCCAGATATTTTACTACAGATGCGAATGGGATTGTTTCACCGGTTAGTACCGGAGGAACAAGGAAGTCAAGCTTCCTTTTTTTGGTGAACGGTATAATGATTGTTTTGCTATATAGGTTTAAAAGACATTTGTTCCCTGTTGCGCCGGTCATTTACTGTGTCTAAGACCTGTTGTGTTTTTCCGGAGATGGACCTCTCTGGAATATTTTTTACCACGACTACTATGTCGTCAGCAAAGCCTTGTGCAATTACGTCCATCAGTTGTAGACTCGCAAGGAGGTCGTCCACTAGGAGCGACCAGAGGAGGGGTGACAGAACACCCCCTGAGGGCAGCCTCTTGCGGCACTGAATCTAACAACTTCGTTGTTTATGGTCGTGTCGATCAAAAAAGGTATGGAATGCTCGCTAATCATTAAGCAGTTTAAGTTGGTCATAGAACGTACGCGTAGAACCTCACAATGCTTTTGTGGGAACTAAAACCGAGCAAGCTGAAATTTTGCGTGGGTGTAGGGTACCACTGGGAAAGCTATAGATTTGCACCATTCTCACCCCCTTAACTTTGGCGCCATCCTGAATCAAAGGGTTAAATCATAACGTCTGAATTTAACTAATTCTTTTTGTTGTACACCGCGCCAAATTTTCAACAAACTTCAACGATCCTGCAGTCGCTCTGCGCACGGTTTAAAAATCGCTGGAGGACGAGGATTCGTTATGGTATATCTACCTTTTTATGACCGTTTTTCGTCATTTGTTTACATAAGCCTCATGTAAAGCTCTAAGGATGTGTGGAATGTAGCCTGCAGTCACCCCAGCAAACATATCGCAAGTACAAAAATAACACTAATTTGGAACAAGGCATTTTACAATATTCGTACAATTTGTGCTGCAATGCGTACGAACAATACTAAAAAAGTGTAAATATTATACTGGCATAAAGTGCTTTAATTAGAGTAGTAAAATAATGCTTTATTTATAATGGCACCGCAAACTGCAGCATCAAATGTACAAGAATAGTAAAAGGCCGTGTTCCAAATTAGTACTTTTTTTCTGCAGTGAATATTTTACATTTTTAGTAATCCGATATTTGCTGGGACGTGATAATGATGCCATATGTATTTAAAAACATATTTCAAAATATCTTCATTTAATTTTTTCTTTTATGATTCTACCTCGTTTTGACAAATATTAAGTGAACTACGTCAGCGTCATCTAAAAAAAAGCTAGAGCGATGAAACATGGCACAATTTTCAAGCATTAGTGGGAAATGAAGCCTATTGAGTTTCAGAAAAATCGGAGAACGGCAAGTGCAGTAGAAATGGGAAAAAGTGTCACAAATATGCTTTTTTAAGATGTACCTCGGTTGTTCCGTTCTAACCGTCCAGGAAGTTGTTGACTAATCGTTTTCAAATTTTGCACGAATTAGGCCTCAAGTACAGTAACAAAGTCTGTTGAAAATGGGCTAAATCGGAAAGAAACAAGTGACTCATTTTGAGAGTTTTCTAAAGGCCCGCAGGGTCGCAGTTTACGACATGTGGTAAAATAGATGCAAATTTGCCGGAATTTTTGTCTTTTTTTAAAATATCTCAAACCATTACTGGAGAAGTAGCCAACCGATTTAAACCAAATTTTGTACAATGATAAGGCCGAATGTGTGCTCAGTGCCTGTATAGTTGGTTTTGGAGATTAGTTTTTGAGGCTTGAGGATTTTTCGAAAATTATGTAAAATTTTTACAGTCAAAAATACTCGATCGAAAGATTTTTTGCCCCTTCTTTTTTTGACGGTTCCTGAACTGCTGTTTCCTTTAAAATGGTCCAAAATAATGTCTAAATAAGTTTTGAGTGTTCTAGGACTTACCGTTTTTGAGTTTTACGCACGCAAAAAAAGATTTGAAAAAAATGCATTTTTACAAAAATCGCCATATCTCAAAAATGGCAAGCTCTAATATGATAAAAGCTGCACAGTGCGTTTTCTTGAAGTTTTAAGAATCAATTAAAAGTTTTACCCGTTCTAGTGCAAAATTAACAGAAGTTATAGCGAAAAACTGATTTAACCCTTTGCATTCAAGATGGCGCCGAAGTTAAGGGGGTGAGAATGGTGCAAATCTATAGTTAAGCTTTCCCAGTGGTACCCTAAACTCATGCAAAATTTCAGCTTGCTCGCTTTTAGTTTCTAGAAAAATTACAATTTGCCAGGATTATACTTAAACTGTCCGAGACCGTTCTCAACTAAACGGGCTTATTGTCTGATATTTTTTAGGTATGTGCAAAGCTGGCTTTGCTGGAGACGACGCTCCTCGAGCTGTATTCCCCTCCATTGTGGGCCGTCCCAGACATCAAGGTGTCATGGTGGGTATGGGTCAAAAAGACTCCTATGTCGGTGACGAAGCTCAGAGCAAAAGAGGTAAATAATATGAAAGTTTTAAAACAAGCCGTCCTATAGAGTTTTAACAAAAATTGTTTTGTAAGAACAAGCTTTCATAAAAGGCACTAAAAAGCATAAACTTGGGTACCAAACTTGTGACAAGGTCCTTTTAATTATTTTTTACTCCTTCATTGCCAATCGCTTTTATCATGGTATCAGAAAGTTAAAAAGTTATTAACTGTTAGAGCCTTTTATAAAGGCTTGTTATTAAAAAACATTTTTTACCTAAATTTATTTTGAAATTTTTAGTTACCCATTAATTCTGGATAATGTATCGTTGCATAGGTATCAAATTGTATGGATAATTGTTTATTTTAAACAAAATCGAACCTTGTTATTAGATGATATTCTTCTTTTCTCCCTCAAAGAGAAGAGCTCGCAACTTTATATTTTCTGCAGGTATCCTTACCCTAAAATACCCCATCGAACATGGTATCATTACAAATTGGGACGACATGGAGAAAATCTGGCATCACACTTTCTACAATGAACTCCGAGTCGCTCCAGAAGAACATCCTATTCTACTTACAGAAGCTCCCCTCAACCCTAAAGCCAACAGGGAAAAGATGACTCAAATTATGTTTGAAACTTTTAACACTCCTGCTATGTAAGTACCTATCTTGTTATGTAAAACGTAAAACGAAAAAATACAGGGTGGATTCTTTAAACGGAACGGTCCTTCTAGTGGGTTAGAATTTGGTTGAATAAAAAAATCCGAAAACACGTCAACTGAAATTTTTCCTTTAATCGTTCCATCTTGGATTTTGTCTATATCATTTAGTTTACGAAGTATGGTAATTTTTTATTTTTTTTAAATAGGACACCCTGTATATTTTGCAATTTTTGAAATCTGCAAACAATTCTCTCTTCAGCAACACCACACAGTAGGATCTATCTTTTACGATAATCAAGATATTTTTATCTAAATATCTATGGAAAACTTCGATATTCATTCAAATATCCCCCGTAAAACATGGCATAGACAACAATTCCATGCAAGTTTAAATACCTTTATCTTGGAAACCATAAGAAGAGATAGAGTATTATTAGTGTGTGGTATTGTCAAAAAGAGAATTTTTTTTTAGAATTCAGAAATGTCAAGCTATACAAGGTGTCCTATTTAAAAAAAATATATATTTTTTTGCCATACCTCGTAAACAAAACGACATAAAAAAAAATCCAAGATAGCACGATTAAAGAAAATTAAAAATCTCAGTTGACGTGTTTTTGCATTTTTTTATAAAACCAAATTCTAACCCGCTAGAAGCACCGTTCCGTTTAAAGAATCCACCTTGTATATATAACAATTCATGTCAACGATGTTTCGATCGCTTTATTGTAACAAAAACTATGTAAATCCACAAGGACATTCCAGTATATTGTGATTTAAATACTTATGAAGTCATATCTGATGAAACTCATAAATTCAAGGAAACAAATTAAAATTACTATTTTATAAATGTAAGGCATGACTTTCCTTGAGACTCGTATATAGTCAGCTTTGTGAGCTCCCCAATTTATAAATTGTCAAAACATATTTTAGTCAGCTACCAATATTATAGCAAATTTTTTTTAAAGTACAAAAAAATCCGGTGTTGGTAATTCGTAAAGCTGACAAAGGTAATACTTATGGTTGCCTTGTTCAAATGATTTAAATACTTACATATAGTCAGCTTAGTGAGCTCCCCAATTTATAAATTGTCAAAACATATTAGTCAGCTACTAATATTTGTTTTTGAAAATTACGTGAGTTTCTTTTGAGTTTTCTAAGCAAAAACCAAACCCTTTAACAAAGCATTAGATTTACTTTAATCTCTTTTTCAAAATATCCCAAACTTTTCTGATGGAGAGCAGAATATTTTTCAATATCTTGGTTCCATTACGGCTTCAGTCGAACAAAAAACGTATGGGACAGATCGCCCTTGTTCCTGGTTTTAAATAGTCATTAGTTTTTGGACAAGTTGATTTTAAGATATATAAGCTTTTTGACATAGGTTTAATTTTTCTATTTCTACTGGTAACTAATCTACAGCCGCAGGCGAAAATTTGGAGAAAATTACACTAATAATGTAATTGTTTACACATTTTAGACGTTATTAGGAAAAATTGCTTAAAGTAAAAATAAACTTATGTTATAGCGCCGCAAGTAATTTTTTTTCGATCTCTAAGCGGGTTAGTTGTCAAGAAAGGCTAGGTTGGGCGAATTTTTTTAAAATAATGCTTTAAATGGATTTTTTTTAATAATATGACTTAATAGCTTTGCAGTAAAAGATTTTTTAAATTTAAACCGACAATTCTTTAACAGTAGGATTTCATAAAATTAGCATATTGCAGGATGCGGCGCAGGCGAAAATTTTAAAGATGATGTCCAAAAGACCATTTTTTAGACAACCGGAATGCTGTTGACAAAAATTGCTTAAAATTTAAGTAAAATTGAAAAAATAAATGGATGGCGTAATAGCTCCACAACAAACAATTTTTCGCAATCACGAAAACACATACCAACTGCAATTCGATTTAGATTTTTTAGCTTTATTTATTTATTTCAATACATTATTTTACATTTCATACCTACCTTACCAGCTACTTCCCAAAGCTATATAAAGGTATAGCTTTTCGGGAGCTGTTAGTTGCCTGATGTATGTATCCCCAATTAGTCAACCAAAACTTTTTTCTCCCTAATTTCATAGGTGAGTCAAGATTAACTTCCCGCGTTCCATTTATTTATTCAAAATCCAGAAAAGCGTGCACTCTTTCTTTTTGTTTGTTTATTGAGCGCGCAGGGTTTGATATTTTTCCGTATGATTTTATCCTATGCCAACTTTTTTGAGTTCGCGGAAAGTAATAGTAGTCTTTCATTTTCGTCGTCCTTCAAAATTCTATTATTAGTTTTCTTATTTTCATTAATAATAATGGGAGGGCCATTGTGGACACTTTTCCATAGAAGGAAATGCTTTGGTAGGGTGACCATTCGTCCCCCATTAGGGGGGACAGTCCCCCATTTTGATGTTCCGTCCCCCATTCTTAGTGTCCCCCATTGCTAAGAAAAGTCCCCCACGCATGCATCGCGAAAAAAGAAATAACTGAAATAATTTTTCTTAGACATAGAAATATTCCACATAATTATTATGACGAGACTTTCGACGAGTATACATTCGTAAAAAAATATGTTTCTCAAGAAAAGCTTGATAATTGGAATAACAATAAAATTATCCCAGACCAAAGATGGATGGAAATTTTGGAACATTTTAGAAACGAGCAAAGTGTTTGTGGCAATTTTATTAAAATGGCTGATAACGTATTTCTTTGGTAAAATTGAGTGCACCACCGATGCACAGCCAGTTGTGCACTAATACTCGTCCGGCGCTGTCAAAAAGTGCACCGGTGCAGTTTGAATGGAACATATATTTTTCCGTATGCCAGAGCCTTTATTGTTGCTACGAACATTAGGTGAATGCATAATACGTAAGAGCTTAGGCGTATAGGTAGCATAAACAGACCCTAAATGTGACTAATTGCATATCTTTCCATGCAGACACAGAAGAGTTATTGGGTCCTGCCACCTGCTAGAACTTATTTCTGTTGTAGTTGTTGCCTTATTGTTACTCGTTCTGTTTTTTATTTTATAGTAGTTTTATATAGTAGGCCTATAGTATTCCTACCTACCTTCTTCTCATTGTACTTAAGTATCACATTTTCAATAAGGTTTTTGATTTTGGGGGTTGCCTTACGAACATATGTAATAACGCATAAAACTCCTCATCATAGTCATCATCACTACTGACCGATACAAAAATAGAAAAGTTTAAAAAATCTTTGGCAATATTACTTTTCGCATTTCTGGCCATTTTTTTTAAATTATGATTTTTAAAAATAAAATGGCGGGAAAAAGTTTTCGGTGCAACACTGGCTGTCAGACCCGGTGCAGAAAATGCTGCAATCAGTGCAAAACTGAAATTGTCAGTTGTCCAATGGAACAATAAAACATGAGAAAGGGCATCCCAATGGAACAGGTGCACCGAATAAGTTGTGCAGTAATTTTACCAAAGGAATACGCTATAAAAGAGTGTTTAGCAATATGAATAATACAGATATTTTGGAACGCTTAAAATTTTGATAACTTTGAAAGCCGCTGTAGTAGTGTTTAACAACCACTACCACGCATCGATTTTACCAGAGTTTTTGGAACACATTAAAATCTGTCACTCGTAAAAAAATTTAGAGGTGAGAAAAGACATAAAATTGGGCTTTATTTTACAAAATAGTAAGTGTTTTATATGTTGGAACCTCGTAATATTTTAATATTTTTAAAATTAATTGTGCCAAAATTTTCTAAAATTAACCACAACCACAACAAAACGAATTCATAGCTTACGGCAGTGGTAGTGGTTAATTATCACAACGGAATTACGTTTAGCTATTGCGCAGGCGCAGTAATTACCACAACCACTACGAAGTGTCAAATAAGCGTTCCAAAATATCCCTAATATGTGGACCACTGAAAGAAGTAGATTAAATGTAGAAACTATAAAGGCGATGTTAATAGTTAAACATAATAATACCGATAATTGCTAAAACTTCTATAAAAAAATTTTAAATAATGAAAATTAAAAAAAAAATCATTCTTCAGAAAAATATTCATAAATTTTGTTAGATTAGTTTGGTAATTTTAAAAAAATGTTTTTTGGTTTCAACATCTGCATAATATGATATTAATGTATTAGTTCCTTGTGTAGCTGTATATACATAATATATATATATATATATAATATAACATAGCGAAACTTAGTACAAACAAATTTAACATTTACTAACCAAAATCCTAAAATGTCCCCAATTGCACTGCAAAAAATCTGGTCACCCTAGCTTTGGTCATATTAGCACAAACCACTTCTGTCAGCGACTTTAACTCAGGAAATATCGAAGTGTCGTTCAAAACGGGTCATGCGATATCCATACTTTCTGGAGTCAAATAAACATAAGAATTGGCTGAACTTTGAATGGAAGGCACATTTTGGAAAAACCGAATAAGCTCAAATCAAAAAAAGTGCTCCAAGCCGTGTCTTAGATTTTACAAAATGTGCCTTCTATTCAAAGTTCAGTCAATTCAGCCAAAAATTATGGATATCACCGGTTATAAATCTCATTCATTTTCTGTTTTAAGCCAAGCTTTTTTAGGTGAACTCTAAGGTAAAATAACTTAGATTAGAATGGGGTGGTGTAGACACCTGTCCACCTTGACCTTCTCAGATCTATTGTGGTTCCCCTTTGTTCTTCCCTGCTTTGCTAAAACTACAAAACAAGTTGCAGCCCCGTCCTCGTCATGAAACCCAGAAGCTTTGCCAGTGTGTCCTGTATTCTGGCTACGGACATTCTAGTTACCCCAGTAAGGATAATAAGATAACTTACCACCACCCTGAAGTCATGGTTACCTCGGAGTTAATTTTAACCCGCATTTTAAATATTTTTATATAGGGTTATGTTGCTCGAGTTAACGCTAACTCGTTATTAAGAAACCGGCTCTTATAATGTCATTTTCGGAAAGTTTAGATTTATTTTTCTTTGACCACAGGGTGACTAAACCATCTAAGTAGATGAAATTTGATTTATCTGCCTCTTTTTGTTTTAAAGAGGGACACGAACTTTTCTGAGACAACCTGCATACATTTGGTCTGGACTTTTATAAGGATTTTGTACGGTGCAATTATCCATTAGCCTATTTAAATTATGTAATCTGCACTACCAAAGAGCTGTAACCTTAAACAACCTTTTAATAAAGCTTGTTTTTCTTTATATTAATTGTTACAGAGCCCTGATGATGACGGAATAAAGCGGTTGAAACATTGGTAATAAATTTAGATGTGTTTTTATTTTGACCCTAACCCACCAAAAGACTTAAAAAAAACTTTTACATTGACAAAATTTCTTGGCCCTTAATTTCAGAATCCATTTATTTTAATAAAATTAAAATCAAGACTTTATTGTTGGTTAAAAAATAATAGTATTTTTATTTTGTATCAATTAAATTTTAGGTATGTAGCTATCCAGGCTGTGCTGTCCCTTTACGCTTCCGGCCGTACCACTGGTATTGTGTTGGACTCTGGCGATGGTGTTTCGCATACTGTACCCATTTATGAAGGTTGGTGCATGCTTAGCAGAAGAATTAAACCCCATCAGAAATTTATTATTGTTTTTGGCCATCACACACAAACTTGGATAATAAATGAGTGGCATAACAATACAGCTGAACCAATATGTGAAAGTGCATGTCAGATTTCCGAAAAGGAAATCTGACATACACGAGAGAATATACCGAGTGAAACTGCATATTTCCATCAGAGGACAAATTTTATTTAAAACAGTAGAAAATCTAATATAAAGATATAAGATGCGATTTCCGTGGAAATTTTCACTTATTAATCCAGAAAAAAAAAATCCAGTTATTAATATGCACAAGGTATATTCTCATTGGAACTTCCACTGCATTAAGTTATTACCTAAAGAAAATTTCGCAACATACAACATTACATTTATTTTTCTAAAATACTTATTTTCCAGAGATTTTTTAATACAATTTGTTTCATTCGCAAGCAACATAACGTTCATTTTTGGCATTTTATTTTTCTTGAGATATTTATCATTACATTAACAATTCCTTTAATCGACTTTTCAGCATTTTTCAATAATTTAATTGGTTTTTAACCTGCATTAATGTGATTTGGCGAGGCACTGGACAATGTTACGTGTACACTAATATACAGGGTGGATTCTTTAAATGCAAAGGTGCTCCTAGCGGCTTTAGGGAAGAGATTTAAAAAAAAACTAAAAGCGAATCTTTGATGATTTTTTGGGGCCTCCAACTGGAGGCCCAGGGCCTATCAACTATTTTTTTAAAATGAGAAGGTATCACTTGTAGCACCTTTTTGGAAAGCTTGTTAAAAAAGAAATTTAACGCATTAGTTTTTTTTGACATCTGTCAACCAATGTTTCAAAAATTTTAAAACCTTTTTTTTTTGTCAATTATTTACTAAGCGGAATAAAGAAAATACTACACAAGGACATTATTGGTGGCCCATTTGGGGCCCTTAATGAAGGCTCAGGACCTACCAACATTTTTTTCATGAGAAGGTACCACTTGTGGCACCTTTTCGGAAAGCTTGTTAGAAAATAAATTCGAATAAATAACATTTTTTGACATCTGTCAACACATGTTTTAAGAATTAAAAAAAAACTATTTTTTGTTAATTGTTTTGGCTTCAAAATAAACTACATATTTCCTTATTTACTAAGTGGAATAAAGAAACTACCACACAAGGACATTATTGGCGCCCCATTTGGGGCCCGCACTGTAGGCTCAGGGCCTACCAACATTTTTTTCATGAGGAGGTACCACTGTGGCACCTTTTCGGAAAACTTGTTAGAAAAGAAATTCGAATAAATAACATTTTTTGACATCTGTCAACCCATGTGTTAAGAATTTTAGAAAAAACTATTTTTTGTCAATTGTTTTGGCTTCAAAATAAACTACATATTTCCTTATTTACTAAGTGGAATAAAGAAACTACCACACAAGGATATTACTGGCGTAAAATGTTTATTTAACACATGGGTTGACAATGCGAAAAACAATTATTTACTCGAATTTATTTTTAACAATTTTTGAAATCTGCAAACAATTCTCTCTTCAGTAATACCACACATTAGGATCTATCTTTTACGATAATCAAGATATTTTTATCTAAATCTGTATGGAAAACTTCGATATTCATTCAAATATCCCGCCCCCGTAAAACAGGGCATAGACAACAATTCCATGCTAGTTTAAATGCCTCTATCTTGGAAACCATAAGAGATAGAGTATTAGTGTGTGGTATTGTCAAAAAGATAATTTTTTTAGAATTCAAAAATGCCAATAGCACGATTAAAGAAAATTAAAAATCTCAGTTGACATGTTTTGGTATTTTTGTATAAAACCAAATTTTAACCCGCTAGAAGCACCGTTCCGTTTAAAGAATCCACCCTGTTTATATATTGTGTATTTTACTGTGCTGCCACACTGAGAGATATACACTTGTTGAATACCATTTGGGACAATGCAACTTGTCTAATAGTGGCAAAGATGTATGAAGATCTTTGATAGTGGGTATACTATAATTGTATATTATAGAAAACCTTATAAAAAAATTGAATTGTCCGAAATAGCTTACAACTGGAAGGCTAATATCATTTCTCTCAAAAAAAGCCACTAGACATTTGCATCCTCGATCTCCTCCTAGATGAAATGCTTATTAAGAGTTCTATATATATTTATCTGTAGTTTAGTGTTATATTAATTGGGTAGTTATTTTGCTTTGTAAAGTCTATGAATCTGTTTCTAGTGTATGCGTTTATTTAGGTTATGCCCTGCCTCACGCCATCCTTCGTTTGGACTTGGCCGGTCGTGACTTAACTGACTACCTCATGAAGATCCTCACTGAAAGAGGTTACTCATTCACAACCACCGCCGAAAGAGAAATCGTAAGAGACATTAAGGAAAAACTGTGCTATGTGGCTTTGGACTTCGAACAGGTTCGTAAAAAATAGGTACCTACCCAAAAATATAGTCTTTAGTTTTTGTTGTGTCCAGTCCTAAAATTTATAATAGGGAGCATAATTATTTTAATTTACCTTATTTAATCAAAGAATTTGTTGAGAATGCTCGGCAACGTTTTTCGAAAACTTGGTTTCCATCACCAGGGGAGGAAAATTAAACAAAAATCAATGAGATTAATACAAAATTATGATTGTTTTCCACAAACCAAAACTACACTTTTTTGCACTCGACGCGCGTTTCGCTAACAACGTTAGCATCATCAGGAAACGATAAACAATGAACTAAATTAATCTACGCTCTATCTTATATACAATCCTTTAGTGGGCGGAGATAAGACTAATAATTTGTGATTGATCACGATTTTTAATCCTATCTCCCCTCAACCAAAGAATAAAGTGTACTAAACGGGATGGGTCCTCTATCTTTATTTAAACTATTTCTGGATTTAATGATTTTCATACTTTCATATGCATTCAAAAGTCTTTTGTTTGGTACACTTTTTAGAAGTTTTAGGTTATCTAATGTGAATCTATGATTGTTTTCAAAAGCATCACAAAGTATTTAATAACACCGGTCTTAAATTAGTATATCAATCCGGTAACACAATAAGAAGCTTACTAGGAAATCCCAAGGATAAAACTACAGTTCTAGAAAAAAGTGGAATTTACGAAATTAGTTGCATGGATTGTGACAAAAAATATGTTGGCCAAACGAGACGCTCTATTCAAACACGTTTTAAAGAACACTTAGCACACTTAAAATACGGAAGAACAGAAAAGTCAAGTGTGGCCGAGCATGCTTTTGAAAAGATCACTTCAAAAGATCAGTCTGTAATGAATTTCTAAGCATCAGTTTTAATTATAAATCAGTTTTAAAAAGCAGTGTCTTACATATGATAGCGAAAAATGCAGCAGCAGTAAAAGGGGCCAGTTTAATTTAAAAAGTTCTCAAAATGACTTTGCCACGAAAATATTTTGTCCCAGATAAAATACGACAGACCCAGAACGTAAGAATTAAATATTAATAATGTTAGAAAAATGCATGTAGTTTATTGATTAGGAAGTTAAAATATCCTCTTATTTCTGAAGATAAATGTAGACGTTTGTATTCTGGATATTCATTAACCGATACAGACACATGTATATTAACGGAAGATTTTGTAGAATTATTTATGGATGGACCTTATATTTTGAATAAACTATTTATTATGTTTTTATCAAAAAATAAATCGAGATGTCTATTTATACATCCCTAAATTTAAGATTACTATGCACACTAAAACGCTCATGCCCAACATTGTAAAAAATTGTGACGTCTCTTAAGGAGTTAAAAGTTATCCGCTCGAACTTTAGAAATAACCCTTACGGGCCGATCTTCACATAAGTGTGGTAAAATGTGTAACAATAATATTTTTGACAAACAAGAAAATAATGTAAAAAGCATGGTTGGCCCTGGGCAAGGCTAAAGGCGAAAAATATACTGCGCATGCCCGACGACCCAACAAGCATTTGGACGTTATATTACGTTATGGTCACGTAGGGCAAGAAATACCTGACGTCGCCTCCGACGTCCATCAGTCTTCATGAGGACTCGATTTAGCACCTAAGTGGGGAATCAAAATTCGAGTCGTTTCGACGTCGGGTGCTGCACAGTGTTTTGGTCAAATATTACGTCAAATTACGTAGACCCACGACCCAAAGTTTTACTGTGCACACCAAGTTTAAACTTATTAGGTAAAAACTTTTATATGTCTAAACAAACACATCCCAATGAACTGTGGATGACAATAATTATTATCTTAGTCATTGTAGGTAACTGAAAAAAGTTAGTTTTACACATTATATGGATCCAAATCTTTCAACGAAGGTCAGTTTATTGATAAATATAACTAAAATAGACATTAAAAAACAGACACCCACAAAAATAATTCAAAAATATTCAGAAATTAATTTTGAAAAAAATTAAACTAAAAATAAAATCTTTATAAGAAAGCCCGTTTCTTATAGTAAAACATTATAGGTATTTCAAAAATGCATTTTACTTGCCAACAAATGAGTTAATTTACATATCAAGCCTTTAAAATGAAAAAATAAAATGTACTGTTGTAATGGTGCATCGATGCTAAACGTTTAAAATGGTGTTTCGGGTGCCGACCAAATTTCTAATCATTATTTACCTATTCGGACAAGAACACCTCCTGCGACGTCGCCTTGTAGAACGACCCGACCTAGAATATTGTAGTATAATTGTAGGTCACGCAGCCAGGTCGGTGGACCTCGGAATAGTTAGATTTAATAAATAAAAGTTTGGCAACGTGAATTTTATTACAATTCTACTTTAAAACTAATACCAAATATAACGTCTCATGAATTGGACGTTATATCGAGTGTCCCGAGGTGAGTGGCCTATAGGATTATTTTGTAAACTATACAATAGAAACTTTTAAACTTTCTATTCTAACATAAGTCCATGTAAAGTATATTTATAAAATACTTTCGTATTTGCAGTGTTGCCATTTACTTGGCAACAAATAAATTTATTGACGTCCGTTTTCACTTTGGCCCGTCCTTGAATTTTATTCTAAAAATTTCGTCGCCGTGATTAACGTTAATTTACGTCGCTGATAAGTAGCGAGTATCACCAACATTTGGCTACGTCAGTTTTGGTAAGTATCGACGTTACAACTGATGCACTAGTTGTTGGCGACGTCAGGTCTTAGTAAAAAATACGTTGTTTGATGGACAAACCAACTGTTGACCTAAATTTGGGCCAAAACCGACGTCATGTTAGGTTGTAATTAGTCGGAAGTCAGAAAAATGCTGCTTGGGGAACTTTGCTCGCACCCAGAAGTTTTTGGCTTTGCATTTTTTGTCCAAGCTAACTTGATTGTGAGAGTTATCATCGCTACGGTCGTTATGGTATTCCAATAATTGCGAGCGCAGGCGCCAATTTAAAAAATAATCTTTTAAAATACCGGATTTTAACAAAAAGGGATACGTTTGATAGGTGGTTAATATATGTCCCACTTAGCACAAAACAGGACTAACATCAAAACACGTGAAAAATAACATCTTTCCAAGGCTTAATAGGCGGCTTTTTGACGTCTTTTTATACATAAAACGTAAATTTTTTTTTTATGTAATTCTAAAGTTCCAACACCAAAAAACGTTAGAAAGCCGCCTATTAAGCGTGATAAATATGTTGTTTTTCACGTGTTTTGATGTTAGTCCTGTGTTCTGCTGGGTGGCGTTATAACCAATATAAATTTATGTCCGCCATTTTAAAATTTAAGAAGGAGGGTTGAAAGAAAGGCCTTTATTGCGACTTGTTTCTTTATGTGTTATCAAGTAATTTAAAAAAAAAAAAATAACAATTCCACTAAACAGTCTTTATAACTTTGTCTTATCCAATAAGATAATTAATTATCATTCCCACACAGCACCCTTAATAGGTCCGCGTTGTAACGTTTTTTGTCTCAAATTACGTCAAAACATGTAAGAAACGTTAGAACGCTACCTATTAAGCGTGATATTCTTTGTCTAAATCATATTATTTTGCAATGTGCTAAGTGATAATTGATTTACTACATGTTATGTATTTTTGATTAAATTGGGAAAAGTCTGGAATAATGGATTTTTAGTACGCACGTCCTGTTAAAATTCAAGTTTGTTTTGCTTTAACTTTTTCATTTATTTATTATGCAATATTAATTAAAAAAAGTCATATTGCATGTGTGATAGATAGATAGATATAAAGCCCATTTCAAATTTTGCTGACCAAATTCATGATGGATACCAAATGTTTCTAAACTATGTTGTTCTTGAATTTAGATTGAGTTTTAATTTACTTCTAGAAGAAAACAAAATGCCAAATTTGGTCCCATTTAATATATGATATATGAACTCTTTGTAGAAATGACTCATCGAAATGTTTCAAGAGAATACTACAGAAAATACATAAAGCAGTAAAGTATCATCATAAAAATTACAAACAAACAAGAAACAAAGCAAAATTCATTATTTGAAAATTTTCCGGATGAAACTAATAAAACTGCAGTGTGTAGTGGAATCACGCAGAATGAGTGTACTACTAAGACCATAGAGGCCCTTACGTGTTTGCAGAATTGGCTAACAAACAATTTAAAACTAAACTTAAAAAAAAAACACAGGCTATACAATTCCGCAAGCAACCAATAGGGCCCTTAACATTCCAAAATTCTGACATTGAGATGTTGAATAGTGTCTTTTTTGGGCGTACAGGTTGACAAAGAATTGAATGCGAAAGATCAGGTGGAAAAAGTGGCGATTAGCATGAGCAGGTACTGCTACGCACTAAAAATAATAAGTAATAACATAGGGGTACAACCTGCACTCACTACATATCACGCATATGTTCAGTCAAGGGTTAGATATGGGATCATGTTTTGGGGGAATTCTGTTTAGTCACACAGAATATTGCTGCTGCAGAAGAGATGTCTTAGAGTTATTTTTAAAATGAACAAAGGGGAAAGTTGCAAGGATCTATTTACACAGTAAAGAATACTGACAGTGCCTTTATATCTATGAGTGTGTCTCATTTGTACATACAACACAAGATATAAAAACAACCTAAAATCCGTAAGAGTGAATACAGAATATATACTAAAAAAGCAAAACCATAAATAACAAACTAAAAAATTATCTTTATGAGAAAGCGTATTACGACCTAACGGAATATTTTGATTTTCCCATTACAATATATTTACCGCTTGATTAATCAACGCAGTCAGTATTATTTGAAATGTTTTAATTCTTCAAGTTTTTTTATTATTTTTTTTGATTTATTCGCATTTTACTATTAATTTGTACATATTGTTTTAATCCAAGAAATTGACTTTCTATAAAGAGAATTGACGTATGTATTGTTTGTTCCCATTTACCTTATACTATTTTATTTCATGTACTGTATTGTTTTTATATTTATTTTGTATTGACACGATCAACACCTAAAATAGGTAACATGTTATTTATTGTATGTATGATCAAATAAAGATTATCTATCTATCTATCTATCTATGGAGAAAAAAGGCGTTTTAAATATCTGGTTAAATAGATAATTCCTTGTGCATACAAATAAAAAGAAAATAAGTTTTAGTAAATTAAATTGATTTAAAAGCGCAGGGCATAGCAACCATAGCAACTGTGACGTTAACTGTCACCATACTTTTCCGCACATGTTTCAAATTAGTCCAATTCGTCACTCGCGTGTTGTTTACAACATTCACGCTCATGTGAAATTTGTCACTTTCTTCTCTTGTTATGTAATATACTATTTCTGAATTCAGTTTTAATCTGGGGAAAAACAACATTAACAAAACTGTCATCATATTAAAACAAAATTATGATTGTTTTCCACAAACCAAAACTACACTTTTTTGCAACAATTGTTTATCGTCTCCTGATGATGCTAACGTTGTTAGCGAAACGCGCGTCGAGTGCAAAAAAGTGTAGTTTTGGTTTGTGGAAAACAATCATAATTTTGTTTTAGTCGCTCTATGTCATTGATCCATTTTCCACAGATATCGGGATCATTTGAAAAGCAAACACCGAAACCTTTGGCCCGTCCCTATAATTGCCTTTGCAATTAATAATACAGCAAAAGTTCGGTATTTTTTAAACAAATTTTAAGAAAAGACTTGATAGTGACTGAAAAATGAAAAAGAATTTTGTTATTTTTTATTTTTCCGACGGTTATGGTGACAGCGTCATACGTACAGGTTAGAAACTTCTATCCACAGCTGATCTATTCTGACAACCGAGTTGGTAGGCTATAAAGTGACCGAAGGTCACGATTATATACAGTATTCCAAAAGGTCGAAACTACTTTTTTTGGGTTTTTCGCCACTAAGTTAAGGAAATTTTTTCAAAAATATGTTAAAACCCACTGCGTAAATTCCTAAAGAAAAAAATTTGATCGTTTGTTAGTGGTTTTTAAATATGATAAAAAATTTGCCTACACACACGCAAATCCTAACTAGAATCTAAGTACTTATCTGACGTTTCGGCAGAAATTCTACTGCCGTTATCAAAGAATTTTATCCTTTTCAAAAACATTTTTCGATTCTTTTTTAAAATATCTGTTTGTTGTCATACAACTGACTGACAGTTTGGTGCGTCGATAGTAGCCAACAAGTTATTGTAAATGGTACATTATAAAAATACAAAATTTTTATTTTAAGATATCAATTATAAAAATTGTCTTTTGACTAACTTTAAGAAAAAATATATTAGAAACCCAAAGAACATCAATGCTATTTTTTTAATTTATTTTAAAAAAAACCTTTTTGAAAATCTTGTTTTAAAATTGGAAGCCAAACTGTATTTATATCAACTGATATGCTAGCTATGCATTCATCTTCATTAAGATAGATGCAAGCTGCTTCTTTGATTTTTCGTTTAATTTCGTCTGGCTCTTTTTGTAATATACTGGTTTCTCCCCACATTACTCTATGATCATTTTCAAAAGAATGTTGGCAAATTTTAGACTTCTCCCAGTCTCCCCTTCTGAGGTACCCCTTATGGTCATTTATTCTAACTTCAAGAGGACTTGAAGTTTCTCCAATATAAAATTTACCACACTCGCAAGGAATTTTATAAACGATATTTTTTTGTTTTGTTTTGTTTTGCTCAGCATTTAATGGTTTTGTTTTGGTTAGAATTGATCTAAGAGTATTTGATTTTTAAAAAATTGTTCTAATATTATAATTATTAGCGATTCGTTTATTTTTTTCCGAAATACCTGGTATAAAAGGAATTATTACAACGTTCGCGTTGTCTTGGAAATTCGATTTGTCTAAAAGAATTTTCGATGAAGTTATTTGGATACGAATTTTTAATTAAGACCTCTTTTATTATTTGTTTTTCTTGTAAAAATGTGTTATTGTCCGAACAAATAATTTTAGCTCTATCCTATAGACTTTTTATTACTGCTTTTTTAACCCATGAGCAATGATTTGAGTTAAAATTTAGATATCTATTTGTATGTGTTGGTTTTCTATAAACTGAGGTTTGTAATGTATTTTGTTTCTTTATTAAAACATCTAAAAATAAAATTTTGTTATCGTTTTCTACTTCTAAAGTAAATTTTATTGTTGGTTCTTTACCGTTTATAAAATTAAGAAAATCATTAAGTTTATTTAAATCGTGTGGCCAAATAATAAAAATCATCTATATAGCGAAACCAAATGACCGGTTTAAAATTAAATTGAAAATAAAATTTTAGAGGAATTTAAAAAATCAAATACTCTTAGATCAATTCTAACCAAAACAAACCCATTAAATGCTGAGCAAAACTCAAAAAATATCGTTTATAAAATTCCTTGCAAGTGTGGTAAATTTTATATTGGAGAAACTTCAAGGCCTCTTGAAGTTAGAATAAATGACCATAAGGGGTACCTCAGAAGGAGAGACTGGGAGAAGTCTAAAATTTGCCAACATTCTTTTGAAAATGATCATAGAGTAATGTGGGGAGAAACCAGTATATTACAAAAAGAACCAGAAAAAATTAAACCAAAAATCAAAGAAGCAGCTTCCATCTATCTTAATGAAGATGAATGCATAGCTAGCATATCAGTTGATATAAATACAGTTTGGCTTCTAATTTTAAAACAAGATTTTCAAAAAGGTTTTTTTAAACTAAATTTAAAAAATAGCATTGATGTTCTTTGGGTTTCTAATATATTTTTTCTTAAAGTTAGTCAAAAGATAATTTTTATAATTGATATCTTAAAATAAAAATTTTGTATTTTTATAATGTAATCTAAAATCGAAAACACTCAAACAAATATAATTTTGATTTTAAATTTTACTAAATTCACCCAATACCTTGTTGGCTACTATCGACGCACCAAACTGTCAAGTTAGTATTTGAAATAACAAATTTTTTCTTTAGGAATTTACGCAGTGGGTTTTAACATATTTCTTAGTGGCGAAAAACCCAAAAAAAGTAGTTTCGACATTATGAATCCGCCACAAACATATAGATTTTATTTAGTGTTCCAAAAGTCTGGAATAATGGATTTATAACGTAGGATCATTTTAGGTAAAAAAAGCGGTTTCGAAAAATGTATACCCTTTTACACAGAGTGTCCCAAAAATAAAATATGGCACAAATTTACCTTTCTTTAAATTGGACACCCTGTTGATTATCTCATTTTCTATACAGAATGTCCAATTCAAAAAGAAAAAATTAGTTTGTGCCATATTTTACTTTTGGAACACCCTGTAAAAAAGGGGATACATTTTGTGAAACCGCTGTTTTTTACCTAAAATGGACTTTTGGAACACACTGTATAAGTACGTTTATCTATTTCAAGTAAATTTCTTAAAATTATTTTGTAATATAAAAATACCAATAGACAATTGTCAAGGAACTTCATAACTTCTATAATGCAGGGTTCGTACGCCAAAACGATCTTAAATTTTCAGGTGTTTTCCAGGTTTTTTCTTACTAAATTTAAAATAAATAAATAAAAAAAAATAAAAGAGGTTGAAACAGTGAAACCATAGAAAAATTTAAAAAGTAATGAATTTTAGCATCTGGTAAAAAATTAAAGGCAATACAAAAATACGAAACAACGGTGGCTAAACTCACATTGATAGTTTTTCCAGGTGTTTTTTACCTTTTTCGCCATTTTCCAGGTTCTTTTTTTGCTTTTTTTTATTTTCTACCGTTTCCCAGTGGCGTACTAACTCTGTAATATCAATTTTCCTGTCGTTGTAATACACTCTGGTGATATAGTCAATGCAAAAATTTAGACAGCCGGTTAATCTGTACGCAGCTGCAACTGTGCCTGCCGCTAAAAATTCCACCGTTAGCCAGTTATATTAAGTATAAAGTTTTTTGGGACAATCACAAAATATCCACGCAACTAGCTGGGATTTGAACCCGGAGCCTTCCGTACGGCAGGCAGATACGCTGCCAACTGCGCTACTGCGTACGACGTACTTACCACTTTACTGTGTAGAAACTCAAAGTAGTGTTTACCGCGACGCAAAGCAGACGTTTAGAAAAATACTTTCGTTTTTTAGGAAATGGCCACTGCAGCCAACTCTACCTCGCTAGAAAAAAGTTATGAGTTGCCCGACGGTCAAGTGATCACCATTGGCAACGAAAGGTTCAGGTGTCCAGAAGCCTTGTTCCAGCCGTCCTTCTTGGGCATGGAATCCTGTGGCATTCACGAGACTGTCTACAACTCCATTATGAAGTGTGATGTAGACATCAGAAAGGACTTGTATGCCAACACTGTACTGTCTGGTGGTACTACCATGTATCCTGGTAAGCATATTTTAAATTAAAAACAAGTACACGACCGCAATTATCAAAAAAGTCCTAACCTCAAATAAATTGCTGCAAGAAAATTTTTAACGAATGATTGTAGAAGAGTGGTACTTAAAAACATTTTAAAAGTCGTTTTTTTACATAGCCGAAAAGAAAAATTAGGTCTTTAGGGGTCAAAACAAACTGAAACTATTTTTTTAAATCTACATTATTTATAGCTACATATAAAATCAATTAATATACATGTTAAATATGCCTGTCTTTTTTATGCTATTAAAAAAATATAAACTTTTATGAAATTTGAAAATTCTACCTAGAAAAATAAAAAGGATAGGATTCATAATGTTGGTGTTTTTCAATACTACTTTGACTGCCCTAGTGTAACTAAACTATTCACTCTGTAAGCAATAGTCAATTAGGAATGATATTTTGATGTTCGGATCTTTCTAAATTATTAAAATACAACACAAAACCTGTCGCCGTATTCTAAATTACAAAAAAAGTTTTTTTTTTATAAAATTTAATCTTTCAAGAAGATCATTTAAGAAAAAGAAGTAGTTTTTTTGAATTCTACGACCTCGAAATATATGCAAACGAGTATAATCTCAGACTAATAACTTTAATCTGAGAGTATAATCATGACCAAAATTTATTGCCACCATTTTGGAAAAAGGGTAATATTTGAATCCCCCAGGCAAAAAGTCCATGAGTGCTAAATTTCATGCTTTATGATCAAAACCCGTTGTTTTTACGCCAAGCAATCGGGCTACCGTGGCTATTAGGATATAAACGAAACTTATTAGGAAAAATCGCCTTCCCTTTTTTTTTAAATGTAATTTTATGATATGGCTTCAACAGGACAAGAATAAAAAAGTTACCTACCGAATAAACTCATCACAAGTATTTTTTAGGTATTGCCGATCGTATGCAAAAGGAAATCACCGCACTGGCGCCATCTACCATCAAAATCAAGATTATCGCACCACCCGAAAGAAAATACTCCGTATGGATTGGTGGTTCCATCTTGGCCTCCCTATCTACCTTCCAACAGATGTGGATTTCCAAACAAGAATATGACGAGTCTGGACCTGGCATTGTTCACCGTAAATGCTTCTAAATTACTCAATTTTGCAGGGTTTTTTGTACAGTCACGAGCGAAACAAATTTCGTTTTTAATGTTGGATTTGTTTTGCTATGTATTCATTAATTAATTCAGTTTTTAATTCTTTATTAACTAAAACCCAAGAACAAAACACAAGAAGGAATTAAAAGGAAAGTCTTATGAAACTAATCGGTAAGCTTTAGCAAAAAGTAGGACTACATTGATAATTGTGCGGCCAAATACCAAACTAAAATATGACCATTTTGGAGATGTCCTATTTTTTTAAACCGGCTATACATTTTTAGTGTAATTTTGTATTGATTGTAAGTATTATTATTGTCTAATATATAGGAGTGGACATGGAGAAAACAGTTGACAGTTTTTTTGTGTCCAAATCATTAAATATCTTGAATAAAATGAATCGCATGCTTTTCTTTTCGACTCATTTTGTTCATGACATTTAATGATTTGGACCACGATTTGGCCCAAAAAGTGTCAAGTGTTTTGTCCAAAAGGTTGGATTTTCCTATTTTAGATTTTTAATTTTAAATTTCAAAATAAATTTTTTTAAACTAAAAGTTAATAACATCATAATAAATAATGTCAGGAAGTATATAAAAGAAATAATAATAAAGTGTTTTTTAAGATGAAATTCAAATTTTTTTTTGTTATCTCGCAACGCCCACATGGTTTAACATAGATTTGAGTTTTTTATTTTATTTTATTTATTTATTGACGGATGTAAATCCACTTACAGGAAATACTACATAATAGGGAGTTGTCGATATTAAAGCCGCCACTATTTTTGACAGTTCCGCACGCAACTCTACACATATTTGTAGGCACTTTACCCACCAATATAAAATTGCTGGAACAAATCCGTGAACAAATTTTACGTGTAAATCTCTCTTCCTCCCCTTGTAACATTTTATAAAACTTACACCTACCCCTGTCCCCTCCCTCCACGTCGCTGCGTTATACCCACTCACGCGTCACATGATGAAATGTTACCTACATAGCAATGAAAGAACATTTACATACATAGCATATGCGTTAAACATCCTTTTGAGCCATTTTGAAAAGCACATCTTTAGCATATGCTTGGTACATACTATTTAAGTATATGCCATTAAGGATATCCATAGCAAATACTATACTACTATACTATACTATATACCATTTGAGCAGGTCCTTTTGAGTACATCTTTAACACATGCAAAGAATATATCAATTTTAAAACATTTTTTGGTCCGTTTAGCGCACATATATACTATTCTGGTACCATAAAAAAACTTGAGCTTTTAAGTATTTTCTTGGCATATGCTAAGGAAATACCACTAAAGAAGATTACTAATAGAATATCTTTAGCATATGCAAAGTATATATCACTTAATGAAACATTATTTGATCCTTTCAGCGCAGATGCTATTCTGGTACTGCAAAAAAAACATCCAAAGAAATCGCTTCTAGTATTTCCTTAGCATATGCTAAAAAGGTAACTTTTAGAACATCTTTAGCATATATGCAAAGTACATATCACTTAAAAACAAAAAAAAGAAGTAAAAAACCTCGAAATCGGTTACATCAACCGAAAAGTTTTTTTAACTTCTTTTTTTGTTTTTTAATTGCCTTAGGAGCATAATCTTATTGGAAATATTAACACGCCAGGATAAGTGCGGAACGCTACCTATTTGTGAGTGATTCAAAGTTGGAAATCAAATCACTGAGGAGCTCACGCTGGTTACCCAGAGCGAAACATCGTTTAATCATTTCTCTTTTCACTTTGGTCCTTTGTGTGTACCTTGTGGGATGCTCATCCAGGTTTGAATTTTCATTATTTCCACCCAAGATCTTTTGATCTTTTCTATATATCACTTATTGAAACATTATTTGGTCCTTTTAGCGCACAAGCTATTCTGGTACCGTAAAAGAACATCAAAAGAATGTTATTCTAGTATTATCTCTAGCATATAAGCAAAGTATATACCAATTATGAAATAAGTTAAAAGAATCGAAAAAAAATCGATGACCTGAAACGAACCCGGTAACCTTGGTTTATAAATGCTTGTCTATATATATCCACCAAACGCGAAAATTCTCTGATTAAGCTTTAATCATGATTAACACTTTTCAGTTGACTTATAAAAATCCGCCAAAACGCTTTTATTCCGTGGTTTCAACCTATTTCTTTATAAGCGCATGGTACAGTGGATAAAGCATTGATCTATCAACCTGTAGGTTGTCGGTTCGAACCCCGAACTTCTTTTTTATTATTTGTTTTTTTTTTCTTAGGGTGTATTGTAATAAGACATGGTTTTTAGAGCAAATATATATTTATTTTATTTAAAGCCATATTTTAGGAGTTATACTGGTTTTGCGCTACTATAGATTTAGCAAATGCCAATCATCTGATAAGAATATCTATTAGCACATTCTAAGAATCTGCATAGCATGTGACTAGAGCGGAACGTAATCTATTCTTAGCAAGTGCTTTGGATGTTCCAATGTTAATTTAGAACATCCTTAGCATATCCTTTTTCTTATTGAGGATATTCTATGCACTTACTAAGGATGACAAATTGCTATGTGGGTATGACAGTCATGTGTGCGGGCACGCACAAAAAAGTCGTAGATAGGAACCGGGTTTTACGTAATTTATGGATGGCTCTTAAATTGGTTACATAACGTTTTTGCTACTATTTCTGACATTTTTCTCATCTAAACATGCTCATATCGTGACATCTATAAAGTTAACATAATTAAAGTTAATTCCGTCCTCATTAGGGACCTTTTTTACCTCTTATTTTGGCCCAATTTCACTTTATCCCTAATTTGAAGCGTATGCACTTGATAAAAAATAACGATATCTCTTACTAACCGATAAAGTTTGACGTTACCGGATACCAGCGGGAGAATACCGTATCCCTTATAACTGACATGGTTGCCGGCAGTAAAACAAAATATTTACATTGATTTTTGAATGCAAGTTTTTATGCATTGCATATGCATTCTTTTTAATTGTAAAGATAGGTGTCAATTTTTGTTTATAATCATTTTCTTTGGCTAGAATTTCGTAAGAAATTTAAAACATTGACGTGCACTGGTAACTGTGATAAGTGATTCCGATCTGTTTATTATAATCTCCTTTTTCTCTGTTGTGTTTTCGAGTTTTTAAAGATTATTGATAATTAAAATTCTCGATAAAAAATATAAGAATAAGATATTTTAAATGAAAAATATTATTGGGCAAATTCTCTTTGTAAATCTTGACAATAACATATACCGTATAAAGTCGTCTATAAATAGGGACTTATTGGGCGTACATTTTCGCGTTCTCTTATTAAGGAAAATTGACATTTGACATCTGATCATGAGCGTGACCTGCGTTTTTATTAAGGGAACCGTAATAAAATACGGTGTTCGCTTAATTCGGTACAATTACCGTACGTCCCTTATCTTTAAACATAACCTCAATTAGCACGGATAATAGTGATGGTTGGTTTGTTTTTCGACACGACTTTTTAATATTCTTTACATTTTTAGTTTTTTATTTATAAACAAAAACAGTCTTGTGGATTTTTAAAATTTATGTGAAAAAATTAATAAATTGGAGAAACCTACAAGGTTGAGGTTCAGCTACACTGACGACATAATTCTTTTGCGATAATTTATCAGGGAAAATCCCTACAAGGTTAGAAATTTTAGGTTAGGAATAAGGTAAAGTAATGCGACTTCCAATAACACTTTTTTTTAAAAGTATGGTTAAGGTTCAACCTAAATAAAATACGGTTTTCCCTTAATTAGGGACTTATTGGGCGTTACTCTATAAGGTTTTACTATAATAAGGGAAAACCGTATTTTATTTAGGCAACGAGGATATAAGCTAAATAGAGGGGACACCTAATGGTAAATTTCGACCCTGCTCAACTGAAATGAATACGAGATGGCGCAGGCTATCGTGTTTTTAGTACTTAAATTCACTACTTGGTGCGCCACTTTCGTTTTTGAACTTGCTTATTTTTAACGATCGAAAGCATTGGCGGCTTACTGGGAAATCGCATTCTTCTGGACGTGTTTCGCGTGGGTTCATTGAACTTCATTTGATTGGCCGCGTCACGCTGCAGGGGACACACACAGGCTCGCGCCGGGGCCGGGGGACCCCCGGCCCCGCCGGGGTTTCACAGGTGCTTTAGTTTACGATACAGTGCTTTCGTGCTGCTTACTATTTTTATTGAATTGTCTCGTGAATTGTAATCGAAATAAATTACAAAATGTCAACAAAGTGTCGTTCGTATTGGAACTGCTCCAACCATAAAAATAAAAACAAAGATGTTGCTTTTTTTTATTTTCCAATCAACGACATTGTAAGATTGGAAAAATGGAAGAAACCTTTGGGAAGCTTAAACATTCTTTGTAAAACCGAGGAAGAACTGAAAAATTTTATCATTTGTGAAAAAATTTTGTCATTTGTGAAAAAATTTTGCCCCAAATTTTATATTGTTCAGCAATGCAAAAAATGCAAAATCACGTCGACTGAAATCTCTTCTGGTTGAGCTAAAAAAAATTAACGAGTTTCTGCATTTTTATAAATTGTTTGCTAAATTTTATATAAAGGCCCGGGTTCTTTAAGAAAGCCAAAACGGTAATTAGGAAAGCCTTTCATTTGGGTGTTGTGATGTGAAATAATTTTTTGACAACTGCTAAAAACCGTTTTTTTATACCTTCATGAAATACAGGATTTTACTCAATGTTTGCATAAAACCAAAAAATGGCTTTATTGGATACTGATGCAAAACATTTTTTTAGGGGCTCAAATTATTTTTTTTTAATACCTTCATTAAAAACACGATTTTAGCCACTATCCGCAATATACCCATTTTTTGGTTACTTTTTTTTTTGATCACGGGTTCGAAAAAAAATTGACCTCTTTTTTTTACCGAAATTTGGATAAAAATAGCTTTAATAATACTAAGAAATTCTTATGATTCTTACCTAGAATTAATTCAAAATTATTCATAAAAAGAATAATCAGAAAATACGAGAAAATTACAAACTGTCAAAAATTAAAATATAAGGTTAGTAAGGTTACCATAGAAACCACTGTTTTGTCATGTACGCAGCCACCATTGATATTGATGCTAGTGCTAGTGGCCAGCTTTCAGTGGATGTTGTGTTTGAATTTTATTTTTTAAGTTTTTTTCCTGTTTTTTTAGGAGTTTTTGATAAAGGTATTAAAAAAATAGTGTTTACAACTCGCGGCTAAACTCTGTTTTTTTTACTCGGGTTTTTAAATAACAACGCACGTAAAAAAACACTCTTTTAGCCACTTGTTGTAAAATAGTAGTTTTCATAACTAGTGGCTAAAATAGTGCTTTTTTAAATAACGAACGTTGGTTTAAATAACGAACGCAGCAAGCAGGTATTTAAAAACGCGAGTAAAAAAAGCATAGGTTATCCGCGAGTTGCTAACACTATTTTTTTACTACCTTTATCAAGAAATCCACAAAACATGAAATACTTTTAAAAATCTCGAACGAAGAGCACTTCTCGCAACACACCATCTTTACACTATAAATCAAGGCGCTTCTTCTTTAAAACAAAGCTTGTAAAAAACACGATTTTAGTCACTAGTTTTTTAAAACTATATTATTTTTTAAATTTTATCCATTTGTAACCCGCTGTGTTTCTATCCAGGCAACCCTACTCAAAATGCGAAATAACATAATTAGTTAAAAACTGATCAATCGACAATATTCTGGGCAGCCATGCTGGTTATTTTTTGTTGCTCACTTTCAATAAGAAAATAATGGTAATTTTTTGGGATTTTTGTACTGCCAACTTATTAATCATGCAGCTAGTAAAATTTTAAATTTTGTAAGAGAAGGTTGAAAACATTTACGCGAACCGGCATGGCTATTTTATATGTGGAAATTATTCTGAATAGTAGCAGAGGGCACCATGTTGAAGTTTAGCAAAATATTATGTGAAACATTATTAAAGATACCTATTGGGAAATCAAAATAAGCAAAGCGCCCTCTAACCTAAAGCCCCCGATACCATGGCAACTGCAGGTGTTTTGCACGGCCTGGGCACTCGTAGTTCCTGCACCGCTCGTGGGTAGCGCTAGTGATCATTTTATCTGTCAAAAAAATTGGCTTTATTTTCGAGATTTTTCCCGCTTTCGTTTTCTTTGCGCGTCATTGAAGTTTTGTGCAAATTATTCTTGATTTTTTTTGTTTCAACAATCCAGTTCTTCGAGAAAAGACTTTTATAAACCTTTCAAGGGTGTTAGAACATTATTGACGAAGTGATTTTTGAAAGTTGCAAAAATGCGTTGTTTTGTGCTTAGTTGTGAGGTTAATTCAAGACCCTTTCATAGATTTCCGACGAATGCTCAAGTAAGTGTCCCGTATTTTAAACCTTTATTATGATTTGTTCAGCAATAAGCTATTCTTGCATGTAAAAAACTGTAGGATGTGGGCTTTCAAAGTTATTTCCCCAAGTTGCTTAACCTAACCTAGAGACCCTGTACCTAAGGCTGGGTTTATAGACGCAAATAAAAATAATAATTAAAATAAAAGAGGAGCTTATGAGAAATAGGTGTAGGCGTTTATAGAGCAGAAATAAAAGTAAGAAATTGAAATAAAAAGATGAGCAACTTTATTTTTATCTAAAAATGGATTTTTGCTTGCCGCATTGATGCACATAACCTCACTCACTTGTTGCCATTTAAATGGGCGTTTTTTCGGGTTTTTACATTTCTTGGTTTGCTTTTGGCAGATATTATTTAAGAAAACAGTATAATGGGGTCTAGTTTAATTAATTCAATTCACTTTTGTTTGCATGTGCAGAAGCTGTGTGCTGATTGGTTCAAAGTTATTTTTTTTTCTTCCCTATTTTTATTTGGCTGTATAAAATAACATACAGTTAGTGCTTCTTTCGTGGATCAGCGATACTTTCACTTACATTTTACTTTTTTTAAACCTTTTTCTAAACGTATACAAAGTTACAGCAATTTTACATTTTTTCAACATTGAAAATCATGTAACAGACATTGCTTAGTGGGTTAGCACTAAAATGAGTTGGGTAAACTTGCCTTGCACTGAAACTGACATTTTTTGGTTAGGTTATGGAAGATTAACCCAACTCATTATCATGCTTAAGCATAATAATTTTCCTTGTGTCTTACTGCATAACTCTTACCACTTATCTTACAGAACTCTGAATCTGCCTTCACGTTCCAGTCATGTTCTGTAAAGTAAGAATTATGAAATATAAATGATTGAATTCTTACTGTCTACCATAGACAACAGCATATTTCTATGATAATTTATTTTTTATTTTATAATTTATTTAGCAAATATTAATTCTTACTTTTTATTCAAAAATATATTCAAACATAAGGTTTCACAATTTGCCCTATTTTTTTATTTCAATATTTATTTTAAATGTTTTATTAAATTATTCCATTTTTTTTAAATTCCAAAATCAATAATGTAGTTTATTCGTTACTTTAAGAATATTATTTTGTACACAATATGAGATTTATCCTGGGTTTTACCTAAATCAAAAAATGTGTAGATTTTCTTGTTTTTGGAAGGCAGGATTGGGTGTACAATTCCATAAATTTTAAAAATAATTTTGTATATAATATAAGTTAATAGTTTTGTTTCTTTTTTAGCGTACTTATGAATGGCTTCTTGCTATTGGGCGGCAGTCTTGGCTAGGACAGAAACTTGACAACTACAGAATATGTGATATCCACTTTGCAGAAGAGTCAAGAGTGCCAACTTTTCAAAAAAATAGGACTAATTTAAGAGTGGATACAATCCCAACTCTGCATCTCGGAGTGGCCGATCCACAAGTTGTTGGCAAGGACTTAGTGGAAAAGACAGTTGGTGCGCATAAAGAGGTGGTTGTGACACAAGAAGATATGGTTGTGGCACATGAAGAGGTGGTTATGGCACATGAAGAGGTGGTTGTGGCACATGAAGATGAGGTGGTTGTGACACAAGAAGATATGGTTGTGGCACATGAAGAGTTGGTTGTGGCGCATGAAGAGGTGGTTGTGGCACACGAAGAGTTGGTTATGGATCAAAAGGAAGTTGTGCAAGAAGCACAATCTTTGCATAAGGATATTTCTATCATGACATAGCCGCAGAGGGATCACACAAAAACTAAGTAAACAGGCAATTTATAAAACCTAAAAATATTATTAATCAGTTCAAATGTTATATGTATGCCAGCAAGTTATTTTTGGCTTATGGAAGACCCTTTTTAGGTCTTTATAAATTGCCCTTTTGCCTAGCTTTTGTTTGATAAATAATGAATAAAATAATCCCAGGGAACAGTTATAGCCGATTACCCTGTGCAGTGTTGGTAAAAGAAAAAACACTTAAGAAAATAGTGGTTTAAAATTTTTTGTGATTAGTATTTGTTATTTTTATTATTATACTGTAGATAACTATAACAACTAATAAAATATTAAAAACATATTTGTCTTTTATTTAAAAAATAACGTTCGAACTGTTTTAAAGACACCATTTCTGTCTTTAAAACTTCAACTTATTTTTTTTTTTAATTAAAAAAATATAGTTAACGCGCAGCGAGGCGCAACTGGCGCCGCAGACGACCGGTGCACGAACTATTGCGTCAGCTGTATTCTGGGAGTGGCCTATCTTAAAAATTTTTATATTAATAGTATTTAATCTTTGGTGTTTTGTCAACAAGGCCCACAGTAGGCAGAAGGGTATTTTTACGTTTTCTGACAGAAAACCATTCGAGGTTATGTTTATCTTTCAAAAATATTTTTTCAAAAACGAATATGAAACCACTCCGCGCGTGCGGTCGCCCGCCGAAAATGGCCTAGCGCTGCACGAGCATTACCCCGAGTTTATCAAAGAACCAAGAGAACTTTACTGGCTCGCTGGAATTACTAGGAATTCGCCTAGAAATATTCCCATAACTTCACATAATTCTGTTTTTATTTTGATTCATTTTTTTTTTAATTTAAATTATTGCGGGTAATTATGCAGTATACGGTTTTCTGCCATTTTTGATTTTTTTTTGAAAAATTCTTTATGGGGGCACCTTCTAGGGTCCCTAGAACCCCAAATCCGCCTGCGCCCGATTTTTTTTTTAACGAGAAAAAAGGGTGCCCAGGGGGGGTTGTAAAGTGTTTTTTTAATTGTTTTGGGTTGGTTTGGATTAGGTTGGGTTGGACTGTGTTGGTTTGGTTTGTTTTAGTGAAAAAAAATTTAAAAAAAAAAACAAAAAAAAAACAACCGGCGCAGACGGATTTGGGGTCCTAGGGACCCTAGAAGGTGCCCCCATAAAGAATTTTTCAAAAAAAATCAAAAATGGCAGAAAACCGTATACTGCATAATTACCGTTTTTTGAAAATTGGTTTTAAAATTTAGTACCCCTAACAGCTCTAAATATTTATGAAAACATTTAGCTACATTTAGAGACTGCAAAAAAACTAATAAAAAAAGGTTTGCCATGGAGAGTAAATTACTCTTATTAAAATACTTTTTGGGGTAGAGGGTGATTCTATGATCTCTAATGGAACAAATTAGCAAAAATTTTCAAATTCACATTGATTTATTTGCTTTTCAGATTACAAAATATACGGTCGTCAGTTTTCAAATACAAAATCAATTAAAAATCTTAAATCTAATCCTAATCCTAAAAGATCTAGTTTTCTTATAAATAAAATAGTACCTACTCATAAATGACGATAAACAGCAGGGGGGCAATTCCAGTGGGCTATCGTTATGAGATAACGATCGCTATCGCCATTATTTTCACTGTTGCGGCAACATCGCTTATTGTTAAGTAAAAAGAAGAAGGCTTGAATGGCACGCAACCCGCAATACTGTCAAATGCCTACAGTCAGTCAAGTTTGTTTACCTTTCTTGGAACTTGCGGCGAAATTTCGGGAAAAATAATAATTTTCATGAACTTTTTGCACGCAATATGGACTAAAAATCTGATCACAATGTGATGGTGGACGACTGTTATCAATTTTTGAGTGAATTTTGTTTGGAAAAGTCACGTTCTTTGTGAAGAAAAACCCACATGGGCCTTGTGTGGAAGTGCAACAAGATTTTTTGTTTGGGTAAGTACCTATACTTACTTTATCTTATGTTTTATTCTGTTCTTTTTGGTGCTTAAAGACCACTACTTCATATTGTAAAGAAATAGTACATTATAAACCTAGGGACTAAAGTGTCACATCTAATTCCGCGGCGAAAGGTTTGTAGCCCGGAAGGGCTACAATTGGCTAAGGGATTAAAGGACACTTTAGTCCCGAGGTTTATATACTATTTTATGCATTTTAGGAAAAGATCTTTGTTAAAATTACGTTATTTCTACGCTAAATGGTTGATCAACTACAGGAAAGGGTGCTAAGAATGAAATCTTGGCCAAGAGCAAGGGCTGTTTGGCTGGACTTGCCATAAATTTAATTATAATTTTTCACAGATTAGTTTTTTTTAATCCCTGAGGGATTAAATTTACTTCTAATCCCTAATCTGAGGGATTAAAAGTACCTATTTAATCCTTGAAATGCATAAAAGATGTAGGTCAGTTTTAAGTTCAGGCGGCTGATTCTGAACTGCTATATGCACCACCAAGCAAAAACTTTGCATTCCTTCTCATGCTGTCCCCCCTTCTCCAATGATTTTTTTTGCACAGGCCATTTAAATCAATAAATGACAGACGAGAATCATGTACTTAACTTTCGTACATTCAAACTGATTTTGCTAAAACAAATTGTGATGTACACATTTCCTTTTTTAAAGGTTTGCAAAGTTTTAATGTTTTAATGTAATGAAATGTTCTTTTTTTTAGGTCAACTGTTGAAAATCGACAAGAGCAGGACGCATGCTGTAGTGCTAATAAGAGAGAAATTAAATTATAAAGTTTGGGAATAAACACTTACCATAGCTGCTCAATGTATATTGATAATTTATCCATAGAAATCAGTTTTGGTAAGTTTTCCGTTCAACACCTGATTTTAAATTTGCAGGTCAAGTAATGAAAACTATCCTAAGATTTTGTCTCATAGAGTCAAGTATTGTCAGGTATTATCGAGTTTTCGTATACCTATTGGAGGTGTTCACCTCTCGCATTCTAAGTTTTAAAAATGTTTAATTAAATCTCGGATTAATAATAAGGCATGTTTAAAAAGTAAACAAAAACCTCTAGTAAATTTTACCATTAGTACCTATAGCCATTAGGGTATTACTTTTTAAATCGACCCTTATGAGATTAATTTGTTTCTCAACATGTTTTAAAATTGATAATTTTTGACACTTATATACTATAATTTACATGCATTGGTTAAAAAAACCAAGATTAGTTTTTTTCCCTGTTTGTAAATATGTACTTACTTGCTTATCATTTAATATTGTGGTTTCAATAAAATCTGAAATTACATACAGAATAGCTAGGCTAATAGCAGCTTTTAAAAGACCCTGTTTAATCGTTATAATTTTTTAAATATATTTTTTAGTTAAAAGAAAAAATTTTGTGTAAATATAATATTTTTGTATAAAAGTAAAGTATTGTGGTTTTTAACGAACATTATTTTAAGTTTCGCAATTATGTCTGCGTAACTTTAATACCAATTTTCTCACCTTTGTCAAAATCAAAATGCATACAACTTTTAGCTTTTCAAGCTCTACTGTTGATCAAATTCCTGACTTAAAAACTCTTTTAGTTTTTAGAAACTTAAAAAAATTTAATGTGCAAAATGAGGGAAATAATTTAATAATAATAAAATGTAATTTTACTCGGAAGTTATTTTATTGGGATAATTTCAGATAATTTCGTTTTTTTAACCGGTATCAGAGAGTTTTTACCTCGACTTCCCCTTGCTTTGGGACGCCTACCTATTTAACAAATCTTATGCAGTTTTGTTATATAACGTTTACAAAAATTGGATAATTTAATTCACATTACATTTTTTATGCATAGATTTGATGGACATCACTAAAATGTGTTATAAAAAATCTAAACTTTTTACATGGAAAAGTTAGCTCATTTTTTTCCTCGTATTGAAAGGTCAATATCTCAATAACTGAAAGAGTCTCAAAGACAGAAATTTAATCATCAGTAAAGCATGAAAGAATAACAATATATGACAAGTTTTATTAATTTTGATTCAGGCCTAGATGAGAAAATTAACTTTAAATTTAGTACAAAATTTGAAAAATACTGAGAAAAACAAAAAAAAATAGCACATGGTATTGCTATTGTCTGAAGTATTAATTCAAGTGAGCTAACTGGTTAGCTGCTTAGACTAAACATACATCACACATTATAAATTATTTGTTTAATTTCAGATCAATCATTTCTCGTAATTATTAAGATGTATGATGAAGACATTTAAGCAGACAGTATCCCACCTCACGCATTTTAGCAAAATCCGGCAAAATCATATGAAGGACAAAACACACATGGTAAGCTACCATAACCACATTAAAAAGAAAATATTTTAAAATCCAAGAATTCGTCAGTATTGTTGTCGTTTCAACCAAATATAAATTTCCACTTCTTTATTGCTGTAATTTAAGTTTTTGTTTTCTACTATTTTTATTAGCCACCAAAACATAAATATTTTAAATTTCATTAGTTAAATCCAAGGTGGGATAAATTTTTAAGGTAAATTTGTATGTCCAAAGGATATTAAAACAAAAAACATTACATAACAATTGAAGGTAACTAGGGGATAAGCCACACTTATTTCGTTAATTTACAAGAAAAAATCAAGAGTCTTTTTCCACTTGGATCCCAACAAAAGTTACTATATAAACCAAACGTGAAAGCTTTCAATCCTAAGTAGCCATTTTACTGGATTACATTTTTAAATACATCTTATTTTTTGTTTCAGGTTAACAGTGCCTAAGCTGATGAAAGAAAAGATGTAATCCACCAATTATTGAAATATTAGAAAACATTTTTTAATTCTAAGTAACATTTAAACCAATAAGTAAAAATAAATCAGTTTTGTTTCCCAAATTTTATTATTTTTTAATAGCAATGTTAGGAGTGACAAAATCAAGTTAAATCAATTTTTTCTTTGGTACATCATAAATTGGTAATATTAATTTAAAAACTAAGTATAAATCTAGCCAAAAAATTAAATTTACCTACCTATGTCAGTCAGTAAACTATTAAAGTTAATTTAGAAATGCGGAATACATTTTAGGCACTTTATTTTAAGTACTAGTTTTTCAAGGGTATTATTTATAAAAATAGGTCTTTCAAGTAACCGTTTATTTTATTATTTAGGATCTATATCATTGAGTTATTAGTTTTTTTGCTAGCCCTTAAAATAAGTTAACAGAGCAAATATAAAACTATTAAAATAATTTGCTTAAATAGGTAACTTAAAAATGTATGTAAAATAATGAAGAAAAATAATTTAGGTAAATATTAAATCACATCAGTTCAATTTTTTAAAATATCATCAATTTTTTTTAAGCAACCAGAGCTTGAAATAACCTAATACTGTACTTAACTTACCCCACTCATATAAATGCTCATGATTTATCTGCTCTGCTGATAATTTAAAATGACAATTATAGGAATAGGACATTTTAACAAAAAAAAACCCTGCCTTATTTTAAAAAGTTTGCAATAAGTTAAATTAATATGTTTAGAATAAAGTGGTTTTACATGTGTGGCAGTGAACAGTAACTGTGACCCACTCTTTCGAATATTCCCCTAAAAAATCTCCAAATTTTCACGAAAAAGTTCCAAAATCCCAGTTACAATAGGTACAATGTTCCATAACTTAAGTGACATTTAAATAAAATATTCAAGTTATGCTCTGGCAGATTTAAACAAATGTGGCCTAACAGGATTAAATAATGAAATTTTATTTTTGTACTATATTTTACACAACTGTTTAATAGGTACATTAAAAGTTATCTTATATTTTTTTTGATGGGAGAACGAATAGCATTTAGCATACATGTACGTATATTGCATCAGTTTCTTCTGAAAGTTAGTTTCACTAACACACTACACTTTGCCATAATTATCACGAAGTTCTTTGTATGTCTATTGAACATCTATGTCTAGTTTCATCTAGTACCTTGAAAGGTTGGTCTATGTCTTACTTGAATTCATCCATACTTAATAGGTGCTTTCGTTAAAGGGTTGTGGCCCAGGCTGTGGTACTTGATTGGAAACTTGATCCTACTAGAAGGTTTCTTACATGTAGCTCCATTCACATACCCTCGCACATTATACCTAAAAATAAGCAGGATACATTTTAAGTTTTTTCAAAATAGTACTTATCCAAAATCCACAATTTAAGTATTTTTTCTTTGGTAAACTGTAAGAATCTAAGTCAGTAGTTTTCATTTTCATTAAACTACCTTAGTAAAATATATAAATGGACTCAATAGCTCCAGCTATTACTATTACTATTAGTCCCTACATAGATGCAAAGCATATATAAGTCATATATGCTCACTTGTTAACTTTAAGCCCAAAATCATTAAAGTATGTAGCATAAAGTGAGCTTTAATTTCTCTAAAAAAAAATTAAATTACCTTTTACTGCATAAATTTAAAGCATTTTTTAGCTAACAGAATAGTGCAACCGGTTTTTTGTTTTAATTTATTATATTTATATTCTTGATAAAGACACCGAACATTCGGTAATAAAGAGTTAAAAAAAAAAGTATCACCTTCTCACCCACCCTGACTTTAAGTAGGTAATAAATTTTAGCAAACTCAACTATGCAGGTTGTGCCATGCATATCTATTCTGCCATAAGGGCTTGCGATTCCTTTTACAGAAGAGTATAAAATATAAACCCACCTTAAAAGTTCACTTTCATAAATAGCTAGTCGGGAACTTTTGACGTCCAAGTTTAGGGTGAGAAACCAGTATTTCCCCATAACAAAAGCTAGTTTTACTTACTGTGCTGCTCTTTGTGGGCTCCAAATATAATGTAAACTTATTTTTGTCCTCCATTCGGGTGGTTATAGAAAACACAAGATCACAGGAGAAACTAGTCGGCAGGAATTATAAAAAGTTTATTCTTTCTCGACGTCTGCAACCATCGCAGAAGAAATCATGTTAATTTTTCTCAATCATTATAGTCAAAAGTTCTATTTTTTTTTGCGAGTTTAGTCGTCAAAGTCGAATTGACACGGCCGCAGCCATTGTGAAACTGGTAAACCAAACAAACCGCGGTGTTACCGCGAGAACGAATTCGCTTCGTAACGATATCGGTATGAGCCACTGGAATAGCCCCCTAACACTGACATTGACAAAATAGTATATTTGGATTCCTAGCATTGAAAGAATTATATACTAAATTTTAAGCACTACAAATATTGATGATACTTCATAATTTAATACTTATTGCAACGTACGTCGCATCGGTTTTCATAAATAAATGCTTAACTTAGGGTGTTCCAGAAATTCGAGCCCCCTTAATATCTCCAAAACAAAAAGGGGTAGAGAAGTCAAATTTCACATTCTTAGATGGTTTACAAAAAAGCACCTTTATCGAGATTGGTCGTACCGCCAGACATCAAGGGGCGAAGTTAAAGCGGTAGCCCATATATATTGACAAAGGAGGTTGGAGTGTTTAAATGGGAAAATGGCCCCCCAGGAAACATTTTTTACCATGGGCACAACCCTGGACAGGTAAGTCCGTAATCGCTTGACATGTAAAAGTAGGCGAACTATGTCCGATTTTGATGAAAAAATTGTCAATTCCTACTAAATTGACCAAGCTGGATCTAAAAATGCCTAATATTTTGAAACCTCAGTACCTATTTTTTTTGTTATGAGATTTTAACAGCTGTCAAAACTTGCCAATAAAAAAAGGCGTTTTTTTGTAATTTAAACTATTTTTTAGCATGTCTTAGAGACTTTTACCCTTCAGTGGCCTATCTTACCTTAAACAGTCAGAAGTTTAAACAGAATAGTTTATTTGTAATAAATGTGGGTAACTATAATCCTAAATGTTTTTTAGTTTGACAGGGTTTTGATCTGTAACAAAGACCGCCCATCTCAACATGCTAAAAAAATTGTTTAACTTTACTTGTAATTATTGTTAATAAACTGTTTTAAATGAAAAAAAAGCGAAACTGGACACTTTATTAATAAAGTGTCCAGTTTTTAAATTTTATATTTAAATTCAGATATATCATGAAATTATAAAAGGTCATAAGACATGATACAAACTATCCAAAACCACAAAAAAATAGGTGCTATCATTTTGACCGATATTGACATGTGCCATTCCATTAATTTTGCGATCTCCTTTTTCCTAAATAAAATCGCAAAATCATCCCCATAAGACCAATAAGTTAAACAAAGAATTACCGAATATAATTATATATATATATATGTCTTATGGAGATGATGATAATTTTTTGACATTGTGTTTGTTAACCGTTAAATAAAAAGGTAACTTTCTAGGTATTTTTGGAATCAGAAAAAAGCCCGTATTCAACTTTTCCAAAATACACACAGCGTATATAATTTTTTAAAAAGTAACATCGGCGCCCTAGCTCCGGCCCCTTAATGACTGGCGGCACGACCAGCATCCAAAAAGATATTTTTTGTAAACGCTAAAAATGTGAATCTGGACTCTCTTGGTTTAAAGATATTAGGCGGGACTCGAACCTTTAGGAAACCCTGTATGTTTAGTATAAGGAGAAGTGCGGTCAGTGAAAACCCGGGGCAAGTGGACCCTGCGCCTATCAAAATGTAACAGGTGTTATATATTTTTTTCTTCTACTAGAAATATAGTAGAAGAAAAAAAAGAAAAAATATATAACAAAAATCATAAGAAAAATAAAAAATTAGCTGTTAAAATTATTTCAAAAAGTTATTTCTTTTTGGAGATGCGTTAAAGGTTGTATAGTTGAGTTTTAGTACTTATATTTCAGCATAGGTGCTGTTAGGTCCCTCTTACCCCAAATGTCACTTTTTTCCAGGTGCTGTTCTCATTGAATTATGGGCCGAATTACCGTACTATTGGTGATTTTTATTGTTGACCGCTAATAACACAAGTCGACCCAAAAAAAGTTAAAACTAGGTGGTACAATTTGTAGGTACACTCACTACTATTACCCCAAAAATATTAGTTTCGTAACGAATATTGTAACGAATTTGGTAGTTACTTATACTTACATATTGTGTAGGATTATATCGGTAGTAGTGTTGTTAGTTGTCCATAAGAAAAGGTTATACATGGCGAACGTCGGAACGGTTCCGCTAAGATATAGCTGTTACTGTAAAGTGATATCAAGAAACATAGACGATGCGTTAATTACGGAAACCCCAACCCCAGAGTAACGTCGACAAATGAATAAAATGCAAAAAAAAGCTTTTTACAATAAATAAATTTAATTCTGGAAATTGTTAAAAAAGTCACAAAATAAGTATTGATGTATCACTCAAACTAGATTTCTTCTAAATCATAGAATATGAATCACATACAACTACAGTATCTTCCACCCGAAATTTATACACATTGATTGACGTTAACTGTCAACCAGAATTTTCAGTCAGTAATAGTGCCATCTCTGCATCATAGAAGGGGCTGGTTATGAAATATCAAATGAATGAAGCTCAGACATTGTTTGGGGCAAAGGCATGGTCGACGCACGCATTGGTCATTTTTAGGGGCGCATTAGGCATATAGCCGCAAGAGTAGCAAGATCGATAGAAATCTGTTTCGTCACGATTCCCTCTAACATTAGTAAGTAATTTGTTGTTTTAAATCTAAAAACTGCATATTCGTAGCAGGCTTAGTTATTATGAATTTACATCAACACCCTCACCGAAGTTAAATTTATAAAACCGGCAGCTTTGGATTGTTATTTTTTTCCCAAAATTAGAAAACATTAAGTCATTAAGTTCATTTAAATTTGTAAACTGCATATTCGTAGGATATTTGGTCATGAATTTTCAAATATATAAGCTCCCTTTTACCCCCGTAACTATCCCCACCAACGTATATTTTTCCTTCAAAAAAACTAGAAAATATTCAGTTGAAGGTAAATCTGAAAATGCCATATTTATGCATTTACAGATATATCAACACCCAACACCCTTCCACCAAACCCCACCAAATTATTTTTTCTTTCAAAATCAGGAAACAATATAAATCTGAAACTGCATAATCATAGCAGCTTTGGTTTAAAAGTTATGAATTTTCAAACATTATTATGTTATACTCCAAACCACTCTCCACCAAATTATTTTTTTTTATTAAATTAGAAAACATTAAGTTAAACTCAACCCTGGAATCTCCATATTCATAGCAGCTTTGGTTCAAAAGTTATAAATTTTGAAAGGTAATATCCCCTGCGCACCACTGTAACCACTTCCACCAACTTAATTTTTTCAAAATATTGTATTATCACCGGACCTATATACTACGAGTTTTTAGTTTGATTTTCGGCTCGTCACTACCTACGCAAACTTCTCATCCTTTCATTGCACCTGATCACCAAATTTTAAATAAATCCGTCATAAATGGAAAAGTCCTCCATTTTGGATCTGCCATTTTGTTTTTTTGAGTTTGAGTTAAAAACTGATTGATTTGACCTTAAACACCGCGCATTGAAATTTTGAGAAAAATCGGATTATAAATAAGAAAGTCCGCCATTTTAATGTTTTTAAGGTTTGAGTAAAAATTGTATTGAGAGACCTTAAACACCACAAACTTTTAAGTTTGAGACAAATCGGGTTATAACTAAGAAAGTACACCATTTTATTTGATCTTTTCTTTTTAGATTCTTTTCGGTTGAAGGAACAGATTCGGAGGTTTTTTAACTTCTTTTTCTTCTTTCTCTTTTGTTTTAATTGCCTTAGGAGCATATTCCTATTGGAAATATTAACACGCCAGAACGAACCCGTATCAGATGACTCATAATAAGTACAAGTGCGGAACGATGCCTATTTGTGAATGATTTAAAGTTGGACACCAAAGTGTACGATGGTGTTAAATGATGCTTGGGGAGGGTGACTAGGTAAACCATGGATGAGCCCACTCTGCCTGGTTGCCCAGGGCGAAACATCGTTTCATTATTTCTCTTTTCGCTTTGTTCCTTTGAGTGTTCCTTGTGGGATACTCATCCAATTTTCAATTTTTCCACCCATTTTCCACCCAACATCTTTTGATCTTTTCTTTTCTGTTGAAGTAACTGATTTGGAAGTTTTTTAACTTCTTTTTCTTCTACAGTTATTAAAGCTCAACCTTTCCCCTGAATTTAACTGGCCTTAAGTATTTATGGTTAACGAACTATAGATTTTAGGTTTATCCATTTCTATTTAATTTATTGATATAGTAAAGTACTTATCCAAAGATAACAAATGCCCGACAGCACTATCTGTTTGTGGGTACTTTACTTCAGAGAATATAACCAAGTAAAACTTCCGATTGTGTGCGTTTCGAGATTCCTGTTGTGCACTGATCGGGGTCTCAATTTGGGGATTGTCTCTCTCTCTTGTATATGTACTGCTTACTGGATCACGTGGTGCCTAAAGTCGAAATTATACCCATTTGTAATGACGTCATACTGCACATATACCGAGGAAAGCGAGACCTATCGACAGGTATAAAAATAGCTCTTTTTTTGGGCAGAATTATAAAAAAAATATATTTTTTAAGTTTAGAGATTTAAAATAAACACACTCGGGCACTACTCATTCAGTTTATATTTACTATTTTTTGTAGACTGTTAAAGTCAACTATCAAAGTTTCTGGGTTCCTATAACACCACTTCACCTTACTTATAGCAGATTTAACAAAAAAATATATACTTTATAATTTAAAATAGTCTTGAAACTAAACTGTCCGAAGGCGGGAACTTATAAGGACTAGTATTTAAAATAGTAATTGAATGAGAATTAACTAGCGGCTGCAATTTTTCAATAAATCTCTTGTAATTTCTATCCAACTCTCTTTGATAATCTCTTTGATCTGGGCCAATTAAATTCTTATTTTTCCGCAAAGCATCGCTGCATTTTTTTGAAAAATCTTTGAAACACAACCTAAGTTTGTTTTGATGTTTCGTTAAATTCTTGCTGTTGCTCGGAAGGAATGTTGTTGCCATTTCTAACGGTCCTTGATTAACCGTGGTTCCAATGCAACCTTGCAAAACCATTTGAAGAATTTTTGGATCTGGAGGCTCTTGAATGGTGGCTAATGCCAATTCCATAGTCTTCTTCTGAATATCTTCTATAGCAACTTCAATTGGAGTTAAGGTTATTTGAGTTCTAGAAACAACTTGGACTCTAGTTTTTACATAGGGAAAGTGAACAGCAGTTGTCAATATGGTTTTTCGCTTATATTGATCCTTAAGCTCACCATGGGGCTTACCTGTCATAGTAAATGGGGTTGCATACATGAATCTTTTAATGTTAAAGTTTTTGTCAAAATGGGTTTGTCTGTATCTCAATTCAAATGGCTCGAAGTATGGTTCAACGTAAGTTATTTGAATATAAGCCTTTTCAGGATCTAAAGAGACGCCATCGACAATATTTGAATCCTTGATAATAATTACATTCTCAGCTCCAAATCTTTCAGCGTAAAAGTTTTCTAATCTACTAAATATTTCTGGAAGTTTAGTTAAAGTAGGCTCTTTATAAATAAATTCCTCCTTATCCAAATCTCCAAATTTAGAACCATAAAATCCAACTCTGAAATATGTCCCAAACATTCTTTTTCCATGCAACTGATCAATTCTTGTATAAGCGTCATGTAACTTTCCATGAATATTGGCCAGCTTCTTAAAATCTCTGCTGTTTTCAGCAATGGGTATTAAAACCCTGTAAATATCGTTCATGGGCTCGTACATCGCTGCTGCGTTAAAACTGCTTGCAGCATGTTCAAGTAGTCCCAACAACCCAGCTTCGGTAAAGTGAGATCCTAAACAACTCACTTCTCTTTCGGAGCTCAAAACATCGTCCGAAACCGCGCTTTCTTCTAAAACATTTGGACTGATTCTTTCTAAAGTAGCGGCTCCGGCAGGAAGATGCGGTAAAGATTCTAACATAGCTAGATATTCGGCTACAAGCGCAGCTGAGTGTACTAAGCACATTCCCGCTTCAGTGTGGTTTCCCCTTTCCATGTGTTTTTGAGCCATGTTTGCGAGCCAAGTAAGTCTTAAATCTGGAGAATTTTGGTATCCTTTTGCGATTCTGTACATGAGATCGAGCAACATTTCAGGATCCTCTTGAAATTCTTTCATTTTAACCGTGTCCGATAAAATCATGTGCAAATTAAAAATTAAATCTCGCACTTGTTCGGGAAATGTTGTGTCCTGCATATCGCTATCTTTTTCACCATATTCTAAAATAGTTTTTAATGATCTGCGTAAGGAATCATCACTAAACGTGGCCGATGTCCCTACTAAACTACTTAGAGACATTGTAACTTGCATTTTAATTCGTGAAAAATTATTTCCAATCTGAAAAGTGTGTCTCATCAAAAGATACAAAGATGCAGCCGCTTGACTACGCACTGACGCTATTTGCGAACCACAATGTTTCAATAACAAAAGACACAAATCCGCACAGTGGACGCTTTCTTCATCAAATAAGGCACTATGGAATTTAAACACAAGACTTCTCTGAGACGCAAACATGTGCGGAAGAACGGTTGTACTTTGGTTTTTACCCAAAGCATTTAAGAGCACTGCTAAGGCTAAGCCTATTAAATATGGTTGTGAATCTAGTTGAACAATTATTGAGACACATCTTTCAAGAGTATCTAATACAATAAATGAGGCTTCAGTCGCAAAATGACCTTCCATCTGTGAATCTAACAAATTTTCATCTTTCGGTCGGTCTACAACCTCTGTGCTAACTCTGTAAGTCATTTGCTCCTTACGCCATCTTAGTTTGTCAGAAGATGATTGTGAGACTCCTCCAATCTTTCTTCTATGCATCATTTCCCGTGCAGAACCTTGACCCAAAATTATATCTTCTAATTTAGATTTCACGTCATGATTTACTTGTGTATGAACAAACCCAGAAGAAACAGCTTTACGTTTCGGCCGATACTCAAAGCAATTAGTACAAGATTCTAGCAAATGAAGAAACGTAGCGAGTCTTGAAGATGATAACTCGTTTAACCACCGTGACAGTGAATCACCTTCAATGTTTTTAAGAACCCACAATGCACAAGTTAAAAGATTTCTGGTAACTTCCCCACTAATACCTATTTTTCGAGATTGGAAAGAGTTGACACTAGATGGTGGTAGTTTTCCTGCTATAACCATAGCCACTGAAGGATTTATATTGTTAGAATCATCAGCGATATTATATCTATCGTTTTTGTCCACAAAATAATTGTAAAGCAACGGCAAAACATCCATGGTGATAGAAATCAGTGGTAAATATAGTGCGGCAACTCGGTGCCTTGCTTCAGAAGACGTATAGCGAGGATCACCATCATGCCAGGAAAGCAGAGTTTTAATGGTATCCACAGCTTTGTAGTGCAATGATGGTTGATGCATCTCTAGCAAAACTGTAGCCAAATCACTTAAAACCAGTCCAGTCAGATAGTGGTGTTGTTTATATTCTGATGACAGTTCAGCAAAGCCTCCTGACCGTTCTTGGCTTGCAGGGGTTCCTGATAAGTAAGAATTTTGACTAGTTGAACTAGTTACACTAGGACTCGGGGATACACTGGCTCCTGACGACATAAATGGGGTAGCAAAAGGTAAATTAAAGGCTACATAATGCTCATGACTACAAATTATCCTTGCAAACTCTAGTTTTAACTCGACAAGAATACCAGCATCGGAAACAGAAGCAATTTTCGTTTGAATTTCTTTATTATAATAGCGCAACATCTGAAAAACCCAACCCCTATCTGCTATCGAAAGTAGATCAAAAAAGAAAAATGCCAAAGAAGCATTAAGCTTGTGGGCCTTCCTTGTTTCTCCCAAAGAATGAGCAAGTATCTCTGCCGTAACGTTCTGTACTAAAGCGGATATATCATCCAAAAATTGATCAGGGAATCTAGATTTTCTTGGTGCATCTAAACTACGACCATAAGTCAAGTGTTCAACCATGCTTTTGATAATTAATTCGAACAAAAACCACGAACTTTGCATTGACAACTCTTTGTGTCTTCCTGTCGCGATAGTCCATTGGTAAGCTAACTCTTGATGAACTATTCTTGGACAAGAACTCGTGGTCGGACTAAGTTGTTCGTTAGTAGAAACACGCATGCTAGCAGCACGATCCAGACCTTTGGGTTGATATTGCGAAACTTCAAAATCTGGGTTTGAGTTGCTACGAATTAGAGAAGAAGTTGTGTTCCAATCTAAATTAGAGTTCATTGGGTGTGGTAAATTACATTGGTATTGAATGTATGTATCCAGTAATGAAATGCGGCCATGCTGATCTACAGACGATTCTTGTAAATTGGATAAATTTTCTAGAAGTAAACAAAGACTTTCAAAACAAGTACTTCCTATATTAACAGTATGGCCGGATATCTTTGGAGGTTGAACCAACAGTTCAATTACACTATCAAAAATCTGGGGTAAATTCTTTACTATTGCTTCAGATCTTGCCCCAGCCAAGCCAACCATAGACGCAATTAATTCTTTTTCTGATCCAACTTCCCCTAAACGAGTTGGTATGATGCCAGTATGAACATAGTCGTAGGCCGCAAAAAATCTCTCTATAGATGGATCGTGAGTATGTATAGAAGACGCAGTATCTAACATGACCGTAAAAAGTCCTTTATGGTTATCTAACCATTTTGTGCCAGGTAAAAATACATCTGGAGGTATATAGCTATAGTTTTTTGGAGGTATTTCTAACATGATTGGTAAACAAAATTCCCCCGATGCTAAGCGGCCATCTCTTAATAACGGTAACCATGTATAACCAACTGGGCTTTCTACAATAGTTTGATCAGTCTTTTTCTGACAAGATATGTGGTAGAATGTAAACAGCAAATGATGGTTATCTGCTAAGAGTGCGGGTAGTCTAATTTTGATCTCGTCATAATAAACTGGTGTTTTGCTGTGGTAAGTTATAGCGGTAAAAGCTTCGTTGGTCATTTCTGGACAACTGGATTTGCCGAAAATATTGTTCATCGCAAATTTTTCTTCTTCCCCGCACATTAGTTTGACTCTAACTGCAAGATTTCGCGCAGAACCTGTTCTATTTGAAAAGTTTAGTTCTTTTGGGGAAACAAAAAGTAAATTTTGGTAAGTAAAATGAGGTGTTAAAATTTCCTTAACAGGAAATTCTAACAATTCTTTAGTTGGTCTGCCCTTATCATCACTGTATGGATGTAATTTCGCCAAATCTGTTGTCAAGCAATTTTTGTATTCTATAGGACAGGGTGAGATTTCCAATTTAAAAGTAGCAGGAATACATTTTAATTTTTTTAAAACTAAAGTTGGTCGCTTAAGTTCTTGCAAGTTTTTGTACAAATCATCATCTCGGAGTTTGTCGGATTCCTGTTTGAAAAACGACGACATAGTCAAAGTAATTGGTCTAAAATTGTCAAAATTAACTGCCATCTCATCTGGAGACCAAGATCTACACTTATCTTTTCTTTCTAACGATCCTCTTCTACCTAAATTGCTGCTCATATCACTTGCTTTGCGTCTTAATTGATCGAGAGAACTACCTGAAGATTTGCGATCCAAACTATTTGTGTTGGAAGAAGACATAGAAAAATCTTTATCAAGATCCTTTTCTAAGGAGCTTCCTCCATTAATAACGCTAAAAACGTTAATTGCTGTCCACGCGAAAGCTTGGCGGTATTTACCTAGTCTTTCACAATACGAAATAGCAACAGATTTTAGCTTTTCTCGATTTTTGTCTTCTTTTAAATAAGGTTCAATACAATCGTTAATGTCGCCTTGCAAAACTTTCTCCAAGCGAACAACAATAAACAAATCCGGCGAGGGGTGAGAAATGTTAAAAATACAATTTCGCGAGAGAGTACTTACATCTGAGTATGGAATGTGACTTCCTAACATTCGCTTAAGACCTTCGGGGTTTAGGTCAAAATAAAACGTTTCAGATACTTTTTTGCGTTCTTTACAATCGTACAAAGCCATTGAAGCAAACAAAGGTTCAATTTCACAATCCATTGTGAGTTGCAAACATTTAACCAAAACTCTATGCCCTAGATGTTCGGATGGGGCGTGTGCGAGCATACGTTTCTCAATGGGTTCATGAATAACACTTTGAATATCACTAGGAGTCAAAGAAAATATATTTTCCTGCCTATCAATTTGACGTTTAGTTTCGTTTACCTGATCTTGCAAATCTAAGTCTATTTGCTCAAGAATTTCCGGGATCAAGGAATCTCCAGTAGAGTGTTGTAGATCAAAAGATGCCCAGGAATTTCTAGGTGTTAGAGTGTCTCCACATGAAGATATTGAGGTCGATGAGATGATGCTGTGACGACTGCTACTTCCTTGAGAATAGGTGTCTGTAAAAAAATTAAACAAAGTTAAAAAGCTAGTTTCAAATCAACTTGAGAAAAAAAAAGTAAACAAGATCTTTATGACCTGTTAATTTTTTTATTTATTTCTATTTTATTTAAAGTTAAAGAAAGATTTTTTTTGAACAATGTTTATCAATTATTTATTTATTTTGTATGTTTGTAGACATAATGCTTTTGATTTACTGAATTTAGCAGGGGCATTCTTATTCATGGACTATGTTGGTGTTTTCAATGATTTTTTAGGACTACTGTTTTATCGCTTAATGTTTAAAATGTGTGAAAATATTCTCAGAGACTTACCTAGACCTGGACTGTTTATCAAGTATTTTATGGTTGATGTTAAGTTTTTGTGCATGTCGGTGTTTTTTAAGCTTTATTATGACAATTTAGAGACAAACATGTCTGCTACAGTAATTTTCATTTACAGGATTATTGGTAAAAACCCCAATGTCGCAAAATGTATAACAATAATAACTTTGAAAAACAAAGAAAATAATTGTAACGTTGGAGTTGCCTTTAGAGGCAGGAATGCGAAATAAATGGTAAAAATAACTTACAGTTTTTCAATCGTGTATATTTGGATCGCCATGTTGATACAAGAGAGATGAAGAGAAAAAGATAGCCTATCTGAATATTATCTTAGAATAAGGACACTATAATTTGAAGCAGGCCGGTAAACATTACATCCCTCCTTCCTAAGAGTCCTTGTACTACCAATTTTTCTTAGCTAAAATTTTTATGTTAACTTTAACTTAAGTTAGTACCTTATGTTGAGATTAAGATGTTTTGTAATGTAAGATTTACTTATTTTTATCTGGACTGCTGTACTCATTTGATGAGGTCCACTGTAGTGTTGTATTGTGTTCAATTTTTGTCGATCTGTCACGATTTTGACAATTGACACTGAGAACTTTCACGTTTTGATTTCGATCGACAAGTTTTTCTAGTTTTTCTAATTAAAAACGAAATTTTCGAAAACCAGTTGTTGCTTATTTTGAGTTCTGTTCTCAATAGGTTATGGGCCCAGATATCGCTCGTTCGAAAAGTGTAGTCGTTGCGTGAAAAATTCCCGAAAAAGCGCAAGTAAAAACGCGCCAAAACTGCAGGGTGTGTTCCATGAAAAACTAACGTAAAAAACTGTGAAAATGATTCGTCCTTGGCCGAAGTTGCGAAAACGTGTGTCGTTTTGTGGTGTGTCCAATTGCAACTTTAGGCAATGAAAATTTCAAATAAAATGTGCACTAAAGGCCAAAGGTATTTATGGGGTACTTGATGGATCTTTGACCAAGCCTAATGCAACACAAGCTGACCAGTAATCAACATGGTGCAAAAAGGATGCACAGTTTGTACTTACTTCTGCAATGAACATGGACCAGATTATACTGATAGAAACGTGTGAAAATGCTAAGGACATGGTGTCCATATTAGAGGCCATTTTTGAATAGAAGTCAGAGGCTAATAAAATGATCCTTCATGAGAGATTTCACTAGTATAAGCAGATGGCCACTGGCGACAGCATTGCACAACATGTGTCAAAGCTTCAGAATCTTGCAAAACAGATTAGGGACACACATAGGGATGATATCAGTGACACGTCCTTAGTGACAAAGATACTAGGTACAGGTATTAGAACCAGCGAAGCAAACAATAGACAACTAAAAGGCTCGAAGATTGGATGAAAAAAAAACCTCAGGTCTTACGAGGAAGCTGAGATAGCTATGGCAGCAGTGAGTAAGAAACAGACAGAAGGAGAGAAAAGTGAGAAGTCGAGAGGTCCTGTATTATTTAATTGTAGAAAGAGAGGCCACATATCGAGAAACTGTAAAGAAAAGAGAAAGAAACAAGACGACCACCCTAGAAAACAGCAGGATAATCAGAAAAATTAAAGAAACGAGTACAGCAGTCCAGATAAAAATACGTAAATCTTACATTACAAAACATCTTATTAATCTCAACACTCCCACCTTTTGTAATGTTAATTTCAATAACGCTAAGCTCAAAAAGCAAAAGATCAAAAGATCTTGGGTCAAAATAACGAAAGATCAAACCTGGATGAGCATCCCACAAAGAACACAAGCGAAAAGAGAAATGATTAAACGATGTTTCGCCTTGGGCAACCAGTGTAAGCTCGTCAGTGGTTCCACTGGTCACCCTCGCGCACGTTAAGCTCCTTTCAAAGACCTTGGAATGTTTTTTTTGGCAACGCCTTCGTAAATATATCTGATTGCTGCTCTTTAGTATTTACATAAACAGGAAAAATGTCACCAACTTCAAACTTCTCTGTAACAAAGTGATATTGAAAATCAATATGCTTTGTTCGATTGTGGAACTCTGGGTTTCTTATCAGCTTAATCGAGCTCTGGTTGTCAATGTTCAAAACTGTTGGTTTTTTAACTTCTTCCTTGAAGTCGAATAACACCTTTTGCAAAAAAAGAGCTTCTTTAGTAGCTTGAGAAGCTGCTACACATTCAGCCTCAGCCGTTAACAAAGTTAATGTGAGCTATCTCCTGCTTGCCCATGTTATTGTCCCATTGCATAATTTGAACACATAACCACTTGTAGATCGTCTTATCTCTGTGTCACTTGCATAGTCAGAATCAGTAAAACCACACAAGATTCCATCTTTACTCTTGTCAAATTCTATGCCGTAATCTTGAGTTCCAATCAAATACTTTATTATTCGTTTCACAGCATTCCAGTGAATAATTTTTGGATTATTTAAGTCTTTGCTTGCTCATGGCCGAGAAAATTAGTGAACCTACTGCTTGTCTGTAAGGAATTTGCTCACCAATTTCCTATGAATCTTCTGTAAGAGCCAAATTTTTATATTGGTCTTCTGATGTCGAGACCATATTTGCAACTTGCATCTCAGCGTCGAATAAAACTCTTGATATAGCTTGACTGTTTCAAATATATTTTGCCTTGCTCAATATCCCTCTTTATTTCAATGCCGACAAAGTAATAAGCGTTTTCAGTAATCTTAATCTCGAAATAACTTTGTAATTCTTCTAAGAAAATATGAGACCATCATCAACGCAGATCACAAGCAGGACTTTTACGTCTTTAACATATCCAGTATAGACAGATTTGTCAGCTGTCGAAGATTGAAAACCGATGTTTTCTAGAAAAGTGCTAAATTTCTTGTTTTGTTGTAACCTTCTTCGCAGTCTGGTCCTGGTGGTGCTTTCATATACAGACCGCTTCAAGCTACTGCGAACATAGGGCGGAAGAAGTCTAATTTGCCAGTGTACGTACATGCAGAGACACCGCACGCCTATCAGTGAAGCAACCAATACTCAGGCTTGCGATCACCACTTGCATGACTTTCCTTTGGTATTTAGTACGCCTCTAACCACAGTGCTGTGTGGAGCGTAGTCAATGAAACCGGAATTTGGTCAATAAATACGCAAATTTTTATAATGTAATTTTCTTATTTTTTGTCACTGATAAATAAGAGCGTTTTATTGTCAACTGCTCAGATTTATCAGTGACGATGTGTTACAATGAAAATAATAAGGAGAAACAAAATAAAAGCAAGTTCTCAAAATAAAATAATACATTCTAAAAACCAAAAAGATTCTCCCAGTCAAAAAAAAATTAGAGCAAATGTTCGAAAAGTCCTCCTTGCTCGGCTAGACAATATCCGAGCCTCTTATAAAAACCCCTTTTAACGTTTCCAAGCATGTTAGGGGTGATAGTTTGAAAAGCTTCTTCAATTTTAATCCGAAGTTCTTCCAAATTATTAGCCCTTTCATGCCCGTAAACTTTATTTTTGATATAACTCCACAGATAGAAGTCATTAGGAGCAAGATCGGGTGATCGAGCTGGCCATAAAATAGTTCCCCGTGTACTTATAACCCGATTAGGAAATACATTATCAAGATATTCCCTAACAAGGCCAACATTGTGAGCATCTTGTTGAAACCATGTTTCACCAAATCTCACACCTAACAACTGCCTAGCAGTTGGAATAATATGCTGCTGCAGTAGATCCAAGTATCTAGGACCATTCAAATTGCCGTTAATAAAAAATGGCCCAATTACGTGTTCCCCTACAATACCCCCCCCCCAAACATTTAGTTTTTGGGGATACTGTGTTCTTACGTCAAAATACAAATGCAAATTTTCCCTCGACCAATATCGAACGTGTGTTGGGTTATGACGATTCAATAATGGAAAAGTACTTTCATCTGTGAAAAGAATAGATCTCAGAAAGTTTTCATAACGATTAGCCCTTTCCATCATTGTTTCGCAAAATTCCACACGACGATAGTTGTCCTCAGGAAAAATTTGATGCGTTTTTGACGCTTTGTACGAATGATAACCATTCTTTTTGAGAACACGTAAGACAGTGGCTGAAGACGTATCAACTGCTTCGGCAATTTCGTGGCTAGTTAACTTTCGATTTTCCTCCACTGCAGCGCAAATCATCACATCTCGTACTTCCCGCTCGTCATTCAAAACAGTGGGTTTTTTATGGTTTCTTGGCGCTATACAACCAAACTTTTCAAAATTCTGCACAAACCTATAAATCGTGGATAAACTAGGTTCTGGGCGATTTACAAAATTCTCCAAAAAAAGTTCTTGAATAAGTCTCAATGGTCTGCCTTGATAGTACCATTTGACTATCTGCACTTTTTCGGCAACTTCGTAGACATCCATTTTTAGTTTTAAAAATGTATTATTTCAATTAAGAACTTACCAATCTGTTTCTCGAGCAAGGCAGAAATAAAACAAAATAATAAAAACAAAATGAATTTCCAAAAGATAACACTGCAGCGTGCTTCGAATCCACCTCGGTCATACGGCACAGAGAGTAAATTGGACTTGATTCCCCCTATGTTCGCAGTAGCTTGAAGCGGTCTGTATATATTTTCCTCTAATTCGCCATAAAAAAGGCAGTTTTTATGTCAAATTGTTTAATTTCATAGTCTTGCATATTTGCTAGAGCTAGCAATGTTCGTATTGAGTCAAATCTAGTTGTTGGCGCAAAAGTTTCTTCATAATCTATGCCTTCTTTTTGTGCATAGCCTTTTGCACACAAAACACTGATACTTCAATATGGGTTTCTTTTGACTCGAAAAACCCATCGTGACTCAATAGGTTTCTTTTCTTTTGGCATTTATACCTTTTTCCAAGTTTTATTTCTTAGCAAATCATCATACTCTTCATTAATGGCTTCTTCCTACTTGACTTTTTCTTTGCTGTTCATTGCATCTCTTCATAGGTTTCAGGAATGTCAATTTCCACAATATTCAACTGAAAAACATCATATCTGGCAGGTACACGAATATTTCTGAGGTCTTAACTCTGGAATAACCTCATTTTCTCCTGCAGACTCATAATGCTCTTCCTGATCATTTTCTTCTGCTTCTTGCTCGTCATTTTGCACTACTTCTTCTGCACCATACTCTGTAACATCATCACTATCAAGTTCTATTCTCACTCTATTTGGTTTCACAGCACACTGTTGTTTTTCATTGAACACAACATTTCTTGATGTTGTCACCTGTCTTGTAGCCAACAAAAATAAGTTTTTGGCTTTTCGAATCGAATTTTCTCCGTTTTTCATCAGGGATATGCATGTACGCATCGCATTTAAATACCTTGAGGTGATCAAGTGTTGGCTTTTGCCCACACTACATTTCATAGGGTGTAGATGACAGTGCTTACTGCCTCTGCCCACAAGAACTTCGCAACATCGAACGCGCACACTCGATGATTTTTCGATTGTCGCTTTCAGCGCGGTCGTTTTGCTGAGGTGCATACGGCGCGGTCACCTCGTGTTCTATGCCTTCTCGGTCCAAAAAATTTTTGAACTCGTTACTGAGGTACTCGGCACCCCAATCAGTATGCAAAATTTTGACTGAATGTCCATGTTTATTTTTAATTTTCGCATTAAAACTTTTGAAGCACTCGAGAACGTCAGATTTATGCCGTATAAAATGAGCTACGCGATAACGTATATGCCTTTGCGTTCGACAGATAGATGTTGGTTGTTGTTTAGCTTCACTGACTTAAAGCTGCTGTCAATTACGTAATAAAAGTCTTTTCTGTAGGTCACATGAGCAGAAGCCCCACTGTCCATTATCTATGTTTCTGATTCATAAATCACGCTGTTGAGTTCAACCTCTTCTACAGTAAACGCTCTCTCCAGATACAAATACGTAAATCTTAAATTACAAAACATCTTACTAATCTCAACACCTTATAAAAATCACATTTTAATTTTATTTTAATTTACACTTCCAACTTATAAATAATTATTTAATCACTTGCAACATAAATATTATGTAATATAATAAATGATATTTTAGCATATTCTTGTATCTATTATTTTATGATAAAAATCTCTTCTGGGCAACTTTAATTTAGTACATTTTTTTGTATAGGTTAACAGACAAACAGACATACATAACAAAATTAATCAATTTCAAGCTCTTGGTATCTTTTAGGAACTTGTTGAACGTCTTGTTGGGGACAGAGGTTTCTCAGGTTTATTTTTGTTTTCTTAAACTTGACAAAATGGTTTTTCTCAATTGTTTTATATTTCTGAATTATTTTAAGAACTAGTGCAAGGCTGTGACTTTTGCATTTGTCCAACAACTTCTTGTGAAACTGAGTGTCCTTGATTAGTTTTTAAACCCTAGGAGATCTTCAGATATGCTTTCTTGAAATGAACAATCTGACTCACTTGAAGGTGAGTTTTGTAAGTATGTTTCTTCCTTTTAGTTTAATTGGATGTCTGAATTTTGTAATTCATGCTGAATTTGTTTACCAATCCTGTCACGCGTTTAAAGTTCTTGACAATTATTTTTTACAGTGTTTGTTTTAACATTTTCAGTATAGTCTTCGCTTTCCTTTCTCCTGGTCATCTGATTTGAGTGTATTTTCCATAACTGGCCTGTCAGGAGCCTACATACAGTGTTTCCTAAGTTTTTTTTTACAATAGCTGAAGCTCAATTTTTTTTATTTACGTTTCGATAGTCACGTTGCATCACAATCTCTCCTTCCTCAAACTGTCTCCTCCTTCCATGAGACCGAAGGTTTTAATAAGTCTAACCGAATGCGCAATCTGCACCCAAACATCTTCTCTGCTGGGATCATGTTGGTGGTACAGTGAGCTGTGTTCCTATATGCTAGTAAAAATCTGCAGATTAATGTTTCTACAAGAATAGTTCTGTTTTTTGGATCTAACAATGCTGCATGCATTTTTGTCTTGAAAGTTTTTACAGTTCTCTGCAGCCCCATTACTCTGGCTGTTGTAGGGTGGAATGGTAAGATTTTTGATTCCATTTCCCGCCAAAAATGATTCTGTTTCTTTTGACACCAAATTACTGCTGTTGTCTGAAACTATTAATTCTGGTAATCCAAAGGTGCTGAAAGATTTCCTAAGTTTCTGTATTACTTCTAAACTAGTGGTCTTGTTCATGAGGTGTACTATGGGCCACTTGCTGAAGGCATCTGTGATTATAGAAGATCTATGTGGACTCTTTGCCATGGTTTGGTTGCTTCAGGCCACATAGTTACTGATTTTGGATGGTTTTTTTTTAGATTTTTAAACAAGCCATGCATGATTTTATCTTGTTTTCTATAGCTTTATCAAGGTTCACCAACGATAGGATCTTACTAGTGATTTTGTTTTTACTAAACCTAAATGGCAAGGGCTATGGAGTTCTTCTGGCATGGTTTTTCTGAGTGATGCGGTGTCCCGAAAGTATGCATCCGTTTTCAGCAAACAGTTCATATTTTTTTAAGAAATAGTGTTTTTCTTCCTCTGATGTTTTTTAAGGCCATCCTTCTTTTAAGTAGTTCATGATTTTTGATAATATTGGGTCAATCTCAGGTTCTTTTGCGATTTTCTTGGAGTTTACTGGCCATTTTCTACTTGAACATGCAAAATTAATGAAATTTACCTTATCGACATTTCCCATATTTGTGTCAGCATTTTTGTCAGGTAGCCTCGATAGGCAGTCTGCAAAAAAATTGTCTTTACTTTTGATGTGTTCAATAACACAATAAAAACCTGACATGTATATGTATAAGGTAAAACGCTGCAGTCTGTCCCTCTTCCTCTGCGGTATTTCTTTGTTCTCACCGAAAATGCCTAATAATGGTTTATGGTCAGTTCTTATTTTAAATTTATTACCCAATAAATATGATTCAAAATACTTCAGTCCAAATGATAGCTATTGCTTCTTTATCCAACGACATGTTTTTCTCTGCTTCTGTATAAGTTGCTCTCTATGTAAAAGTACTGAAGCTATTCTATCTTGGCTTGCATCTGATTTTAAAATAATAGGTTTTTGTGGATTAATATGTACTAAAATAAGATCTTGTGCTATTAGTTTTTTTTTTACTAAATTAAATGCTTGTTCACATTTGGTGCTCTACTCAAAATTAGTGTTCTTAGTCAAAAGATGGTAAATTGGTGACGGAGTTTGAGCCAAATATGGTACAAATTTCTTATAATATTGTACAAGTCCAGCAAATGCTCGAACTTGGGTTAAATTTGTTGGTTTTTCTGCATTTAAAATTGCTGTTACTTTTGTTTAATTTTTTTCTATGCCTGAAACTGAAATTGAAGGTCCTAAATACACCACAGATGTTTGAAAACAGTAAGTCCAGCAGATTTTAGCTTTCCCAGAACTTCCCCTAGATTGTGTATGTGTCTGCTAAATAACGATTTAACGAAACAAAAATGAAGCCAAAAATTCCTAACAACCCAAAAATGATTTTATTTTACTTGCGCGGTTAAAGCCTCAGACCTTTTTATGATACATATTTCTTACATACGCTTTTTTTAAATTTTATCTAGCCTAAATTATTTAGGTCACGTTGGCGCTATAATGGCAGCTAAACAGCACAAGTATTAATGGTGTGTACCGCAAATTTTTTACAATTTTTGTTTTTGTATTACTTAAAATTCATTTTAAAACGATATGTCGACGTCGGTAAAAGTGAGGTACGTTTTTAGTGCAAAGCCGACGAAGAAATTTAAACGTACCGGATACCGACATCTGCTTGACGTTGAAATTTAAAACGTGTATCTCGTTGAAACTGGCCTACGTCAACCGACGACCCAAACGAACACGTTCATTTTCGTGCATTTGATCTAACTTAAAACAACTATTTTTATTTCTCTGGTTCTAACCTAACTTTTTTGAAAATTTTAATCCAACTTTTATTCCATAAATTTTTTTAAAACATTTAATCCAACTTTAGTTTTTCTTTTGTTTTCTTGGAGTTTTTGGATCCAAGATCTGCTTATTGCTAGTTGCAAGTGCTCTTGAAGATACCAAAACGACCATTCAAACATTGAAAACCTCTGACAAATCCGAGATTGCGTTGATGCAATTTGATATCTTCCTTTGCTTTATGGTAAAGCCATGATGGTAATTTAATGCTTAAAATATTTTAGCATAATTTAAGGGGGTAACGTTTTTGATTAAGCAATTTTTACTATATTTTTTACATTTTTATGCCATGATATTACTCACATTTTAAAGCTTTTTTTCCAAACTTTCGATTTCTAGAATAAAACACTCAAATTTTTCAAGCTTTCACTGTTTTTTCGGCGTTCAAAAAAAGTACTGCCAAAAAATATTTTTTCTCTGTTAAAATTCAAAATATTTATAGAGATAGGGTAGAATTTTAAGGTAGATGGAAAGATAATTCAGTAAAGTGCAAAAATATTTAAGGTTGTTAAAGAGAGACAGCAGGCTATAAAAGTATTTTGTTTACTAAAAATTTCTGTTATGTCATCTGTCTGTCATCTTGAGTGGTGTCGTGCATATGATTCTTATTTTGCCATTTTTATCCAAAAAACAGCAAAAATTGTAATTTTTCAAAGCCTAAAGTGTATAAAACATAAGGTGGTATTAATTTCTTTTAATCAAAGTTCTTTACTGTCTTTAAATTTACCAAAAGACTGTCCTACTAAAGCGTATTTTAGAACATCTAAAAATAATTTTCTTTATTTTCTTTTTTAATTTTTTGATATAAATAATTTTTAAAAAACACTCATGTCGAGATAACGACGCACTACCACAAATAAGAATACATAAAACTGCCAAAACTGTGAGGTTAGGGCGACATTTGACAGTTAGGAGTGTTAATATTACAAATACCGTGCAAGACGTGCGATTCTAATACGTACGCAGACCGATGGCAAATTTCACAAGGGGTTTTGAAACATTAAATTGTTATATATGTTTGCGAACCGACGGATTTTGTAACTTTAGTCATGCTTGACGACTTAACTTGGAGACCGGTCCGACTTGGTAGGACATAAAAATTCGCCATTTTAAACAGGTTGGCGTCTGTCGGCCATTGTAAATTATTTTTTTGTTTTTTAGATTTAGATAATTTTTTTTTACATTTAATTTTCTTAGATTTCGAAGTTTTCAGGGCGCCCGATTTTTTTCGAACTACGTTAATCACGTTTATCAACAAACGGCCTTTTGTTTACAAAGTTTTACGTGTAAGGTGTTTTAAAAGTAAATAAAAGAATTATATATTATTCTTGTATACCTATAGATTTCAGGATCCGCCTTTAAAAAAAAAAACGCATACATTTTTATTCAACCTGTAAAATATGTATTTATTGGGTATAATTTAAGTAAATCTTCAAGAATTTCTTTTACAAAAACTTTATATATTTTAGGTAGGCGAAACAAAACCAAACGACGTAACGTTCTTGGAAATTAAACGTAAAATAACGTTGACAATTGGTAAAGCTAGTCAGGATCAACGACGTCAAGGCGACCCGAATCTGTATTACGCATTTAGGTGCGAATGAGGGTCGTTAGGTAGTCGAAACGACGTCCCTAGCCGACGTCACGTTTGTCAAGGGCAACGTATGCACAACGTAAAATAAAGTCCAAATGCTGCTTGGGATAAACCACCTCTTGGTGGTGGTCTACAATATACGAAGATATATTCGAAACCCCGTGTCACTTTGAAAGTTCTCAAATTTCTTGTTTACCTAGATTTTATTAATTTTTACGGATTATTTGGACCAGTTCCTTTTGACGTCCATTCAGGTAAAAATATCTTCTAATCAATTGCGTTATGTTAGATACCCATGTATACATACATACATACAGCCTTCACACCAAACATTCCTTAATTTATAGTCCTTAATAAATGTCGCCCTAAGTGAAATGGCAAAATGTGTATTTTTTTGGGTGTATGCTTAAAATATTTGAGAAATGTGTCGGTTTTGAAATGTTTATTTATAAAATTACCTTAAAGTCAATATTTGTGACTTTTGGATTAAGTAAATAAAAGCACTATAAGTAACCTATAAACTTGAATATTGGGGTTCAGTTTGGCTTTATAATGTAGAAACTTACTAAGAAAGGGGTTTAAAAAATTTTCCCCCCATAGGGGTGAAAATATGGATTGAAATTTGTAAATAATTTTCGTAGAGGTTTAAAAATTTGTATGTAAGCTCTACTATAAAATTTAATTAACTAATTAATGTGTGTCAGTGTGTTTAAGGGATTGTTTTAACCCCTATTCTTTTTCAAAATTGCAAAAACACCGGTATATTTAATTATTATTTGTCAGTTATTCCTTTCTATTCTATTCCCAAAACAGTATTTTTGCCTCATGTTCTTAAGCTGGCCACCCTGTAAAAAGCGCGAATAAGAATGAACAAACAACAAGGAGCATTCGCAAGCAATGCAGAAAATGCCAGAATATAATAGACAGCGCTAGAGATAGAAATAACATAAGATTAAAAAGAGATAGCTGTAGAGTAGGCAGATCCAGCGGGGATCCAGTGAGGTATAGAATATACTGGACTTCTTTCCAGCAGATACAAAAGGTGGTGCGAGGCTGGTCGAAACGGTTCACTTCTAATATAGTACAGTCAAATACATAGTGAATATCTCTCGTAGTAGTAGATCGCGAGTTAACAGTAAGAAATAGTTTTAAATAAGTTTTAGAGATGGGTAAATCGATCATTTTATACTGAACGAATCGATCAGTGATTCGATCATTGAATCAATCATTTGAAATTAAATTATAGAAAATGGTGACCAAAAAAAAAGGTCTATTCAGGATGCAGCTAAATACGAAATACTCTGACCAAAAAATCTATTAGGGTGTGAAAAAAAGCAGAGCATTTTTTTATAAAAAGAATCTTAATCCATAATTTTCATACAGTTTACCCCGCGCGCAGGAATTCGAATCAAAGGAACGAATAAACGAAACGATCGACCTATTTCCATCTGATTCAGTGTATAGTTTATTGGTAGTGTCTTTGAAGATCCACTCACGCTGCTCGCTGCTTTCATTCAACCGATTGAGTCAGTCTGTCCGTCCGTCTCTCTTCGATTTGATTCACTCGTTAGATTCATTCTGTCTTCGTCGGTCATTTGACTCATTTGACTGATTGAATCATATCGAGCAAACATGATTCGATCATTCAATACTCGCAAGTGATTCGATCATAGTGAACGAATCGTTCACGAATCACACATCTCTAATAAGTTTCGATAAAATAAAACTTCAATTCACCTGTGTTTCAGTGCCGTTTTTCAGCTTTATTACTGACCACCTGTGTTCACGTTAGCAAGTTTTATAATTATTATTGGCTTCCTCAGTTATTTTTTTTGCAGTGAGCAGTTCAAATTAAATACATAACGGATATCAGAAGATTTTTTGGTAAGTAAAGATGCTTTTATTTTAGAGTACGTAAGAGATCAAATATCAGAGAGATTTTAAGCCACTTATTTTGATACTTTTGAGTTTTGCTTTGCTTATTTCAATATATAATCCAAAGAAAGTATATAATCGAAACAGAGTTTACTTCCATACAAGGTGTGTTTTTTACTATTTAAATATTTAACTTTATTAATGCCATCGATGGCAGTTTGTCAAAATAGAGAAGACCGCTATTTTTAGGTAGTTTTTTGCATTTTAAGGGGCTTAAAATTTCCCTATTTTTGCGTTCTGTAGTACAGTACTTACAATTATCATGTATTATTGTCGAAAGGTTATCCACCCAATTTATAGGGATTTATTGTCAGGATTTCTACATACTGCCAGTACTGCCAAGTACTACAGTAGTGTGAGTGCTGCCGAATACTGCCAGTACTGCCAAAAATGTGTACACTACTGTTAAGGTGGACAACCCCTCGATTATTGTACGAAACTAGAGAAGAAAATAATTATATTTTACTTTGTAGAATCGGTGAAAACAAAAAGACCTGAAGAAAGAAGTGACAGCGCTAAATAGAGTAGTGACAAAAGCGAGACGACAATTAAAGATGCTAATCCTCAGAATCCTGTTGCAGGTGCACGTCCTTCCAATAGTTCTGTGACTCTGTCTAGGCCAAGTTACTTCAAAGGTATGTCTTTATTGGTAGGATTGAGGGTATGATTTTTTATATTTTTAGCCCACGACAGAAAAGAGGGGTCTGTCTGTCTGTCTCTGTATCTGTCAGTCTGTCTTGTTCACACTTATCTCGGGACCTAGTTAACCGATTTTGATGCGGTTTCTTTATGCTGATAGGTTGTCTTTCGAGGAGTGTTCTTAAGCCATAGTTCGTAGAAATCGGCTTATATTAAGTAAGCTTTATTCACACAAATGCCAAAGGTTTTTTTAATTTTACATTTGTGTTCCATCAATTGGGTTGAGTTTTTTCTTTCTCTCTTCTCATTAAGAAAGAAGTGATCCTAAGACAAATTTGTTTCAGATTTGGATGACTAGGCGGATCTGGTTTCAACAGCGTATGACAATAATTAATGAAAATGACATCGGTCGATTTGTTGGTCAAGCTTCGTTTTTATCAACTGAGAGGATAAAAGAATTACTTGAAAACTATTGGATTCCACCTAAAATTTCCCTCATATGTAAAACTGTCCATAAGAGGTGTGGAATTATCGCTGAATTAACTGATAATTCCCCACTAGGTGATAATTTCCCAGTAGGTGATAATTCCAATGCTCTGACGCGATCTCAATAATATATGAAGCGCTGCTGGTCACTTTCCCGCAAATCATTATATGTATATCGCGATTGCTATGGAGTGAACAGAACGACTAACGGCCTTAGCAACGCGAACCTGGAGCAAACAAAATCGCCGACGCGTTGAGTTTCCGAGTTTTCATACAAAATGAACCCTTTCGAGAGAACACCAGAAAAAATAAGAAGTTCTGCAGGAAACTGCGATGAGCGAGATTGCAAAAATTTTGAAGGATTGGGCACAAAATATAAAGAAGGGAAACGGTGAGGAGTATAAAGAAACTACCGTAAAAACAATTTGGAACGTCACTGCAAAATTAATCATGGATGAATATTATGAAAAATATGGCATAAAACTTGACCCATTTCAAGATATAATTTTCAAATTAGCAAGAGAAGCAAAAAACGCAAGAGATCTGCAGTCCCAAGAGGACAAGAGAAAACTAAGCTCAACTGCCTTGAAATTTGATGAAATGCAGAAACTAGTAAGTAGCTGTGATGAAGGGGCCCCAGACGGGTTGCAAAAGAAGCTGTCCTTTGAGTTATCCTATGAACTAGCCTGGAGAGGAGGAGAAGGCTCCAGGGCCAAGTTGCAGTTTTTTAAAGAAGACGTGGACAATGCAGATGAAAAGACTAACATAATTTAATACAATCCAATTTTTGAAAAAAACACTCAAGGTTCTGGAAATTGGGACGTCAATGGTTTAAGAACATACCCGTGTGCAAGAACGAGATGCACAGGTGGGACTAGACCTGAAGAACAAAAAAGATTACAAATCACTCACTGAGGGCAACTGTTGTGTCTCATATCGCAAAAAGCGGAGTTGCTGAACAGGAACTTTTAAAGATGACAGGTCATGCTAGTTCCAAGTCCATCGCGAGCTATCTGCAGATTAACGAAGAGCATCATCAGGCGATCGTCGATAAAATACGAGTAAGTCAGGGGAAATTTTAACGAATGAAGATCCGAACGAATGCATCGCAGGGCCAAGCAGTGTAACTTCAGTTAGGAGAAACAAAAACTTGTGTCTATATTACCTATAATAACGGGTGTCCCATAAGTTTTGGCACAAAATAAAAAATCGTATACTTTTTGAAAAACAAACTTTTATTTAAACTGTGTATATTTTTTTAATAAGTTGATTTTCTATGAATATAATTTATCTATTTTAGTATATGCAGCGGTCCGTGTTCCTCAACAAGCCGCAACTTTGTTCGGACACCTCTCATAAGGCTCTGGGCGGTGACAATATTAATTTATCTGCACTTGATTAAAATTCTGCGGCGCAGTTGGCCTTCATTTTGAGCAGTCCAGCCTTCGGTGTACACTTCCCTTGCCAAGTGGGCCCAAAAGTCTTCAATGGGGCGAGCCTGGGGCAAATTAGGGGGATTGTCATCTTTTGGTACATATGGAATATTATGCTCTTGAAGCCAATTTTGCGTTTCCCTGGCATAATGGCAAGATGCCAGGTGGGGCCAAAACATAATTTCGTCTTCAGCATGATGTTCTTGAATAAACTCATTGAGTTTCACTAAACAGTTATCAATATAATCTCTGCTAGTTAATGCTTCGCCCCGTACATGTCCTATATATGGTCTTGCTATACCCCTTTCGAAAATTATACACCACACTATAATTTTGTCGTCGAATTTGGTTTTTTCTTTGAATCTTACGTTGCCCGGAGTCTCCTCTATATTATCGGTGTAAAATCCTTGATTGCCTGGAATTTCTGCGTTTTCAAAAGTGAAGTACTTTTCATCGTCCATTATGATAGATTTGTTGTTCGCAAAATGAACACGTCGAAGAGAACGAAAATATTGAGGTATCCGGGCAAGCTGATTAGAGGTATATTTTAGACATTTTTGCCTTTTGCGGTATTTTTGACCATTTCTGATCAAAATTCTACAAATAGTACTTTTTGAAGTTTGTTTTCTTCTGGCTAGCTTTCTTACAGACACCCCGACCTTGATTTTAGCCAACCTTACCACTCTGTTGCACTAAGGGGGGGGGGGTGAAAATCCTTGGTCTTCCACTTTTAGGGAGGTTCATATAAGGAATACCCTGTTCGCATTCCAATATGGTTCGACAAATGGTTCTCCTGGATATATCTTGGTGTTGAAAGATTCGCACTATTTCAGCTTTGGGCATTTGCCCAACCAAATTATAAATAGATTTTCTTATTTCCAATTTGTAAGACATTTTTTACAAACTGACTTAAAACATAAATATGTCAAATTGAAACCTACGAAACAAGGAAACTTTTAAAACAAAGAAGAAGTTAAAAAACCTCCAAATCAGTTACCTCAACCGAAAAGAAACTAAAAAACAAAAGATCAAAAGATCTTGGGTGGAAATAACGAAAATTAAAACTTGGATGAGCATTCCACAAGGAACACACAAAAGATCAAAGCGAAAAGAGAAATGATTAAACGATGTTTCGCCCTGGGTAACCAGCGTGGGCTCATCAGTAGTTTCACTGGTCACCCTCTACTATACATCATTAAACACCATCATACACTTTGATTTCCAACCTTGAACCACTCACAAATAGGCATCGTTCCGCACTGGTACTTACTTATCCAAGTTACCTGATACGAATTCGTCCTGGCGTGTTAATATTTCCAGTAGGATTATGCTCCTAAGGCAATTAAAACAAAGAACAAGTTAAAAAAACTCCAAATCAGTTACCTCCACCGAAAAGAAACTAAAAAACAAAAGATCAAAAGATCTTGGGTGGAAATAACGAAAATTCAAACTTGGATGAGCATCCCACAAGGAACACCCAAAAGATCAAAGCGAAAAGAGAAATGATTAAACGATGTTTCGCCCTGGGAGAACCAGCGTGGGCTCATCAGTAGTTTCACTGGTCACCCTCCACTATACACCATTAAACACCATCATACACTATGATTTCCATTCAAACTTGGATGAGCATCCCACAAGGAACACACAAAAGATCAAAGCGAAAAGAGAAATGATTAAACGATGTTTCGCCCTGGGTAACCAGCGTGGGCTCATCAGTAGTTTCACTGGTCACCCTTCACTATACATCATTAAACAACATCATACACTTTGATTTCCAACCTTGAACCACTCAAAAATAGGCATCGTTCCGCACTGGTACTTACTTATCCAAGTTACCTGATACGAATTCGACCTGGCGTGTTAATATTTCCAGTAGGATTATGCTCCTAAGGCAATTAAAACAAAGAAGAAGTTAAAAAACCTCCAAATCAGTTACCTCAAACAAAAAGAAACTAAAAAACAAAAGATCAAAAGATCTTGGGTGGAAATAACGAAAATTCAAACTTGGATGAGCATCCCACAAGGAACACACAAAAGATCAAAGCGAAAAGAGAAATGATTAAACGATGTTTCGCCCTGGGAGAACCAGCGTGGGCTCATCAGTAGTTTCACTGGTCACCCTCCACTATACATCATTAAACACCATCATACACCTTGAATTTTCGTTATTTCCACCCAAGATCTTTTGATCTTTTGTTTTTTAGTTTCTTTTCGGTTGAGGTAACTGATTTGGAGGTTTTTTAACTTCTTCTTTGTTTTAATTGCCTTAGGAGCATAATCCTACTGGAAATATTAACACGCCAGGACGAATTCGTATTAGGTAACTTGGATAAGTAAGTACCAGTGCGGAACGATGCCTATTTGTGAGTGGTTCAAGGTTGGAAATCAAAGTGTATGATGGTGTTTAATAATGTATAGTGGAGGGTGACCAGTGAAACTACTGATGAACCCACGCTGGTTACCCAGGGCGAAACCTCGTTTAATCATTTCTCTTTTCGCTTTGATCTTTTGTGTGTTCCTTGTGGGATGCTCATCCAAGTTTGAATTTTCGTTATTTCCACCCAAGATCTTTTGATCTTTTTTTTTTAAGTTTCTTTTCGGTTGAGGTAACTGATTTGGAGGTTTTTTAACTTCTTCTTTGTTTTAATTGCCTTAGGAGCATAATCCTACTGGAAATATTAACACGCCAGGACGAATTCGTATCAGGTAACTTGGATAAGTAAGTACCAGTGCGGAACGATGCCTATTTGTGAGTGGTTCAAGGTTGGAAATCAAAGTGTATGATGGTGTTTAATGATGTATAGTGGAGGGTGACCAGTGAAACTACTGATGAGCCCACGCTGGTTATCCAGGGCGAAACATCGTTTAATCATTTCTCTTTTCGCTTTGATCTTTTGTGTGTTCCTTGTGGGATGCTCATCCAAGTTTGAATTTTCGTTATTTCCACCTAAGATCTTTTGATCTTTTTTTTTCTAAGGAAACTTTTGTTAATGAAGTCAACTTAGTAAGTTGGTATTTGTTTTGAGCTCCTTGAACTTTGTGCCAAAAGTTATGGGACACCCATTGTACAATTATTACATACAATTGTACAATTAATTACAATAAATAGTCTAATTTCTATATTCTTGAAATTTTATACCGAATACCATTCGTGCTTTGAGGATTAATTTTGAAAAAACGTGTTTTTATTGAAAACCGCACTCGGTTATTTTTTCCGTTGTATCAAAAAATTGCCCTCCTCCTGCGGAGTCGGGCTTTGACACAACGGAAAAAATAAACTCGTGCATTTTTCACAAAATACGTTTTTTTCAGAATTATCGATCATTCTCAAAGCACTTATGGTATTACCCCCGAAAACGTACGACTTCGTCAAAAGAAAATATAATAATTTCTGGTTGGAAATGTACTATCCATGATTAGCATATTACCGACAACAAAAAGGAACATTCTGTAAATTCTGTACACTGTTTCCACCCAATCTGAGCTCCGTTAGAGGTGTTTTGGGTTCGTCCATTCTGTAAATTCAAAGGTATGCGAATGTGGCTGTGGATGTGCAAATTAACAAATACTCTTTGAAAATCATAAGATCATTGCATTTTGCGGATCCCACGACATAGCTTTAAGAGGGATAAATTATAATAATGGAATTCTGGAACGTTTATATAAAATGCGAATTGACGCAGGAGACATGGTTTTGAAAAACCACCTTGACCAAGGAAAAAAGCAAGTTATCGATTGGGTGATATCCCCAGAATGAAATTATCAGTATTTGTGTAAACGTTATTAAGGCGCATGTCATCAAAAATGTGAAGAAATCAGAGACATATAGCATTTTAGCAGACGAGACAGCGAACATTTCTGTTAGTGAACAGCTATCCATTGGTATAAGATATTTTGATGAGAAAGCCAACAACATTGAAGAAGTATTCGTCGGATTTGTCGAGTTTAAAGAATTGGACGCAAGAGGATCTCGATTTAGATAAATGCGATGGTCTGGGATTCAACGGTTGTTGGTCTGTGATTCGAGGGTTGTTGCTCTGAGAATTAGCGCCATTTTGTGATAAAAATTTCGAATTTTTCTGTTTTGTCATCTGTCTGTCATTGTGAGTGGTGTCGTGCATATAATCTTTATTTTACCATTTTTTCCAAAAAAAAACACGTAAGTGTGTCAAAAAATAAGCTAGTATTAATTGCTTTTTACCAAAGTTATTTTTAAAATTACCAAAAAACGTGTACTACTTTAAACTGTTTAGCACATCTAAAAATATTTTAAGAGGTATTTAACAAACATATTTTAGGCTTCATCATGGCCTATATATATTGTGTGTAAAACTTGTGAGAAATCAGAAGTGACGGGACGCTTAACCGGTTACTGAACGCTGAAATGAATCGATTAATACACAAGTCCGTTGGAAAAAAAACAGACCTATTAAAAATAACTACTAGCGTGTAAAAAGCAAAAAATACAATAGCAGATCAGTACATTATAAAAAACGAAATTCGTAGAAATTGCAAATAGTAGAAATCGAAATTCACATAAAATTATTTCAGCAAAATGTAAAAACCATACAATTTAAAAATGGTCGGTCGCAATTTTATCCATGATCAGGGGTCACATGTTTGTTAGTGGGCATAGGAGAAGAAAGAAGTTAGAATCGAAATTTTAACATTTTTTAGAAAATGTTAAATGTAATTGGGTTGGTAAAATTGGAAAGATTTTTCTTTGTTTTAGGGGTAAGGTTTTTAATAAAATAAATGGTTAGTTGCGTTGGGTCGGGTTGTTTGAATCCTTTGATTACAAAAATAACTCCTTATTGCTTTCTTTTTCCATTGACATCTAAAAATATTTTAAGAGGTATTTAACAACCATATTTTAGGCTTCATCATGGCCTATGGCGCTGAAATGAATCGATTAATACAGAAGTCCGTTAGAAAAAAAAACAGGCCTATTAGAATAACCTACAATAATAAAAAGGAATATTTTGGGATTGCCATCCATATTCATTCACAGGCCATAGTTTTTTAACCTTTTAGGTTTTTGCTAAGTAGTCCGTTTTCTTTAATTTGCATTTTTTACAAAATAATTTTTTATGGTGTGTCATTTTTACAAACTATGGTGCCTCATCAAGGGGCATCTCACTTCGGAAATCGCAGTTCACTTGCTGAAAAATCCTTTGGAAATCGCAGAAATCCCTAAAGAAAGGAAATATTTCTGAAAATCGCAGGTATTTCCGGAAATCGCTGGTTTAATATCCAAGAAATTAATTATTTACGCAAGTATTTTTTATGGAGTTGTTACTAAAAAACTTATAAAATGTCTTCATTTAGAATTCCCTATTTGATTTCCAGCGCTTCCCGCGCACTATAAAACCGTCATTTAAGCCCCGCCTTGTCGTTCTGTAACGTCATTGGTCGTCGCACATTATTATTATCTAATCACAAACAGAAAAGAAGTTATAGTGTCGGGTAAAGTTCAGAGGTACAATTCGATTCGCGGTGAAGCTTCGAGCGAATGTCTGCGTCTTACTCACAACAAATGACAAAGACTTCCGATCTATCGATTCGGTCCGGTCGTTTTCGGATGGCAAAATTTTGCCCAGAATTTTAAAAAAGCACGTGTTAAAAGCTGGCATAACGATTCCGCTTTTATAGTTTATTTTTTTCTGGACTTTGAATCAGGGTTGTCAACTGTACTATAAGGATAGGTAGTATAGTACTATAATTTAAGATCGTTGCACTATCCGAAAAAATCGTGGTCACAATCTCGCTCCCGACAACAAACTCAAGCAAGCCGTTTCAAACTCAGCTTAACTGGGAAAATAAAACGGAAGACTCACTAGTCTAGAATAGGAAGTTGGTATGGTATACTGATGGATGCAAAATGGACAGTGGGACAGGTGCAGGAGTCTGCGTGTAAAATAGCAAAAAATACAATAGCAGATCAGTACATTATAAAAAACGAAATTCGTAGAAATTGCACATAGTAGAAATCGAAATTCACATAAAATTATTTCAGCAAAATGTAAAAACCATACAATTTAAAAATGGTCGGTCGCAATTTTATCCATGATCAGGGGTCACATGTTTGTTAGTGGGCATAGGAGAAGAAAGAAGAACATTTTTTAGAAAATGTTAAATGTAAATGGGTTGGTAAAATTGGAAAGATTTTTCTTTGTTTTAGGGGTAAGGTTTTTAATAAAATAAATGGTTAGTTGCCTTGGGTCGGGTTGTTTGAATCCTTTGATTACAAAAATAACTCCTTATTGCTTTCTTTTTCCATTGACATTATAGCCCCGCGATTCAACTGGTTTGCTTCACTGGGGAATGACACCACTGTATTCCAAGCCGAAATACATCGAAATGTGCCTGCGGGAGAACCTGAGAAAGAGATATTCCAATTAGAATATCACGATCTTCTCGGACAGCCAAGCAGCATTAAAAGCGTTAGAATGTCAAGAAATAAACTTCAAACTATTGTGGAACTGCCTACAGCTCCTAACAATCCGAGGCAACCACAACAAGATAACACTTGCGTGGGTGCCGGGGCATACGGGGGAGGCTGGCAATGAAAATGAAGATATCCTAGCTAGAAGAGGATCAAAAAACACTTCATAGGACCTGAACCTGTGTTCGGTATACCAAAAACCTCAGTGCGTTGCCTTCTGGAGCGGTGGACCAGAAACGAACACAAAGACCATTGGAACCAGACACCAGGACAACAACATAGCAAAACAATGGTGAAATGTCCATCGGCATCACTGGCCGAGGAGATACTTAAGCTCTCGAGATTAGAATAGTAACAGGTTTCATAACCGGTCACTGCCCACTGAGGACGCACCTGCACACAATGGGAATTTTCCAGGAAGAACCCATTTGTAGGCTGTTTAATGAGGAAGATGAATCAGTCTCTCACATCATCTTTGAGTGCCCGGCACTTAACTACAGGATAATTCGGCATCTTCTAGAAGAAGCATCTTTTTATTAGGGAGGCTCTCAGAGGACGCTTGTAAAGAGGGTGCTAAACCTAGCGAAGGCATCGAACCTCTCTTAGTTGAAAAAATACAGCAAGGGGTACAATAAGCAATCAGCAGTGTCAGGGAATCCCTAAACCTTACCTAGCTGGATATAGTAAATCAATCAAATCAATCAATCACTATCCGAAATCCGACCCTTTGATAGTACGCAAAATGTACTATGATTTCAAAGCAAGGAAACCCCTGGTTGCCACTTGTAACCCGCGAAGTGTTTAAATATTCGGACTTAAAAGACGTAATTGATTTGGTTTATGGAAAGAACAAATAGCTTTTTGATTTTGCGCAATTTCCTGCAGGTTTGAGGTTACCAGTAATATTTGTCTTTTATTTATATAGGTAATACATCTTTGCTTTCTTTCAGCAAAGTTTAAAAAGAGAGAGAAACTACCGGAAGGTAATTTTTTATTTTGGTATAAAAGAAAAACTATTCGTGTTGTGATGATTTAAAAAAAATGTTATATGTCATGTGTATACTATCTAGTATACTATCTAGCCGACTGTACTATCCTCGAAAGCTCAAAATACTATCCTTGGCGGCCAAAGGGTTGGCAACACTGGTTTGAATAGAAAAGATATGGTATTTTAGCGTTGAAAAAAACCCCCAACTGGAGGCCCAGGGCTCACCAACTATTTTTTCTTTAAATGTGGATAAATGAAAAAATAAATATTTTTAGCTTTCTTATGTATTCTATTATTTTAGGAGACAAATTCGTATTTCCCAGAGAGGAGAAAAAGTAACTAGGAGGAAACGAAGTAATGTACAGCGAAATGCCTAGCTTCAAAAGCATCACCAGAACTCTAGAAGAAGCAATAAGATCGGCAGTGGCAGACTGTATAAAATTAGGATTCAAACTAACAAAGGAACTTCTTCTAGAGTCCTCAATCAATTTTTCTGTGCCAGAAATCAAATCGGAAATTACAGATTATTTAACAGGAGAAGGAAATGAACAAGAACAACATGATGAATCCATAGAAATAAATGAAGAAGAAGAAAATTAAATCAAAAACCATTTAGAGGCTTTAAAAGCATATGATATAAAAAATTATATAAAATAAAAAATGAAGAAAAATAAAAAACTAAAAAAATAAAAAAGGCAGCAAAGAAATATGGGTGAGAAAAAGCACGCTTTGTTGGCTATTAACGTCTAAAAACGGAAGAATACCAGATGACAGATTACAAAGATGTAAGTTTATAAACGTTAAAGCACTTGCAACATTGCCAACCAAAAAAAGAGCCCAAAGTCTTAAAAACAATAAATATACGAAATCAACAAAAAATAATACTGAGGAAAACGGAAGAACATGAAACTGGACACAGATACTGACACGACTGAAACAGAGTACATATCGGGAAGTGAAACAGAAATAGAACATAACTCAAATTCTTATGAGTAAATATTTTTTTAATTATTATTATACGTTATTTAATAAATTAATAATGAACAAGAGATAAATTTACTGTTATTTAAATGGACTATATCTTTTATTGTTAAAACTTGACCTTCGTCAACCTACTGGTTTAGAAGATTTTTATGCGACCATCATTCCCAGCGACTTCATTTTATTGTCCTTTAACCTCTTTTTAACAGCGGGAGCGACTAGGACAAAAACTAGCCATTCTTTTCTCACCCATTGTTAAAGAGAGTTACGGTTTAAAAGTACAAAAAAAGTCAAAAAGAAGTTAAAAAACCTCTGAATCAGTTACTTCAACCGAAAAGAATCTAAAAACAAAATATCAAAATATCTTGGGTGCAAAAAACGAAAATTCAAACTTGATAAGTGCCAGTGCGGAACAATGCCCATTTGTGAGTAATTCAAAGTTGGAAATCAAAGTGTATGATGGTGTTGAATGATGTTTGGGGAGGGTGACCAGTGAAACCACTGATAAGCCCATGCTGGTTGCCTAGGGCGAAACATCATTTGATCAACCCCCTTTGAGCTTTGGTTCTTTGTGTGTTCCTTGTGGAATACTTATCCAAGTTCGAATTTCCGTTTTTTTCCACCCAAGATCTTTTGTTTTTACAAAAAAAGTCCGTGCGAATGGGAGTTAATTAAAAAAGTAAAAACTTAAAAAATAAATAAAAGTATTAGTAAGAAATCTCAGGTAAAATCGCAATGTATTTCCGGAACCGACCGATTTCTGGAAATCACTTAGAAATCGCAAGAAATCCCGCGATTTCGGAAATCGCAGTTCACTGGTTGACCTAGTGAGATGCCCCTCGGGACTCCTATTACCTATCTCACTAGTTGTGTCTGAAGCAACTTGAAAATCAACCTCAAATTCTTGTGTAGGTGACGGCTCAAAACTTTTGGGAAGAGAAAATCTGGTCAAAATGCTGCTGCTTAAATGTCTGTAGGTGTACCGGATAACTTTCCAGCCAGAAGTGTAACATTTCACCCCAATTTGGACATGGGGAAGCAATGAGTCTATTTTTTCTTCTGGGACTATCGGTTGTAGGGTCCTAAAAATAACATTAATTTAATATACTATATATAATTCCAGGATAATTAGTGAGCGTTTGCCGGTTAATAGCGGGAGAAAATATAAGTCACAACATTCCGCACTTTTTAGATTGCCTATAACTTTTGACTTGAAAGACAAAATTTAATACTTTTCCGATTTAGTTAAAAATTTGACAAAATCCAAGATGTCGGACAGTTTTAAAAAATCTGTAATATTCACCCCACTGAAATTTTTTTATGTGCGACACTGATCAAAATCTAAAGCTTTTATGAGGGAGGCTTATTCCGTTTGAATTTATTAAGGTATTAGGAAATTAAAGAGTTATGCACTTTTGAATTATGATTATTTTAGCTTAGTATTTTTGTTTTTGTAAAGAGGCAAACCATTAAGCTTGTGTCGCTTTGTTCTAAATCTAAAAAAAATTAAAAAGATGGGTAATTTTCACGCCAGGTATGGGGACACTTCGTCGTGGGAAAATTTTCCAGACACCTGTTAGATTGCAGAAGCTCGCCTACTATCAACTTTGTAAGGTTATCTCAGGGTTGGTTCCCTTGACAACCACCTGTCAACATTTGTTTTAATAAAAAGTGTACTTTATCTAGAGGATCGAACCGTCGATATACTACACAGGAGCACAAGACAGCACAAGACCACACTGCCATGGGGAGCTTTTTATTAAGGGGGGTGGGGTCGAGGAGACGAGAAAAAAAAGACGCAAAAAAGCCAAAAATTTTTCTTCAAAAATGGAATCAAATTACAACATCAATTTTCCTCTTCTGTCTTCTCGCGAAACGATTAATTACCTTCTCCACTTCCATAGGAACGTTATTATGAATATGGAGAAGCGCCAATCCTGTTGGTACCTCTGGAGATAACCGCTCTTGAAGGTCGTTTATTATGAAGTCTAGAAGAGGGATGTAGACGCTCCTGCAAAAATAATATTACCGACAGCGTTCTTTTTGGTTTTGCAGGACGCGACGCCGTAATATAAAAGTGTTTTCAATTTGCAGAAAAAATATGCACAGGGTTTTGAATGTTACGTCACTCTTTTTGACTCCACAATAGTTTTTATGTATGTTGTAAGAATTTCACGTAAAATTTCTGGAAGTGACTAGATATGATGTCCAAGTTTAAGTATTTTTGTTAACCGCCCAGAGGGGGTTCATGACCTCCATGATCCCCTTCCTGGATCCGCCCTTGATAAAAACAAGATAACGTATAGAGGGAACAAATAGATAGGAACATAAGTTATCTACACATAGCAACGCGAGCCAACTCTGAAAGTGTAAAAAATAATATGGCAAGATTGTGCGCAAACAGAACGGCGAACTGGTGTGCAATAATAGGCAATTGTTCAAAAGGATTTAGATATAAATACCTCTTTAAGTATTACATAAATAGTACTCAACATCACAGCCGACCATGAAGGTTATAATACTTTTCCTGCTGATGGTGCAGATTGTAAACGAAAAAACTACAGAACTTACTTTGGACAACGAGGATATAAGCTAAATAGAGGGGACACCTAATGGTAAATTTCGTCCCTGCTCAACTGAAATGAATACGAGATGGCGCAGGCTATCGTGTTTTTAGTACTTAAATTCACTACTTGGTGCGCCACTTTCGTTTTGAACTTGCTTATTTTTAACGATCGAAAGCATTGTCGGCACACTGGGAAATCGCATTTTTCTGGACGTGTTTCGCGTGGTTTCATTGAACTTCATTTGATTGGCCGCGTCACGCTGCAGGGGACACACACAAACTCGCGCCGGGGCCGGGGGATCCCCGGCCCCGCTGGGGTTTCACAGGTGCGTTAGTTTACGATACAGTGCTTTCGTGCTGCTTACTATTTTTATTGAATTGTCTCGTGAATTGTAATTGAAATAAATTACAAAATGTCAACAAAGTTTCGTTCGTATTGGAACTGCTCCAACCATACAAATAAATACAAAGATGTTGCTTTTTTTTATTTTCCAATCAACGACATCGTTATATTGCAAAAATGGAAGAAACTTTCGGGAAGCTTAAACATTCTGAAGAACTGAAAAATTTTGTCATTTGTGAAAAAATTTTGGCCCAAATTTTATATTGTTCAGCAATGCAAAAAATGCAAAATCACGTCGATTGAAATCTGTTATTAGCTTTATTCAAAATTCTCAATATAGTTTTTAGTTTTTTTTTTTAAATCTATGGAAAATTTCGGTTTATCTCTTCTGGTTGAGCTAAAAAAAATTAACGAGTTTCTGCATTTTTATAAATTGTTTGCTAAATTTTATATAAAGGCCCGGGTTCTTTAAGAAAGCCAAAAAGGTAATTAGGAAAGCCTTTCATTTGGGTGTTGTGATGTGAAAAGCCACAGAAGCTCATTCTTTCTAGTGAAAAAGAAGAAGAAAAGCCTTTGACCGCTAAAATTTAAATTATTTTGATGTTTATAATAAAATCCAACTTTTTTTAATTTCGCGTGTACCTAAAAAAAAGTTTTATGCTTTATGGACTATTGTTTTTTGACAACTGCTAAAAACCGTTTTTTTATACCTTCATGAAATACAGGATTTTACTCAATGTTTGCATAAAACCAAAACATGGCTTTATTGGATACCGATGCAAAACATTTTTTTTAGGGGCTCAAATTATTTTTTTTATACCTTCATTAAAAACACTATTTTAGCCATTATCCGCATTGTACCAAACCATGGCTTTTTTTGTTACTTTTTTTTTGATCACCGGTGCGAAAAAAAATTGACGTCTTTTTTTACCGAAATTTGGATAAAAATAGCTTTAAATGTTAATACTAAGAAATTTTTATGATTCTTACCTAGAAATTAATTCAAAATTATTCACAAAAAGAATAGTCAGAAAATACGAGAAAATTACAAACTGTCAAAAATTAAAATATAAGGTTAGTAAGGTTACCATAGAAACCATTATTTTGTCATGTACGCAGCCATTGATATTGATGATTGAATTTTATTTTGTAAGTTTTTTTCCTGTTTTTTTTAGGAGTTTTTGATAAAGGTATTAAAAAGTAGTGTTTACAACTCGTGGCTTTTTTTTACTCGGGTTTTTAAATAACAACGCACGTAAAAAAACACTCTTTTAGCCACTTTTTGTAAAATAGTAGTTTTCAAAACTAGTGGCTAAAATAGTGCTTTTTTAAATAACGAACGTTGGTTTAAATAACGAGCGCAGCAAGCAGGTATTTAAAAATGCGATTAAAAAAAGCATAGGTTATCCGCGAGTTGCTAACACTATTTTTTTAATACATTTGTAACCCGCTGTGTTTCTATCCAGGCAACCCTACTCAAAATGCGAAATAAAATAATTAGTTAAAAACTGATCAATCGACAATATTCTGGGCAGCCATGCTGGTTATTTTTTGTTGCTCACTTTGAATAAGAAAATAATGGTAATTTTTTGGGATTTTTGTACTGCCGACTTATTACCGGCTTGGCTATTTTATATGTGGAAATTATTCTGACAAGTAGCAGAGGGCATCATTTTGAAGTTTAGCAAAATATTATGTGAAACATTATTAAAGATACCTATAAAATAGTGTATATAATATGCACCATGATTTTATATCGAACTTAAAAATATATAATGTGCCATTTACGGTTGTAGTAAACAGAGATCTGCCAAACTATTTTTTACTTTTTAATTCAATTTTTTAATAAAATCGTTCAAGTTAAAAAAATATTTGTTTTATTTTTCACATATTCCTAATCAAAAAGAAACAAAATGCAAAATGTATAGGGTGTGCCAAAAAAAACCGGTCCGATTTTAATAATATTAAGCTTTTTAGAAAGCCAACGCTTCAAAATTTATAGGACCAATTTCAAACTTGTCATTTCCTAAAAATCCAAGATGGCGGACCAATTTGAAAAATAGGCATTTTTAACCCCCCTAGATATTTTTTGTGTGGGACACTGTAATAAATCTGAAACATCGGTTACGAAGCCACATTCTTTCGAAGCACATCGATGAAACATTTTAAAAATTCGGACAAGAAATAAGATTGAATAAATTGTCTCAGAAAAACTTTCTTCTAGGGGGGTGAAATTTGGCTACGTTTTAAATAGGTCCGCCATCTTGGATTTTTAGTAAATGTCAGTTTTATCATTAGTTCTATAAATTTTGAAGCTTGTACCTTTTAAAAAGTTTAAACTTATTAAAATCAATCAATTTTTGAAAAAGTTATTGCGTGGGTTGGTTGGTCCGCCATCTTGGATTTTTAGGAAATGTCAAGTTTGACATTCGTCTTATAAATTTTGAAACCTTAGATTTCTAAAACGTTAAATATTTTTAAAATCGGACAATTTCCCGCTAAGTTATAATCATTTTAAAAAGTGCCGGTTTTTTGGCACACCTTATATAATTATTTTTTCGCAACCTTTCCATTTCTAGCAATGCCTTATTATTACAAGATTTCTTTCCTGTCAATTTTGTACAAGTTCTTTCCCAATTAACTCTGCATAAAAGTCCCAGTATAAACAAAGTTCTGAATTTACCTTCTTTACACCCCTCACACACCCCCCACTTCGAAATCGTAAATCTGAAAACCACATGTTTGTATCTGTTTTCATTACAGAGTTCTGAATTTACCCCCTTTACACTCCTCACCCACCCCCTACCACCGGTTTTTTTCATAAAATTATATTGTCACCAGATCAAATCATAAATCTGAAAACTGCACGTTTGTATTTTTTTTCATTACAAAGCTCTGAATTTATCCCCTTTACACCCCTTAACCACCACCCTACGCCCGATTTTGTTTTATAAAATTGATTGTCACCAGATTCAATAATAAATCTGAAAACCACATGTTCGTATCTGTTTTCATTTCAAAGTTCTGAATTTGCTCCCTTTAGACCACTTTACCCCCTTTACACCCCCCAATCACCCACTACCCCCCCATTTTTTCATAATATTGTATTGTCATCGGATCTCCATTACTGTGCCAAATTTCATTAAGATCGGTTCACGGGAGGTGTGTCAGTGAATTTAGCCCCTTATTTTTACCCTTTAACCACCCCCTACCCACCAAATTTTTTCATAATATTGTATTATCATCCGACCTGCATTACTGTGCCAAATTTCATTAAAATCGGTTTAAGAGAAGTGTGTCAAAAACGAATCGCAAAAGTTGATAGTCAGCCAGACTGTAAAGTTAAATATAATCGTTTAATAATAATAAAAACTGTCCTGCTTCATTCAGCATATTCATCAATTTATATTATGATCTAGCTCTCTACCAGCTCCCATTCCCTTAGCAACAAGTTTATTCATTTATATTTATTTCATACACGTACGCCACTGATAAACCGGTATGCATTCGACGACGAGTTCAACGAGCTGGATTGTTGGCGTTTTAATTCCAAATAAATATTACCCAGATTCATCCTAGCGCATTCAGCAAAGAATCAAAAACTTGCGGTAATTCCACGCGGTAATTCCCCTTTCATGGCTTGACTTGCTGGTCAGATATTAGCATTACGTGTCCTCTCTATTTAGCTTATATCCTCGTTGCTTTGGAAGATGCTAAAATATATTTATAAAATTACGGATACATATCTAAGGGATTAAACTCCTCGTTTATCTCTATTAGTGATGCGTTATTGGAGTTTCAAGAAAAAATATCGATAACATCTGACGGTTCTTTAAATGAAGAGACGAAAAAACTGATGTCAAGCCTTCGTTGTGAGATAAGCGACGACCAGGTCATTACTTTTAACAAAAATAACCACATTTATAATGGATTTGGAAACCTGAGCTGTTTTTTTCAAGGCTTTGGTATTCTGGCTCATGCTGATGACCCTTCCAGATCACAGCTAGAGGTTCACGTCAACAAAAATATAAAATTTAAATATAATACCAAAACTTGGAAAGATTAGTTTACTGCATACTTTGACTCACGAAATCGGGCACACGCCCGGTATTTCACATTCTTCACATAGAGAGAGCATTATGTATCCTGTCTTGGACACTAATCGAAAAACTACAGAGCCGCCTCAATATGATATCTATGCGATTCAATCTATGGATATAAATCGGTCTCTACTATAACCTCCACATCAATCTCAACAAGAACACCCATTACTGTAGTAACACCCTCATTAACGATAAGAAAAACCACCACAGAAATATCCTTAAATTTTAAGAAAATTAATACATTTCTAGTAGTAAATGGGAAATTGTATTTTTTTTTTGAGAAATATGTCTGGATAAAGGATCTAAAGTCTAATATAATTACCCGCTCCCACTCAAAATTATAGATTTTCTTCATTTTTTATCCAACGACTTTCAAGTATTTCAGCCACATATCATATACCTGTTGGAGACATTGTTATCTTTACAGGTAGTAAAATCTATTTTATTAATTATCCTGCTTTCACTTTAAAACAGGAGAAATCTATCTCAGATATACAGGGTTTTCACCAAATAATAAACATTCACGGGATAGTTAATACCTGTACAGGTTTTATATTTTATGACCAGATATATTATACCGAAATTAACGAATCTATTGTTTACCTATCAGACATGGCTTATTTTCAGATAAATTTCAAGGAGTTCCGTCTCATTTTAACTCAGTGTGTCGCTACAGTAACGGTTTACTTTACTTCTTTACAAGTGAAAACACTTTTTACGAATATGACGAATCTTCCAACATAATGAAAAATACAGGAAAGACTTCCTTAGATTTATTTGACATATCAAGCCCCAGACCAGATTCATTAGAACAGCTAAAAATATTGTTAAAGGCTGTAATTAGTAAAATAATATAAAACGTATTACATGTATATCATACAAAGTTCCAAAACTTTTACGTCTAAAAAAGGGTCATCATTCATGACTGTGTTGTTAAATACCTGGGGTGCGTTTGAAAATAAAAGGTGATGGTGAGGCAAGGGTAGGGTAAGGTAATATTTATGAAGTCATCAAAAATCAGCGGTTTTTTTTTACACTTTTTCAGAGTTGGCTGGCGTTGCTATGTGTAAATAGCTTATGCCCCTATCTATATGTTCCCTCTATACGTTATCTTGTTTTTATCAAGGGCGGATCCAAGAGGGGGGGGGGGTCATGGGGGGGGGTTCACATCGTTTTTTTAATATGTAAATAAAAAAAAATACTTTAACTTGGACATTTTTATGTGAAATTCTTAGAACATAGGTAAAAACTATTGTGGTGTCAAAAAGAGTGACGTAACATTCATAACCCAGTGCACATTTTTTTCTGCAAATTAAAAACCCTGTTGTTTTACGGCGTCGCGTCGTGCAAAACCACAACGAACGCTGTCGGTAATATTATTTTCGCAGGAGCGTCTACATCTCTCTTCTAGACTCCATAATAAACGACCTTCAAGAGCGGTACCAACAAGATTGGCGTTTCTCCATATTCATATTAACGTTCCTATGAAAGTGGAGGAACTAATTAATTGTTTCGCGAGAAGACACAAGAGGAAAATTGATTTTGTAATTTTATTCCATTTTTGAAGAAAAATTTTTGGCTTTTTTGCGTCGTTTTTTTCTCGTCTTCTGGGAGAGGGGGCCAATATGTCCGCTTACCTTTACGCCACTGATGTGACTCTCCTCCCTTACTAAAAATCTGGATGCGCCCTTGGTTTTTATACATCATTTAAGAAAAGCTTATCAATAAGTCCCCATGGCCGTGTGGCCTTGTGCTGTCTTGTGCTCCTGTGCAGTATATCGACGGTTCGATCCTTTAGATAAAATACACTTTTTAACCTTTACCCTAGGGTGACAATTTTTAAACACACCCCTGCTGTTTAGCGTAGATTTAAGGTATTTCTATGTATTTCCTAGACTGAAACTGATATATTCTTCTAAATAAATTACACTGTAACTATCTAACACTACTCCTCAAACTCCTATGCTTGGAAATAAAAAATTGTTTTCAATATACCGAATAATATGAAAAAGTTCTTAGTCTTGAAAATAAATGGAAATTCAGATATACAGGCAAGATTTAATGGGCTATCTAAAAATAATAGCCTACAATTTTTAAAGAGGTTATGGTTATAAAGCTTTACACTGATATGAATGATGCTAGGCTTTAACCTTTTTAAAGGATCTAAATTGATTTTTATATTTGATTTTACATTGGCATCAGCAATTTCTCAATATATGCTATTATTATATCAAAATCTATAAAGACAAAATTCTATCTGTGTGTAGTGTAGACCCACCAGAACCAACATACTTGGTGTGTATATAATTTGAAAATAAGTTTTTAAAAAAATATAACTCCTCGAGCATGCGCAGAGAGGACATGATTTTTTTTTATAAAAAAGTAGCAAACCCAACAATCGTTTCCAGATCCGCCATACTTTCCAATTTATTTAGTCCCGAATATACCGATCCCGGATATATCACCGACTTTTCATGCCCAGCGGTGTTGCCAGTTTAGTCGGACTCTTAACGTCGGTAATATGTGCGGAAAAAAATCGATTGTCATACGATCCCACGTGTTCCAGTAAACAGGCATGTAATCGATGGCAGTTTTGTTTTAACTGTATAAGTGGTTGAACCTATGCAGGTGGATGTCTTCCCGAAGTAATCTTATTGCCAATTTGGCATTAAAAGGCAAAAAAACAGGAGGACAAAAATTCTTTCTTATTTAGTGAATACGAAATCTTCTATTTAATTTATTTTATTTAGTAAATAGTAAATCTCTAGATTGACGAATTCTGTGCATTACATTTTTTTTTGTTGGTCTTAGCTAAACAATATATAAATACCAAAAATGAATTTTTTTACAACAACAAGAACAACAACAAAGTCTCTATATAGACTATTTCCATACATTGATTTTTTTTAAATTGTTCCTAACCAACTAACCAACTAATACTGAACCGATTTTGCTGGGAGTTTTACTAGGTGAAGCGGGTCTTCAGATAGTATTTAATTTTTGTTGGCAAATTTGGACATTAGATATCCAAAAAGAAAAGTACTTAAACAGTCTTTTCTATTCTAATTTATTTTTAGTTTACCTACCTTTATGTTTTGACTGGGTAACTTCCCTTTTTTACCTATAGAGCGAGGGTCAGTCTAGAGGATACCTCCCCCTACCCTCGTGGGATTTTCCCACACATTTTTGTTGCTATTGGATCTACTTTCTACTAAGTTTTACTTGTTTGTCAATTGCGGCGTATACACTAGGACGATTCCCCCCCCCCCTGCCCCCACAGAAAAGTTGGTACATTAAAATGGTCACTACAGAAACTAATAGAAGACCCCTTTTTCTTCAAACAAATGTCACTTATAAATATCGGTTCGTTAGTTCTTGAGATCCAAGTGCCTTTTTCAACAATTTTGGAGAGGTTTCTCCTTGAATTTAAAAATTTTTGCCTGCGGTGCTATAAAACCGTGGATATCTACTCTTTTTGTAATCTTGTTTGGTTTCCGTATCCCTCAATAATTTTACTAAAATTTTTTCGTGGGTTATGGGATATAGACTTGTTTATAGGATGGAAAAAAGAAACAAATTTTTCGCCTGCGGCGCTGTAACACCTTTCATTTTTACATGAAAATGACATTTTAAGTGTCATTTTCGCAAACCATGATTTTGACATGTAATTTTGGATAAATAAACAATTTTAAATTTGGTTAACACAGAGGGACAGGGCCCCTATATTTGAGCATAGGTCCGCGCTGGTAAGCACCTGTTTCCTTGTACCAATTATGGTCACATTATTACTTCAAATTAAGTCCATCTTAGTAGTTATCCTTAAATCCCCCCACTCCCCTGAAGTCAATGCCTGAATGCGCCATTGGAATATTAGCAAATACTTATTGTTAGTTAAAAAAAAATTCTTTAGGAGTGAATATGCATTCTTCATTTAGGCATTACTGACAGCGACTTCCGAAGGTTGAAAAAGTTCTAATAAAGAACCAAACGTCCCGAGGAAAGAAGTTGTCTTCTTTTTCCATCCTATAAACAAGCCTATATCCCACGTAATTTTTTTCGTATAATTTTTTCAAAATTTTGGCGTGCCACACATTTAGCATATGTTTCTGCCACCTAAAAGGTAAACTCGAATCGATTATTCCCCTTTAGATTTAAGGGCAGGTCTGCCCTTGTGACTTTTAGAATACAAAAAAATAATGCCGGAAATAACTATTAAATGACTGTGAAAAATTATAAAACGCTCGGAAAAACCAGGAAAAAACGGTAATCTATACGTAGGTATATTAAATCTTTAGAAAGACAATTTCTGTACATATTTTTCTTTAATTGTTAGTATTTTATTACAACCAAACGATATAGATATATATACAAAAAAAAAATCTGTTTGTTTTGAAAAAACTCTGAAAAAAAACCCGGAAAAAACCTCCAGGAAAAATTTATTACAAAATATGTTAAAATCAAAAAATATTATTTTGGGTTTGTTTTAGTAATAATAATTTGATCTAAGGGTTTTTTTTCATGAGATATATTTTTCGGGGTTTTTTTCTGGGTTTTTTTTTCCGGAGTTTATTTAAGGGTTTTGTTTCGGCGTTTTCTTTATTTGATTTTAATCTGTTTAGTAAAATTATGAAATCAAAATAATAATAGTAACATCAGGATTTGAACCAAACCCTAATAAAAAAAACCAACTGATCAAAATCATATACTTATGGCGCGCCTGACATTTTAATTTGTTTGCTTACCTTAAATTTGTTAATATTAATATAATTTTATAGCGCCACAGGCGAAAAGTTTAGGCAAATTACAGTTAAAATAATATTTTTTATCCAAAATTTAACTAAAATCGTAAATATCAATGGTGTGATAACGCCGCTGGCGAAAATTTCTGGGAAAATTACACTTAAAATGGAATTTTTGACACAAAACTATACTAAAATCGTAAATATCAGCGGTGTGATAGTGCCGCACGTGAAAATTTTTACAATGTACGCAGGAAAGTTTTTTTTTAATTTTAGCCATCCATACATAGCATGGAGGCTATTGGGATTTCACTAAAAATGAGTTATTTGGGTCAAAACAGACTAAATACAAAAATTTTGGCATGGTGTCTGTCGCACGATAATTCAAAAACCGTTAAACCGATTCTCATCATATTTGACTCAAAAATTCTTTGTCACAGGACACACTATGCAAGATTCGTATTTATTTATATACTACAAAAACATCAAGAGCAATTTTTCTGCCAGCCTTTATTTTTGAAACAATTTTCAAAAGCATAAAAGTAAAAAATATAAAATTGTATAAGAAGCAACTAGTAAGGTGCTTTTTTTATTTCTCATACAGACCCAAATCACCATAGTTCACCACTTATACAGACCAAAATCGACATTTGTATACCTGTTTCCGGCTCTGCAAAAGCGGTTATGTATATTTAGGATTTTTACAAATTAGTTCAAGGTTTGGTCAGTTTTTCGGAAAAATATAAACACATGGCCATTATCTGAAAAAAAATTGCCCTAATACACTAAGACATTAAAATTGATTAGACAACTTAAGGAAAAAAAGTAATAGCCCAACCATGGACCACTAAAGTAAGGGTATCCTAAAATAAGGTCAGAAATATTTATATTCGATTAAGAAAGGCAAACCAAAAAAATTAGAATTTTTTTGAAAACTTGTGCCGTTATAAATGATTTATAGAGGAAAATTAAGAGCTTTGTGGGGGAAGCTATAGATCCAAAGCCCCTGTGAAAATTTATTGTCCAGGAAGCAAGGTAAAAATAAATGGTTTTGAAATCGCGTTAATTTGTTGACATTTTCTTTTTTTTTCTCGTTTTTTCCATCCAGTGCATTATTGACTGCAAAATAAACTACCTCATATTCAATTGGTCGCACAAAAATTAAAAACTTCCAAAAACTTTCAAAAACTAAAAATTTATAGAAATTATTTCCAGCAACCTCGATAACTTCCCACTGCAATATTTTTTACTTTTAAGACATAAAACCGATTAAAAATACTTAGTTTTATTTTGGGTCATTATTATAAAAATAGTACATTATAAACATGGGGACTAAAGTGCTAATTTTAATCCCTCGGGGAAAGGTTTGTAGTAATTAAAAGACTACTATTTTATGCACTTTAGGAGGAGATTATTGTTAAAATCATGTTATTTTTAATATTCCCTTTGTGGCAAAGAACTTTTTCACTGCTTAAAATTGTATTTTGTTCTAAAGGTTATTTTTTACTTATTAAAAAATATCCAAAAAATGCACCCTTAGGTGTGATTTCAAGGTTGACGTCACCCTTAGAGGGGTTATTATGAGTACTAGATATTAAAAAAAAATATGGCTTGTTCTACCTAGGTTGTTTAGTACACTGGACTAATATGCCTTTTTTTGTAGAAACTTTTAAATTTTTTTTATTACCATAATTTTTCTTAAAAATCGGGTAAGAAAGTTGTGGGATTTTTCTTTTGTATCCTTGGGTTTTTTCATTGGTACTCAAAAAAAAAAAAAAATGGTTTTGTTATTTGTGGACAGAGACTAAAGCCGTGTTTTTGAAGGAGGTTTAAAAAACTTATTTTTCCAAGCCCTTTACCTCCACTTCTAGGACTATAAAACATGGAGAACTGTATAAGAGCATGTTTAAAGATAGTCTGTGGGCATCCAGAGAAAACTCTAATTTTATTTAATATTTAGCTCTAATCCCATCAGCGGCCGAATCGTTGTATTTATACATCATCACACAGCACAGCACTCGACCGAAGCGCCCTCACACAGTGGCCGAACCGCGAACTAATCTGTATATAATATGACGTATCACCGCTTTTTCAGACGCGGCTAAAAATTCATCCCTGAGACCCCCCAACCCCCCTGAGTACCGCCCTATAGCTAAACATTACCAGACGCGACACCGGGTCTGAAAGCATCAATTTTGGTCTGTATAAGCGGTGAAGTATAGCGATTTGGGTCTTTATAGGCGGTCAAACAAATGTATCTCTTTTAGTCGGAGTTCTAAATGTATGTCCAATGTCTATTCAATTAATGGAATTGCACTTGACGAGGTAAATTTCCTACGTGATCTTGGTGTAGTGTTTGACTTTAAAATGAACTTTTCAAACCACATTGAGCATATCAGTAAAAAACGTTTAGAATGCTGGGTTTCTTAAAGAAAAATACAGCAGATTTTAACAATGTCTATGCTTTAAAAACTCTTTATACATCCTTAGTAAGCTGAGAATTGTGTAAGTGATTGTGAACTCTGCACACTTTTGAATCTGGAAACACTTGAAAATCGAAGAAAAAACGCTGACATTATTTTTATGCATAAAATTATAAATCAGAAAATTAGTTGTCCAGAACTGATGAAGCAAATAAACTTTTATGCTCCTTGTGTAAGACTACATAAAACAAACACTTTCTTTCCTGGCCATCATCAAACCAATTATGGTCAACATTATTCAATCTCTAGAATGATGAAAAACAGTGAAATTGATCTAGATATTTTTTCTATCAAATTAGATGCCTTAAAATGCAATCTTAAAAAAATAAAGCATTATAGGTACTAGGTGCATAAATATGTGATATTAAATGTTTTTATGTATTATAGTTTGCAAAACAGTTTTTTTCTCTCTGTTTGAAATAATGTTAATAATATTGTATAACTAACTTACCTATAACTATATTTATACTATTTAAGTTAAACTTAAGACTTTTGTTTTTGTAAGTGGATTTGATTCCCTAAATAAATAATAATAATAATAATAATTTTTTGAATCTTCTTCCTTTTGAGGTGAAAGTCCTTGATGAGAGAAAATTCATTAAAAAAATAAAAAAAAATCCTTGTTCAGAATGCATTCTACTCTTGTGAAGAATATCTTGACAGTAATTTTGTATTTTAAAGTGTTGTTTTTCTGTCATTTTAATAATGTAAATGTTTGTAAAATTGTCTTTTTACATCAAGTATTTTATTTTTAAATTTCTTAAATATTTTTTTTTCTCTTGCTTGTAGTTTTTGACTTGTAAAAACAGTTTTGTGTAATACTTAAGTACCAATAAAGAAACCAAACTAAACTATTAAATAAAACTAAAAACACACTCATTTATCTCTAATATTCAAAAAGATTTTACAACAAAACAAAAAAAAAATTAAAATTTGGCGAGGCACTTATCACATGTGATTTCTATTTCTTTGTCCTGCAGGATGAGGTACAATTGTACCACTGGGCTACCAGTCAAGTAACACTTCACCCTTTCGTAATCTGCTACAAAAATGAAGAAGGTGAATGAAGCACATAAATTACGTGTTTATTTCAGACTGCCTAATACACAATACTATAAATGCTTCAACTTGGGAAATTCAAAGTCATAAAGTCTCAAAATACAAAATTTATTCAAAATTTGGTAGGTTACACGTGTTTCGCCTACATAGGCATCTTTAGACCTGGTATACAGACCGCTTCAAGCTACTGCGAACATAGGGGGAAAAGTCCAATTTACTCTCCGTGCCGTACGACCGAGGTGGATTCGAAGCACGCTGCAGTGCTATCTTTTGGAAATTCATTTTGTTTTTATCATTTTGTTTTATTTCTGCCTTGCTCGAGAAACAGATGGGTAAGTTCTTAATTGAAATAATACATTTTTAAAACTAAAAATGGATGTCTACGAAGTTGCCGAAAAAGTGCAGATGGTCAAATGGTCAAATCATCATAACCCAACACACGTTCGATATTGGTTGAGGTAAAATTTGCATTTGTATTTTGACGTAAGAACACAGTATCCCCAAAAACTAAATGTTTGGGGGGGTATTGTAGGGGAACACGTAATTGGGCCATTTTTTATTAACGGCAATTGCAATTTGAATGGTCCTAGATACTTGGATCTACTGCAGCAGCACATTATTCCAACTGCTAGGCAGTTGTTAGGTGTAAGATTTGGTGAAACATGGTTTCAACAAGATGGTTGTTCCGCTCACAATGTTGGCCTTGTTAGGGAATATCTTGATAATGTATTTCCTAATCGGGTTATAAGTACACGGGGAACTATTTTATGGCCAGCTCAATCTCCCGATCTTGCTCCTAATGACTTCTATCTGTTTTTGAAGAAGCTTTTCAAATTATCACCCCTAACATGCTTGGAAACGTTGGAAGGGGTTTTTATAGTAGGCTCGGATATTGTCTAGCCGAGCAAGGAGGACTTTTCGAACATTTGCTTTAATTTTTTTTTGACTGGGAGAATCTTTTTAGTTTTTAGAATGTATTATTTTATTTTGAGAACTTGCTTTTATTTTGTTTCTCCTTATTACTTTCATTGTAACACGTCGTCACTGATAAATCTGAGCAGTTGACAATAAAACGCTCTTATTTATCAGTGACAAAAAATAAGAAAATTACGTTATAAAAATTTGCGTATTTATTGACCAAATTCCAGTTTCATTGACTACGCTCCACACAGCACCGTGGTTAGAGGCGTACTAAATACAAGGCGAACGGCGGCGAACGGCAGCGAATGGCGATTGGAAGCCTGAGTGTTGGTTGCTTCACTGATAGGCGTGCGGTGTCTCTGCATGTACGTACACTGGCAAATTAGACTTCTTTCGCCCTATGTTTGCAGTAGCTTGAAGCGGTCTGTATAAAATGTCACAGTAGAGATTAAAATTTAAAGAACATCACAAAAGTTTAAAAAATAAAAATAAAAAACATTTAAACAAACGAGACTCATTCTACATTTTACAAACAAAAACCAATGAACATTCATTCAGGTTCATTTGAATTATGAATAAATTTTGTATTTTGAGACTTTATGACTTTGAGTTTCCCAAGTTGAAGCATTTAAAATTACTATACTATGGCTTTCCATTTATTTCAACAACAACTAATATCTGAACTTAAAGAGAAAATCATAAACCTTTCAAAGATTTACTACTTTTCTGTTGGGTGCACAGAAAAAATGAAAAAAAATTCATCAACCTTTGTTAGCCTCAAGAAGAATTTGAGGTAGAAGCAGAATGGCATTTATTTTCCACAAGAGTGCTTGTGATGGCCTAGGTGGTACCGTAAAATGTTTAAAGCTAGTCTTCTAAGGTCCTACCAGGAACAACTTTTCCAATTTGCACAAGAAAATATAGCCTGTTAACTTTTGGCATTGTTACTATTTAAGTAATTGTTACTTTTTAAGTAATATCTCAGGTTCCCTTTTTTTGGTAATCAAAGTTTTTCTCTTCTGTAGTAGTAGCTGCTATCACTTTTAGGTTTTGCAGAACTGCTGATTACGAAAAAAAAAAGGTTTGCTGAAACACAAACTCTTCCTGGAACTCAAAAAGTACATTCAGTTATTCAAGTTTCAAAATCAAAGATATGACCAAAAGATTTTCACTCATCTTGGAACAAAAAACCCAGGAACTTTTGAGGTGTTTTGAAATCACAAATTCTGAACTAATGTCTCTTGAATCTGGTGAAACTTAAAGTCAGTTTTTTACATCTAAATGAACTGACTAGTTTATTTTATTATCCGACACCCAGAGCAGACATTTTAGTACTAGAAAGAAATGCAGTATTAAGAAAGTAAAAAATTTTAGGAAAAAGAAACTAAAGCTGGAATATGAAATAGACTTTCATATTTATTATTAAATTCATTAATTTTATTTACTGACCTTTCAAAAAAGCCACCCAGTTAAAAAATCTGTTAAGAAATAAAAGTTAAAAATTTTGAAAATGGTCCAAGATTTGACTGCACACCCTATATATTGTTATCATATTGATTGATAAACCTTAAGATTTCATGAGTTGTTACCTCGGTTGTTACTTAATAAAATATTTTCATAACAAAAAAAAAATTGAGAAAGTGATTTTCAAATTTTCAAGGTTTTATTAGCTAATATATGAATTTGTGTGCAGCATCTGGATTCGTCCTTATCACTATTCCAAACATCAAAATTTGTGGAGGATCATGAAAATCTTGAAGTGTGATTTTTAGATGATTACATCACTTACTTCCCTTAGCGAAGGAAGTAAATCATGTTGCCCAAGCGCAAAATATTTGCTGTTTTTGTTTTGTTTTGTTGTGTTGTGTTTGTTTTTTTTTATATTTCAAGCAGTAGTTATTACAGAAATGGATATTAAACATTTAATAGATTAGGTGAACGAGTTTAGACATTTGTGGGACAAAAAGAACCCCAAATTTGGTAAAAAAGGCCCAAATCGGAAGTGCACTTGTCATTAGTGTCAAAACTAATGACTCTAGCATGAAACAACATTTTACTTAAGGAAAAAGAAAAGGGTAAAGTTGTTAAAGGAAAAAGTTATGCGAAAGGAATTTAAGCATGGGGGAGATTAAAAGAGATGGTCATAACTTTTTACTGGTCATAATAAAACCCCATACCTGATAGGTCTCTCAATCAAATCTACATGAACATCACCCAAGGGCACCTCTAGAATTGCCTTTAGAGGGTCCCGATCCAGGAGCAACTGGTAACTGCCTACGAATTCTTCAAAGTCCAAAGGCTCAGGTATTTCACTGGACCAAGTTGTGGAGGCTGAAGACACCAAATCGGACTTGTGGTAAACAGTCTTTCGAACATCAGAGGCGTGTTGTTTGGATAACTTTTGGGTGAAAGCGCGTTGGGTGGACATTATTGGGGGCAAAAAATATATTTTTTAAATGATTTCGTCAAACCGAATATTTGTTACCGACATCGGTGTTTACCAACAAAAACAAAGCAGAGTATCACAGACTTCAGTTAACTTCTTCTTCTTCTTCAGGTTAACTTGGACTTCGGGCTGTTAAGCTCCAGCATCCATGGGTTGTCTCCACTTGAAGGTGTGAACTTATCATCCACGTCTAGGATAAACTTATCCCTCCAAAAAGTATAGCAATTATACTGTAATTAATTTTTCACCACACACGTGCTTCCTATCCAGGCCAATTTAATTTACGGCGACATCCGGTCGCCCCCGGCCTTTAACCGGCGTGAATAAAAAAAACCGGCACTATTTTGACGCTGTTGACAGATACGCATGCGCAAGAACGACCACATTTAGTGCCGACACTAATAAGGTTAGGACCTGCCCTTATTTGTGGAGGAATTATACTGGCCTGCATCTTGGCTGTGTCTAGCCGTATTTGACGTTTTTGACAACTATTTGCCATTTTTTTTACCTTAACCCTATTTGCAGGAATTTTTTGTGTTGTGACGGTCAAAAAAGCAAAAATTCCGACAAAATAGTCATCTTTTTATGAAATCGTATGACATAGCACAAGAAAATTAAAAAAAGCAAGGCTCAAATACTTCGTTTTACCGCTGAAGACAATATTTGTTTGCTACGAGTTAGTTCAACAAAATCCCTTCAGAACTCTAAATGGTCCTTCTCTCCACCCTTCACAAAGACCTCTGCTTCCAACACATCACCCATGCTTTTGATCACTCTAAGGGCTAATTTTACAACCAAAGGTAAAACTCCAGATTAAACCATAGTTTAAACTTCAGTTTAATCTTTGGATTAATCCATCGGTAAACAAGTTGCTCAATTTTATAAGTCGGAGTTAAACCACCGCCATGAAGAAAGACTACATTTTCTTTACATATATAGGGTTTATTATTTTAACCAAAATGGCACCAACTAGAGCCAAACTTGATAAAAATCAATCAAGTAATTTTTGAGATATCAGCGTTGGTTACAGACAGACATACAGCCAGACGACAAAAATGTTCAGATTTGTCAAAAAGATATAGAGTATATATATACGTGTGAGCTCGATGTGAGAAAAAAACTTGCTGGTCTGTGGGATGTTCCAACTCTTGTCGAATTTCCTTGTGCACAATTTCGCATATCTCTTTAAATAATTCAAACCTCTTTTTAAAATCTACATATCGTTGGACTCCTGCAAAGGATTTGTTCTACGACAAATAATATTTGGTTTTCGTGCTCCAATAATTTCGTCATTCTTCATCCAGTTGATCAAAAATAAATTTTAAGTCATTGATCATAGCGATTTCACTAAATACTTACAGTCTTTTTCCCAAAAACAAATTTTTAATAAATTTTTTGAGGTTAGAATCTTTCGGTAACTATTAAACTGAAGTTTAACAAACACCCAGACCGCTGGTAACGGTTAAACCAAAGTTTTTTGGTAAACTACACCTATAAAACGTAAAAAAGTCGACATCTGTGGTTTAAAATGAGGTTTGACGTTTAACTATGAGTTGTAAAATTGCGCATAAATATAAAAAAAAAACAACACAGAATTTCGAAAACAGGCAGCATATATTTGCGTCACCGTTTTGCAAGAGGCGCGTTCAATAATTCTATAATTTGCACCTTTTAGAGCCAGGTACAGCCTGTGTTAAGGTCGGCGCTAAGTAGGCACTTTGTCCATGCCAATTTCATTTTTACTGTGCAGATAATAATGCCAGCGGTGTGAAGTTAGCCGCCAAAAATATAGCTGCTGAAAAGGATGTCCTATAAAATAGAAAGCGAAGCAGGTATCGTTATTTATGTCCAATTGCACCGGCAAATTCTTTAAATCTAGATTTGACTATATCCTGATTTAATTTTGAATCTGGATTAAAAAATTTATTTGCACCAAACTTTAAGACGCAGACACTCTGGCAACACTGGAAGCTGCTGTGAATGCATGATTATCCGCCTCAACTGAAAGCCCATTTATGGTAAAAAAAATAATATGAGTTATTTTAGCAGAATTGTTGTATTTTTTTACTTACATTTGCAACAAGCGAATTTTCGTATTATATTTCTTTCTTACCCAATTCCAAAAACGACTGTCGTAACTCTAGGTACGACTGCTGTAAGCTACTGCCTTGAAACATTGATTAGGGAGATTTAGGTCAGGTTTTTTTGTCAGTCTGTTACCCTTACCTTTATTCTGGGCAGGCTCAGTAGCGCTCTGTCAGGCTGTTACCTTTATCAAAGGTAACCACTGGCGCTAATTAGCGTCGAATAGCGACTTCCTTTACCGTTAAAAAGACAACCAACCAAACTTGATGTGATTCTGTGGTGGAAGATTTTTAGGTTATAAAAGATTGTTTTGTTTTATAAAAATTTTGTGTATTTGGATTTAATTTTTTGTTAACCGTGTTTATAGTAGTATTGGGGTGCCTTAATTTTTGCCGTTTTTTTTTTGGTAAACATTGCAGGGTTAGTACAAATAAGTTTGTAGAGACTCGATTTCTTCTATAACTCCACCAAAGATATCTTGCAAAATCATTTGCCTGACTAAATTTATGTTGAGGTGTCCGTCTCCCAGTCCTGTCACTAAATTAATATTTTCCTCCATGATATGGTTAGAAAAGCAAATTAAAAAAAACAACAAAATTTAATAAAAAAATGTTTACCGCCAAACGATTTACTACGTTCAAAAGCTGTATTTTTAACCTCTTGAAGTTACCTTTATTTACGGTAACGGTAACCATAAGAGTAACGAAATTTGCTGTTAAACTGCCTGACCAAAATCTCCCTATTAAAGGAAAAATTTTCCTTTACTCTAATGATTTGGGATTCTGACAACTTTGACAGCCGCTTTAGTAGTGTTTAAGTGGGGGTCCCATAGTTTGTACAAAAATACATTTTACAAAGCGTATTTAACACAAACGTACATTGCGCAAATAATACTTTCCGCAAATCGTAAAATAGCATAACGATACATCGCACAAAGCATACTTTTTGCAAACCGTACATCGTACAACTCGTACTTTCTACAAACAATACATCCTACAAATCGTACAGTTTAGAATCCGTCTGACATACAATTTTTGTTCTTTGCTATTTTAATTTAAGCTCAGAATAAACATACAATCTTAGAAGGCGAAGATATATTCTTTTTTTTTTAATTTTATAAAAAATATAGGTTTAAAACAAAATATAGGTATATATAGAACCCAAAAAATCGAGACATTAATATGCAATGCGGAGACTTTAACTGAATCAAATCCTCTATAGAGCCTCAGGATAAAATATGTGGATAAAACGCAACCCCACCCCCCTTAAAAGTCTGGTTATGGTCACATTTATACAGTGTGTCTCAAAAGTCTGGAATAATGGATTTTTTGGGAAAACGCTATTTTCAAAAAAAACTTATATATAGGTATAGGATCATTTTAGGAATAAAAGCGGTTTCGGAAAATGTATACTCTTTTATACACGGTGAGCACTCTGTATTGTGTAATGTTGGGTATTTTTGAAAAGCTTGTTTTTTAATGATCCAGAAAATGAGATAATATACAGGGCGTCCAATTTAAAAAAGAGATATGGTGTCGTATTTTATTTTTGGGACATCCAGTATAAAATGGTATACATTTTTCGAAACCGCTTTTTTACCTAAAAAATCCTATATAAGTTTTTTTTCAAAAACCCATAGTTATCCCAAAAAATCCATTATTCCAGACTTTTGTGATAGACTCTGTATCCTTGTTGAGTAAGTTTTTAACACAATACGGTCAATTAAATTAATCAATTAAATTTTTAGACATATTTTATGGTCTGTCTGTCGATCCGTCTGTCTGTCGGTAACACGATTACTTAAAAACGGCTGAACCGATTCTTATAAAGTTTGCCACTAAAATTCTTAGTCACCCTACGCAGAGTTAATTAGTTTTTGGTGGGGGTGGGGGGTTTAACTCACGAACCGTACAGCAGCTAGCGACACGCGGTTGTCACAATATCGGATAGATAATTACATTTTCAACCAAAAATTTAAAAAATTTTGAAAAAAAAATTTTTGGTTGAAAATCCAATTATGTAAGTTAATATGAAAACCGCGTGTTGCTTGGCAAGAGGGTATAGGAGGAGGGGATTAAGCTTTTAATAAAATTGTAACTTCACGAACCGTATCAGCTAGCGACACGTGGTTTTCACACTAAGATAGATAATTGCATTTTCAACCAAAAAAAAAAAATTAAAAAAATTAAAAAAAAATTTTTAAACAAAATTTTTCATATTTTTTTATTTTTTTTTTAGGTTTTTATGGATGGCTATACGTGCCTGCTGGCGCCATTTTTTAATTTCTGATTTTTATAAAATTCTTTTTTTTTTTAATTAAAATTAAAAACTGCACCCTCATTTGTCTTTTTAAACGGGCTTTCCAACAAGGTAGTATAATCCTTTTAAAAAAATTAAGTGGGTTAGAGAGGTTTCACCCTTTAAAAGAGGAATTTTTTATTTGACTGGAAAGCCCATAAAAAATCTCAGTTGACGTGTTTTTGCGCTTTAGCCGCATAATAACTCATAAGATCGGGCCAACGTTGGTATAACGTCGGCACTACGGCAGCGATGCGTTGGCCCGATTTTATGTCGATTATATGGGTTTTTAGGGTTATCCTGAGGCTCTAGCGAAATTATTCCAGTTAAAGTTCCCACCCTATATAGGAGGGCCCAAGAATATTCTGATGGTATACGAAAACCCCTCCTCCAAAGCTGACAGCAAAGAGTGTAAATTATTTATTCCCACGAGAGGGGCGTTTACAGTTTTTTTTTATCCTGCATTGAAATCGGTTCACTCGATTACGATTTGTAAAGACACATAGACCCACACAAACACAGACTGCAGGGTCCGAAAAAGTGAAACATATGATGTCAAATTTGCTCCTCACCATGAATATCTCCTAAACGGTAGGAGGAGTAAATTTAATGCTTTGCTGAAAACTAAGAAAAGTTGAAAAAATAGTCTTTATTCTTCTGCGCCCTTATTCTTTTAAAGCTGTCAAAAAACGCTTAAAACTTATTTCAACAGGGAGTTTTTTAAAATCTACCTGACAAGTTCGTTTTTTAGATTTGACATTGTAGTGTGAGAGGAGAGCTCCGGCAAGTTCATTTTTGGTTCATAAAGGATGACAGATAATATTTTGCAACCTTATTTTGACAAGTTACCTGAATTTTTGGGTTACTTGACCATCATTAATTAATTAATTATTGTGTCTACATAAAATCGAAACACGACGACTTATCTTTCGACAAAATAATTACGATAATCATTTCAGTTTCCAGAAGTGATGATCAAGTTAAATTGGTATATAAATATAGATTATTATGTAATAAGACACCAAAGTTGAAAAAAGGTTGTAGATGACTGATTGATTAAAAAGTTATACAGACGAAGCATCAAGGCAAATAAAGGAAACGGAAACAGACACAAATTATTTACTATTTACATATACAGGATGATTTTTTTTTAAATATTAAAAATAGAGCAAAAATCACTATTTTGGAACTGACTCTATTTAATATTTTTTCTACTAGCGTGCAGAAAATTTACTTTTTCCGCACTAGTGCGGAAAAAAACTTTATGGTACGTTTCCGCACTCAACCAAAAATTGAATATAAATGCATTGCTATATTTTTAAAAATTTTCTTCTTTGTGTTAGGTAAACGTTTTAGTCAGGATAAATAAAGAGTAACATTTTTTAAATTCCTTTTATTGGGTTAAATATACTTAAGTCAAGCGAGTAGAAAAAATATTGTACCCAACTCGCGTAAAGTGACTTTTCCGCACTTAATTGCTGGCCGAACTCGCTAACGCGTCGTTCGGCCATCTGCAATCGCGTGCGGAAAAGAGACACTTTCCGGACTTGTTAGATAAACTACTATTTATTTCTGCGACCGTGCGTGAAACACCCCTTTCCCGCACGTATTTTAGTTTGGAAAGTATCACTTTCCCGCACTAAGTATACCTACAGAATAGATTTTACTCCATTTTTTTTACAACTGGTCGTAGAAAAAATATTTATCCTAACTCATGTGTCAAGTATCTTTCCCATCCTTGCTGCTTGCCCGAACTCCGGTCCGCGTTCGTTTTCAGGCCAAGAAGATTAAATTTTCGCACAAGTTATATAAGATAAAAACTATTTTCTACGGGCGTGCGGAAAATCAGATTTTGCGCATTGTTAACAGTGCCGCAGTAGTGCGCAAAAATAGTGCGAGAAAACTTCGCCCTGTAATCGTAATGTCGAAACCAGTTCATCGCATTGTCAGCATACATCAGTAGGCTTTAAAATGCCTTGGTTGCAGTTAGCATAAAACAAAAATCTTTGATGTAGATATTTTTTGAGGGGGAAATTTTTGGGGACAATCCCAATTTTTTTTATACGATCTACTATTTTTGATACCAAATTTTAAATCCTTATAAAATTTGCTTTTTAAAGATACCTCATATTCAGTCTCACAAACTAAATAAGATGCCCTATGATGCAAAAAAGAAGTTAAAAAACCTCCAAATCAGTTACATCAACCGAAAAGAATCTAAAAACAAAAGATCAAAAGATCTTGGATGGAAATAACGAAAATTCAAACCTGGATGAGCATCCCACAAGGAACACTGGATGCTCATCCAGGTTTGAATTTTCATTATTTCCACCCAAGATCTTTTGATCTTTTGTTTTTAGATTCAAACCTGGAGGAGCATCCAGTTTTCCTTGTGGGATGCTCATCCAGGTTTGAATTTTCGTTATTTCCACCCACAGACCTATTTCCACCCAAGATCTTTTGATCTTTTGTTTTTAGAGGCCCTATGATGTAGGGTGTCATTTTAAAGAGTTTTTTTGAGAGAATCTACAGATAGTAACATTTTTAAAATTAAGCGCCGTTATCAACATTTTTTAAAAAGTGACGTAAAAATGAACAAAAATGGATAAATTGCATTTGTAAATGTGTATCTAAGCGCCCAAATGCTACCATTTCTGAATTGTCGTTAAAAAATCCTTTAAAATGACACCGAATTAACATCCTAGGGTACCTTATTTCGTTTGTACGTCTTTTCCGCAGTGATTTGGGTGTGGAAAGTAGCAGTTTTCCGCACAGCGTGCACGAAAAAATTTTGCTTGCGAAAAAAATATCACTGACGCAAAAAGAAATTTCTACGAGGTTGAGGAAAATAGGATTTTGCGCATTAGGTGTTACGTTACTATGCCACACTAGTGTGCAAAACCAATTTATTTCAATGTTATAATAAAATTTTTATGAAACACATTTTTTATTGACCATTTTATACTATTTTCCTTACGCTCTTAGAAGAACAATTGTTCCTAATGCTTGCATGCAGAATTCATTTTTCCGCAGTCGACTCTTTGACGGAACTTCGGCCAATGAGGCAGTCTCGTACGGAAAAAATGTTTTTTCCGCGTGCATATTTTTTTTACAAAATTATGCACAGCAACAAGATGTTTTTAATTTTCCGCCCGCCCTTAGGAAAAATGTTGCACTTAACACGAGCGTAAAGCAGGCCCGGCGCTAAATTGTTGACCGCCCGAGGCATTTTTTTAAATGCCGCCCCTGATTAAAGGATTCTTAATTTTATTTTGAAGTTACACATTTAAAAAGGAAAAAATATATGAGTAATAAAAAATCCTTATTTGCCAGGGGCGGTCGTAGTGCCCCTGATCCCCCCCCCCCAATTAACGCCCCTGACTGAGAGACATGATATTAGCCTTTATACACCAGTATACTATTTGGGACAATACAATTTTTTATAGTGGGTATAATCTTCTTTAAATCCCAGTAAAAAAATATAGATGTGATATAAATCGATTACAGAGAGGGTTTTTCATGTACCACTAATATGAATAAAATATTCTTTTTTTTAAATATTCCCGTAATATATGCTAAGAACCTTCTTTAGATAAAATTTCATAAATTTTATTTGCCACACCTTTGACAAAAGCTTGTCAAAACATTTTACAAAATACCTGAAAAATATCATATTTTAAACAATTTTCGGTCTATATTTAAAAAAATTTCGCGAGCGGCGCTATAACATCATTGGTTGTTACAAATTTAGTTAAGTAATTTTAAACAATTTTTATCAACAACATTATTTAACACTCGTAAAAAATTGGAATAATTTTGAAAATTTGCGCCTTTTGCAAATTTAGAATTAAAACTATAGACCCAATGGAGAATTCCAAACCTGCAAACTTAACCCCAACACCTACTAAAGCGCCCCTCCCCTTTGAAATCGGCTTTACAAAAATTCTACAATTTTTTTAAACCACTTGAATAAACAGGACAACATAAAGTCGTTATTTGTTATTATGTTTTTGTAATTTTCTTCGATTTCTGTGAACATAACATTCAGACAAAATATTGGAGAGGAGACCCCAAATTTATGTCAACGGCAGTCGCGTGCGGGAAATATTAACTTTCCGCACTGGTTATATATAATAACCATTTTGATGTGTTTTTTGAGTGTATATTATAAAAAACTAACCCTTTAAATATAAAAAAATTGGCACTTTTAGGACGATTTTAGAATGGGCATGAATTCTTCACTAGATTTTGTGGTTTCTGAGTAATTATAAAAAACCGAAAAATTAGTAAGTGTGCATTTTGTTGCCTCCCCTCATTTTTTCATGAATCGTTAAAAAAAGTCGACAGTACCTACTACGCTAAATCAACACCGTTATCAATTAAAAAGCCAGTTAACTCCTATCTGTCCTGTGCCCTTTAGCCTACTGCTGCCGCCATATTTAACCAAATTGACAGGTAAAAGACAAATTTAAGGGTACTAAAACCATAAAGAGTTTTTAACTGGCTTTTTACTTGAAATAGTGTTAGCTAAATATGGCGGTTCAAAGATGGTCGACATCCGATTTACAAAAGAACCCTGCTTTTTTCTTATGTGCATGGTTCGACTAATTTTTTTATATTTAAATATGACACTACCACGAACACGGTGAGCCAGATATTAGGCCGTTTTTTACTAAACTCCCTTCGCTTACAAGAAAACTATGGGTCTTACATTTTTGATATTAGTACTAATACCCGTATATGTATAGAGGGAAAGCCATAGAATTTTGCGCTAAAGAAAAAGGTTTAAAACTCGCGAAATATATACTTTTTTAACTCTTTCTTACGAAAAAACTACCGATAAGGTAAACATCCTTTAGGAACAATAAAGTTATATATAGGTTTTTTAATGTAACTTGATTAAAATATTCTGCCTGCGATTTGGTGGCAAAAATCGCATTTTAAGAGTCATTTTCGCAAAAATTTTCGTATGCGGCGCATTTTACCACTTTTACAAACAAAAAAATCAGATACTTAAAGTAAATATATTTCAACGCATGGGTATATCGGTATACCAAACGCGTTTGAAATAAAGCCAAAATACACACATATTTTACTTGTTTAGGCCAAGTTTCGAACGCTTTTTTGAATAAGGGTGCGATGACAGAACTGCTGATTGAAATCGTTACGTACACTGAGAAATTTTCAACTTGCTGGAACATCAACGTTCTTAGCTGGGACAGCAAAATTTTTTGCTAGAATGTTAGGTTACTAAATTTGTTTGCTGACGTAACAATTTTTTTCGCTGGGGCTACTAAACATTATATTCCTATCCGAGTTCTAGCAAGTTCTGTTGTAGCAAAAACTTTGATGTTCCAGCAAGATTGTTTGGCAACATAGGCGCCAGCCAAAACCACTTTACTGAAAAAATTATCAGTGTACGTTCGTGGGTTCGTAACGTTACATGCGTACATCCCTCCGTACGCAACGAGTGGAATCAGCTGTTCTATCATCCCACCGGTCAAAAAAGCAGGCATTGTTCAATACATGTAGCATGAACAAGTCAAAAATGTAGTGAATTTTGGATTTTTTCGAACGGGTTAGGCAGTGGCGTAGCCAGAAATCGACTCTGGGGGGGTTTCATCATTATCCGGTCCCTACCTATCCTACCTATCCTACCTATCAACTACCTACCTATGACAAATTTTTAAAAATTAGGTTTCTATTGCTTGAGCTCTTGAACTGAAGGGAGCGAAGAGGGGCGGTTTAATAGGTGTTGAGTTAGTTTATACGAAACAAAAATACTTATTTTTAAAAGCAAGTCTCATCTAGTCTCATTTGCAGATTTTTTGTAGAATTAACCCTTAAATGTGCCGCAGGCTAAATTTTTTTATAAATTACACTAAAATACTATCTTTTACGCGTCTCAAATGTTGTTGATAAAAAAATTGCTTAAAATAAACAAAATTGGAACAATATTGGATATTGGTATAGCGTGGCAGGCGAAAATTGACAAAAAAACAAAAATAATTTTGAAAAACTACATTGGTTTAGATGCCAAGAAGGAGTAGATTGCGGTGGTATATATTTATTGCCAAATCATAAATGCGCCGCAGATGAAAATTTTAAGAAAAATTATAGTAAGAATACCATTTATTACACGTTTTAAATGCTGATAAAAATTCCTGAGAATTAATATAAAATTATAACAATTAATGACGTCATAGCACCGCAGGCAAAATTTTTAAAATTTAGGACATCACACCAAACACACGTCACAAACTGGAGTAAAGGGTCAAAAAAGTGGGGGAGCTATAGCTCTCCCTGGGGCCCTTGATCATGATTAGTTTATTGTAGATTGGGTTTTAACCCCCCAAACCATCCTCCCCCAGGCTACGCCACTGGGTTAGGTATACCGATACTGATGCGTTGATATTAGACACTTAAAGTAAATATTTCAACGCATCGGTATCCGTATACCTAACGCGTTCATGGATTTCTAATGAAAAAAATTGGTGCTAGAAAGCACGGATAGTTCACCAAACAATCAATTATTTTATGTTGAAAGGAAATGAAAATATATCGAAAATTGTATCTTTGAAAGATTTGAACCTTCTAACAAAATTGAGTAATATTTACGAAAACCAAAATCTGAAAATCGCAGAACAATAGCTGCTTTACTTCTAAAGTTATAATTTTTTTTAATATATTTCAACCTTTTTTCAAATAACTCGGAAACTAAAGCTTCCACGAATTTGGACTTTATGACAAAATCGAGAAAAGGACACTAAAACGGTAGGAGTTGATTGGCCTATGTGGAGAAGGTATTGGTCAGCCGATGGAGGATTGTTGTACCAAATTTCGTTTAAGGCGTTCTTGAGTTATCGTGTATACAGACAGACATCAGACAACGGACAGACAACTTTTTTTTTCGTCGATTAAGGTGTTTTGGAATCTTAGTAACCCATTTTTGATAAAATTAGAAAAAGTCAAAATTTTACGATTTTAATAGTCCCCCATACCATATTGGTATAGTCGACTAAAAACGGCCATTCTCCTAACTTTTACCCCTAATTTATGAATCAACCTGTGCCTTATGACGAGAATTGCTCGTTGGGACCCCCTCTACAACAGATATTATCTACATATAAATAAAATTAGCCGACACACATTCCACATAACAAAATGGCAGGGTTCTTTATCTTACAGAGGCATTTTTCATATGAAAATAACAACCCCAAAAAAAACTTCATAGAAGCTTCAAAACCAGGATGCGTCACGTAATGCGTTTTTAGAGTTAAGCTGGTAGTAGATTTAAAATTATTTTTTAGATAACAAAAACATCCTCTAACATTCTTTTTATTCTGAGCTCAGATTTAAACAGCTGTCAGTCGAGCACAGAACACAAGTTGTATGTTGGACGGATTCTAATACATACGATTTGTAAAATGTATTATTTGTAGAAAGTACGAGTTGTACGATGTACGGTTTGCTAAAAGTATGCTTTGTGTGATGTATCGTTATGCTATTGTATGATTTGTCTAAAGTATTGTTTGTGCGATGTATATTTGTTTAAAATACGTTTGTAAAATGTATCTTTTGGATTAATTATAGGGACCCTTTAAGTATTTAATAACCACTACCACGTATCGATTATACCAGAGTTTTTGGAACATATTAAAAACTGTCACTCGTAAAAAAAATTAGAAATGAGAAAAAACACAAAGTTGGGCTTTATTTTACAAAATAAGTTTTTTATATGTTGGAACCTAGTAATATTTTATTATTTTTAAAATCAATTGTGACAAAATTCTCTAAAATTAACCAAAAAAATAACCACAACCACAATGAACTGGATTCGTAGCTTACGGCAGTGGTAGTGGTTAATTACCACAACGGAATAACTTAGCTATTGCGCAGACGCAGTAATTACCACAACCACTACGAAGTGTCAAATAAGCGTTCCAAAATATCCCTATTGTCTTCATTGGTAAAACCAAATCTTTAATGTCCAATTGCACCGCAAATTCCTTAAATCTAGATTTGGCTAAATCTTGATTTAATTTTGAATCCGGATTTAAGAAAATTTGTTTGCACCAGGCCAGATTTAACTTTAAGACGCAGACACACTGGCAACACTGGAAGCTGCTGGGAATGCATGATTATCCGCCTCAACTGAAAGCCCATTTATGGTGAAAAAAAATAATATGACTTATTTTAGTAGAATTCTTGAATTTTTTAATTTACATTTGCAACAAGCGATTTTCGTATTATATTTGTTTCTTACAAATTCTTAAAAAACGAAATAAATACAAAAAAAACAATAAAAACAAAACACAGGTCATTGACCTTTGCGCAAACATCGTTTGTTTGAACCGGTTTTTAGACTCTTCCAAAAATCAGCGAACTCCGAAAAGAACAAACTACAATAAAAAAGCATTTTCACCACTAGGAAAATCACTTTAAATTATACCGTGGCTAAAATTACAACAGTCACAAAAACCCCGTTTTTTACATTTTCACAAGAAAACCAACCCCACCGAACACAAACACAACACCAGTAAATCCTACACAACACAGAAAGAGCAACCCAACTCCAAAAACGACTGTCGTAACTTTAGCCACTGCCTTGAAATTAACGTTGCCATGCGTCTTTTGGAAAACCAACTTTCAAGTTTATTTTTGCATGCTATTGCATACCTGCCTGCTTGGTGTCGGCGTTAACGCCGCGACTTTCAAGCAGGAGATGCCGGGTTCAAGCCCCGGGTCTTGCAGGTAGTCTACATGGACTTTTTCTTATAAAATTACAGAATTTTTTAAGAAAAAGGTAAAACGCAGTATGAAGCGGAGTAGACCGTGTTAGCTAGAAGGCAGGCTAATTCGATTCCATACCGTCCCTCGGAGAGGACGTTAAGAGGACGGTCCCGTGTGTTCCATATATTGATAGTGGAGCACGTTAAAGATCCCTAGGCCCGACAAAGGGATTTAGGTCTAAATTAAATCCTTCTAGGGAAAGAAAACTGCCTTTCTAGGGGGTGCTCAACAGACCGGTCTGGTGAGCTGGTTAGGGGGGGAGACAAAAAGTCCCTTGTAGGGTATGGATACAGTCCAGACGTGATTCAGTCACGCCCTACATTGAATATATAACAGGTCGGACGTCAAGGTACGCAAGACCATAGCAAACGACTTCATTCATATCACGTCGAAGTAGCGTGAAATTTTGGGCACCAAATTGACTAAAAACATAACGACTTTCGTTAATTTGACGTAATATTGAAAACTATAATATGTTGTGTAATGAAAATATAACTTGGTTTTGAAAATCTCCGATATTTTATTATTTTTTAAAGTTTTATTTAAGAAGAGGTGTACTACCCTCTGCTTACGCCCTAAAACAACTTTTTATGCCAGGTATCATATTTGCTTCATATCCTGTGTACTGTAGAAATCCATAGCGATACGTTTCTTTCTTTTTAATTGACAAATGACAGAGGAAGACATAGACATATCACTAAAGACAGAATAAAGGCTATGATATTTTTGAAATAAAAACGAAACGCTCTCGAAATTTAATAAAACATTAGAAAAGTAGCTTTGAATTTTATATATCAAATGACAGTTGACAGTTCTTGTTATAAGTATTAAAAAATTTAAGAAAAGGTGAACAACTTTTGTATTATTTAAACTCTTTTTCCAAAATTAGTATTAACGATGCTAACTGAGGGACCCAAATATAATAAATTATTTTTTGCATAATATTTTATATTTATAGTAGTTGATAAATAAACAATATTTTTTAAATTACACAAAAACATTTTTAATCTTTAAAACACTAAAACTTTTTTTATAGTTACGTGACCAGAAATAAATATTGGTGCTTCTTAAGATATTTTTATTCGTTATATTAAGACGTTAAAAAAACCTCTGTTTTAATACGTCTTATTGACGTCATAAAATGTGATGCGAAATTCACGTCGTTAAAATGACGTCAATTTTCGAGACAAACCCACGTAATTTTCACGTTAAAAACAAGTGACAAAATAGACGTCAAAGTGATAAATTTTGACGTCTATTCGACGTATAATTTACGTCTTTTGGTTGCCTGGGCCGTTTGTTTGCCCTTCACAACACATGATCGTGACAGATCGTTGGGCCCTTCTATATTAAAATTAATTTTTTCCACCAACGCACTTAAAAAATATGAAATCAAAAAACCGGCTGATTGAATTTGACATTTTCCGTCAAAAATCTGACCAATAGGAAACAAGTTTTATGCTAAATCTGGATTTAAGAATTTTTAAGCCTTGTCGAATGAGGTGTTAACCAAACCGGGTTTAACGGCTCTTAAATTCGGTATTAAAATACGGTGCAAATGAAAATCGGCGTGTGCAAATGGACATTAGCCTTGCTTTTTTCATTTTCTTCCGCCATGTCGACCGATTTTATAAAAAATAACATTTGGTGTCCAATTTTTTATTTTTTGACCGTCACAATACAAAAAATTCCAGAAAGTAGGGTTAAGGAAAAAAAGGAAAATAGTTTTCAAAAACGTTAAATACGGCCAGACACAGCCAAGATACGGCCCAGTATAATTTCTCCACAAATACGAGCAGGCCCTAACCTTATTAGCGTCGGCAGTAAATGTGGTTGTTCTTGTGCATCTGTCAACAGCGTACCTGGCTTTAGTAGTGCCGGTCCCTAATTGCGTTTCAATAATTCCCTATTATTTTTGTTACGCCTGATCCACAGTTTCAATTCTAGCTGCTACTTATATTTCTCTCTTTATCGAAAAAAGTGACATGGCAATAGAAAATATATTTCCCTCTTTCTCTAAACGACGACGAGGGAAATAGAAATGAGCTCAAGGAAGTGAAATTGTGGATCAGGCGTCCCCCAGACAACCAAAACACGTCTATATCACGTCGAGAAGACATCAAAAATTCGACCAATGACGTGATTTTTGCGACGTCTCTTCAACGCCTATATCACGTGGGTTTGACCCGCTTTTTGACATGACTTTAGTCACGTGAATTTGACGTGAATTAATTTACGTGAATTTGACGTAACATTAATGACATATTGTTCTAAACAGGCGATTTACAATATATTAATTACCGCAAATCAAGGCGTAAAATGATACTTTTACGCCCATGTGGTCAACTACGCGCCAACCAGTTATACTTTAAATACTTCCATTAGGTACTCCCGTGGCCGATGCCTAGTAAGAGCGAGTTCTTGACGGGAATATGGGTTTCCATAAAATTAAATACCAATTATTTCAAAAGAATGAAATATCTCTGGTTGCCTGAGAGCTTAAAATTCGACGTCATTTATGTCGCATCAAATACACGTCAAATTCGTGTGACTTGTCAAGCAGCATTTTTCTGACTTCCGACTATTAGTTTATCCAAAGTGACGTTGCAATAGGTCAATATTTTGTCGCATTTCTTTTCTTCGATTAAAGTTAGATGGCGACGTCTAATCGTTCTTAATGCCGACGTCGATAAGTAACAGGTAGCGTAAATGTAAGACGTTCTTTGGGCGTCGGCCTGCATCCTCAATTTAATATTTACAAATTATTGGAGTAACTGACGTAATGGCAACGTCCGGGAATACATACCAACAATTTACTACAGAAAACTTATCTAAAACTTCACGTCCGGTTCATCGCACCTACTGATGTTGTATGTAGTATAAAAGTACACCCCAATTTTTACTAACTTTTTGGTTATATGCTATTTTCTTTTGTTTATTAAATCATGCCTTAAAATGATTTTATCTTTTTAATTTAATTATTATTGAAAATGAATTAGGTCAAAACTTTATTTTATTTTTATAAATTTGCTGTTTTGGTTAACTTTGTTTTGTTATAGAATAGTTATTTACCAAATAAAATAATATAGTAAATATCATATCGTAATATCATATGTCATACCGAGGGGGTATAACCACTGTTGGCAATCATGTCCCAGTCTTATCCGTTCGCAGTCCCTGCAACTACCTTATTCTCACCAAACCCTGTCTTGCATATCCTAAGAGTCTCTTTAGAAATCTCCCGGCAGTCAGATCAATGTCACATTTTCTGAACGCTGTGAAAAAGTAAAAAATAAACACATTGGAAGTTCGAAACTCTAGTTTACTCTTAAGTTTAATACTACATTACAATAAAATACAATACAATACAAATATTTTATTGCCAACAGATCATTACATGAATGCAAAAGCAACGTCAAAAAGAAATGTAGATCTTAAGATCCTTATGAAATAGACATTATTGAATAAAATGTAAGTTTGATATATATATATATTATATAAACAAAAATATATAAAGTAAATAGGGTTTCACATGTAGTGCGAAGATATGCATTGTCTACCGACTTCAAACTGTTCATTGACTGTCCAATATATTTTATTTTGCTTAAAACTACAATGACACTCATAAATTCCTCCTGTTACCACAATAACCATTCATAGGTATATGAAGAAATAACAATATTTTCAGACTTCATCCTAAGGTTAGTTTCGTCAAGGCATTTTCCAATTGTTGTATGCTCTCCTAAAATTAAAAAAAAAACTAAATAAAGTAACCACAATTTGTTCTTAATTTAGTGCTTTCTATATTTTGGGTGTATTTTTCTAAATAAATAAAAATAAAGTGAGTACCAACCTGTCCCTTTTGTGTAAGTTGATTACTCTCATATTATGCTTTAAGTATTCCGCTGCCATCATAGTATTATGCTTGTAGGTTTAATAAAGCTAGACCTATTTGCTAATCGCAGCCTCTGTTCGTCGCTTAGTGCAGTAGTTATCATATGCCTTTCGTAAAGGCTAAGAAGCAGTTTAATGCTGTTTACACCTCCAACCAAGGCACCGAAGGAGGCTTTATGTTCTACTAAAAAGACAAAAATTTTTAGGCAACTCTTATTGGAAACATCGAGTTAATATTATACTGTCCATTCCAAATTCTATTGTCCGATGCCTCAGGTATCGTATGTTGTATTGTAATTCTCTAGAAAAGGGGTACAGGAAAGAATGTATAATTTTTATACTGACTGCCCACCTGTTTGTTTATCCCGTCTGGTGGGTATGGACTTCCTTATTTTCCCAGGAACAGTGCAGAGATGTTGTGGAAAGTGTTTTTTGAGAATTAACTGCTGATCGCTTCCATCGAAGTACAGTCAACGTTTTACCGTAAAATACTCAAACTGGCGATATATCTTTTTAATCTTTGGTTAAAACGTCATTTAAAGTCTCACAGCTCTAATTGATGGTTGTCCATTAGATCTTCGTTAACAACCACAATTAGTTTTTTATTTTTTCTTAGGACATCCAGGCAAGTCCCAGCTCCAGCGTGGCTTATTAATAAATATGCTTTAAGAATCTCCTGTTCAAAGTTCTCAAAATATGCATCATACTTAAGTATGAACTTGGAGTCAATGGTAACAATGACTGACTCATTTTCTCTGGTAACTTCAACGTTCTCCAAGTCCAAGTTAATTTTTGGTTTAGCTGGATAGCTCTAGTGCTATAAGGGTATCAAGGACTGGCTTGGTTGTAAGTAGATCTACTAGTTTCAGAAATTTTGTGGTGCCCACTGTCACAAAGATGTTTTTCTTTCGTTTCATGATTTTTTTCAAAGCTTTTATAGTGTGATGAGATCGAGTCTCTCCTGAGATGTCGATCCAAGTTCTCTGATTTTATTAGTACTAGATTTTATTACAACAAAAATAAATTTTAATGTGTATGTGAGGTTAGGTTCGATTTTGGCATTAAACTTGTGATGTTAAATTATATCGTAGATAAAGGAAATACGGAAGATAGGTAACCTTACGGGCTAAAATGTTAGCAAAAATTGGAAGTTCGTGGATAACTCCCCAGAGCGCGCATAGTCGCTTTTGGAAAACTCGACTGTCATCAACCTAGTGCATAGCGCCGCAGCGAAATCTGTAAGCATAGAAGACATAATCAATTTTCCTTTGCAATCTGTAATAACGTTTCACTTTCCTTCGTATAGGTGGCGCTAATAACTTAGCATAAACATTCCTCCTGCGCTAGATAGCGTAGAAAATAGAAATATCACTGCCATTATTAAGATTTGGTGGGAACCGAACCTCAGATTATTAAAATTAACTTTTTATGACCACATAGAGAACATTCTTCTTGTTTTTATCAGTACTCTTTTTTGTGTGATTTAGTGTTAGAAAAAAAAAGGAATATTATCGTGTTGATTGTGTGGTTTTTTAAACAAAAACAGTTTTATTCTTGTGATTTATTAACGCTTACAGGTATGTGTTCCTTATTTTGCATGTTTTTGTTTTATACTATCAAAAAACTGTTGGTAAATGTTTTTTCGGTAATTATGCAGTATACGGTTTTCTGCCATTTTTGATTTTTTATGAAAAATTCTTTATGGAGGCAGCTACTAGGGTCCCTAGGACCCCAAATCCTCCTGCGCCCGATTTTTTTTTTAAGAGAAAAAAGGGTGCCCGGGGGGGGAGGGCTGCAATGTGTTTTTCTGATGGTTTTGGGTTGGGTTGGATTAGGTTGGGTTGGACTGTGTGTGGAAAATTTCAGTTATAAACAAAATATTAAATATATATAAATTTGGCTTAAAATATTTTAGCATAATTAAAGGGGTAACGTTTTTGTTTAAGTAATTTTTATGCCATGATTTTGCTCCCTTTGTATAGCCTTCTTTCCAAACTTTCGATTTTTAGAATAAAACACTCAGTTTTCACTGTTTTTTTTAGCGTTCAAAAAAGTACTGCAATAAAACCATTTTCCTCTGTTAAAATGGAAAATATTTAAGGTTGTTGAAGAGAGACAGCAGGCTATTAAAACGTATTTTAGAGAAAGATGAAAATAATTTAAGGCAATTGTTTACTAAAAATTTCTGTTTTGTCATCTCTCTGTCATCTTGAGTGTTTTTTTATCCAAAAAACGACAAAAATTGTAATTGTTTATTGTGTAAGTTATAAGGTGGTATTAAATTCTTTCAATCAAAGTTCTTTCTAGTGTTTAAAATTATCAAAAAACGTGTCCTACTATAAGTGTATTTTAGCACATCTAAAAATAATTGAACAGGTATTTAACTAAATTATTTTAAGGTCCATCATGGTAGACGTTTCTATTTTGTAATGTGGCCGCTAAATATTTAAATTTGAAAGCAAATTGTTGTTAAGTTAAAATAAAAAAGCATAATTAAAAAAATTAAATACAATAAATACCTATAATAGAAATAAATAGTATTTATTATATTTATAATCATCAGCTAATATAATATATAATAAACTAATTTTTTCCGAAATATTTTTGCAATGCTTAAATGCGACAATCTTGTATCCCAAAACTAACTTTCAATCCAAATAGCTACTGTCATAGGGAGGAGAATTTATGCTAAATGAATAATAAAGATATTAGACAAAGTTGGAGTAAAAAAAGAAAGTTTCGCATTTTGCTAACTTATTCTAAATTATCAGTAACTTTTAATATTCACAAACACCAATCGAAATGTTTATCACACACATAAAATCTAATATATATTTGACAAAAAATGCACCATTATAGTGCGCCACTGGGACAATTTTTGGCTCTACCATAATGAACCTTATAATTTTGTTAAATATCTGTTAAATTATAGGTGCTAAAATACACTTTAGGAGGACAGGTTATTTGCTAAATTAAAAGACTGCAAAGCATAAAGGTATAAGTTGAAGGTCTTTGCTGCAAAGAATTTTCATTGAAAGCAATAAATACCACCTTATGTTTTACACACTTTACGCTTTAAAAAATTAAAATTTTTGCTGTTTTTTGGATAAAAATGTCAAAATAAAAATCATATGCACAACACATCGACGTACATCGATGGCACAACACCACTAAAGATGACAGACAGATGACATAACTAAAATTTTTAGTAAACAATTGCCTTAAAATATTTTCATCTTTCTCTGAAATACTTTTTTATAGCCTGCTGTCTCTCTTCAGCAACCTTAAATATTTTTGCACTTTACTAAATTCTTTCTCCATCTACCTCTAAAATTCTGCCCTCTCTCAGTTAATATTTTTCATTTTAATAGAGGAAAGATATTTTTTGGCAGTACTTTTTTTGAACGCTCAAAAAACGGTGAAAGCTTGAAAAATTTGAGTTTTTTATTTTAGAAATCGAAAGTTTGGAAAGAAAGCTTTAAAATATGAGCAAAACCATAGCATAAAAATGTGAAAAACATAGTTAAATTGCTTAAATAAAAACGTTACCCCTTAAATTATGCTAAAGTATTTTAAGCCTTAAATTAATAATTAAAATTATGTTGAAATATTTTAAGTCTTAAATTACCATGGCTCTACCAATAGAGCAGACCAAAACTCAAAACAAGAAAAAAACGTCATAAGGATCGGTGGGAGGTGAGGGGGTGGGGGGGGGGTAAAATTTGTGCAAAGGTGTTCTATTTGAGTTTGAGATCAACGTGTATATCGTGGTCAGCAAAATTTCGATCTAGAAATGCCCGGTCAGCAAGCTTTTATATAAGTTTTGTGGATATCTTTAAAGGGGTGGGGGTGGGGAGGTAAAATTTGTGCGAGGGTGTTCTGTTTGAGTAAGGATCAACGTATATATCGTGGTCAGCAGAATTTTTGGCCGAAAGTACCCGGTCAGCAGAATTCGACCGGGTCAGCAAATTAGGAACACCCTTCTTTTGGACGTGTTTCGCGTGGGTTCATTGAACTTCATTTGATTACCCGCGTCGCGCTGCAGGGGTGCGTTTACAGTTAGCCCCGGGCGATCGCACGGCGTCACACTGCCTCCAAATTGGGTGTTCACAGTTTTCGTCAGATAAATCTTGTCTTTGTTCATGGTTCGCGTGGAGAATCACCGAGCGAACAACTTTTTACCCCGCTAAATAGTTGGTGAAAATTTGTCGTGCGCATTGGTTCGCATAATACACAACCCTACGTTTTTATTTTCGATTTTTTTTTCTTTATTTTTAAAATGGAATTTGTATCTACCCATTCCCATAATCTTGTTGTAGGTGTAGATACTCAAATGCCCATTATATCAGATGACGGAAAGCTTGTTTTATTGAACAGAAATACAGGTAAGTAACTCGACGTTGACACAGACCGTGATGAAAAGGGCTATTCATGCTCGCAACTTAGATCAATCTAAAAAAAATTGCAGTAAATGACTTGCGTATGTCGTCTTAGGTTGATCTAATTAATTAATTAACCCTAACTTTGTCAGCAGACATTTTTCAAGGGTAATTAACATCTTATTTTTAGATAATTCATTGCAGTACTGCCCAATAGAGGATGTACAGAAAGTATTTGGACCATTAACTGTACCATCAACAGTTAAACCTGTATTATCAATAGTCCAACATGTACCATCAACGGTCCAACTTGGACCATCAACAGTCCAACCTGGACCATCAACAATTCAAACTGTACCTAATCATGTACCCGAGGGTTCAAAGGTACACATTTTAATTTGTATTTTAGCAAACATACACCGCGAATACTTCTTTTTATTTCAACAAAATGAAATATTTTAGGTGCATAATACTGCATGTAAGATTTTTATTTTTATTGAACTCTGACCTCAAATAATTAAAGTTTTTAAAATCTCTTTTAAATACCCTGGTAAAAAAAGCCGGTGAGTTTTTATGCTGTTTTATAGGATTTTTTAAAATTCTATGAGCCAGGCTGTTTTGCTCGTAAAAACTGATTAAAAAAATCTGTACTCTATGAGATTTATCTTGATTTTTACAAGTTTGTTTCACATACCACATACAAAACATATAAAACGTGATAAAGCATTATAAAATCTGGTGAAACTAAGAGATTTGACGCAGTTTTTTTTGGCAGGGTATTAACAGAAAAAATAGATTATCACTCTGAGTGATTGACCAACTCAACGTATTGTGTCTTTTTTTGTAGGATAATGATCGATTCAGGATTTCATGGACCCACAGTGATATTTTAAAGTTAATTGATATATATAAAGAACATTCTTCCTTATTTAAAAGCCAAACCGCCAGGCATGAAAAAATATGGAAAATGATTTCTGACAAAATGCCAGGATTTACAACCGAACAAGTCAAAAACAAATTTAAATACCTAAAGGCACGTCATATAAAAAAAAATTGAAAATATGTCGGATAAAGCCAGTGGTGACGGTAAATATATTTTTGAATATTTTGAGCAGTTTCACGAATTATTTGGAAAGGATCCAAACGTTAAACCTGTATCAACAGCCTCTTCTTTGAAAAAAAAGAAAACTTAATGATAATGAACAGCAACATGTCACCCCTAAGACAGAGACAGAAGTTGAGGTTTTACCCCCAGAACATACCCAATTAAAATCATCGCCAAAAACTTTGCAACCCTCAAAACCAAAAGAAAAGAAACTTGGCAACCATGTTGAAAAAATGGCTGAGGTGTTAACTCAACTAAGACAAGACCTCAATAACCGAGAGGAAGAACGTGAAAGAAGGCATGCAGAAAATCTCAAGCAGAGGGAAGATTCAACAGCTGCCTTTAAGGAATATCTTCAGTTTTTGAAGGAAAAGTAAAATGAATAAGAACACATAAAGCCTGAAACACTTTGTTGCTCCAACTTGTATTCCACAATGGAATCAATTGCAGAACCTCAAGCAGTTTTAGCAAGAGGGACAAAAAATTGCATAAAGTTGCTGTAATTAATTACATTGTGGGAGAGCAATGATAGAATATAGGGCTTGCAGCAAACTGTTTTAGGCTTTATTCATTTTGACATGAATAAAGCGCGCTTGACATGGAGCAATAAAATATGAATTGCATGCAAGACATCTATTTTCTTGTCACTTTAGTGAACACAACAAAGCGAGTTGGAAAGAGAGGATTTGCACGTAATTCAAATTTTATTGCTCCATGTCAAGCAGGCTTAAAACAAGAAAACATGACGTTGAATGCATGTTTCTAAGATTGCTTGTGTCCTATTTGATCTCAAGCCACCTTTAAGAAGGCTTTGCTATTTAATCACCATTGTTGTCTTGTGTTAAAAAAAATATTTAAGAAGTTCTAGTTTCCTATTTAAGTTTTTATGGTTGGTTTAAGAGCAGTAGGCTAAAATTTGCGTAAGACAAAACAGTTGTTTGAAGAATTTTGTGCTTTTTTACATTTTGTCTTAAGTAAATGAACTTAGTTAAGCTCTATAATTGTTTCTTAGTTTTAGTTTAATCGATATATCTCTGATTTCGTTTGCAATATTTAGATTAATCATGGATGGTTTTAATACTTTAAGTTGTTATTATGATTTATGTAAAACATAATATTATAAAATAAAAATATTTTCTTTGATAATATTGATGATTAAAAGTAGTAAAGAGGGTAATTCATAGTCATTTTCAAGCCTCCTTTTCTTCCTTGGTAATTTAAAAATTCTTATGACAAAGGAAGGAGGAAACCTTGAGGTACCATTATGAATATTGCCCTAAATAAATAAAAAAGTTTATTTATTATTTATTTAAAACTACTGGGAAAAGTCCATATAAATGCCACAAAAATATACTTCAAAAGAGGAAAGTGAGTTAATTTAATTAAATATAAGGTCAGCAATTTCATCTCTTAGATGTAGACTGTCTCTTCTTATTGCATCTATTGCTTCAACAATATTATCATTTTCTTCATCTCCGATAACAAAAGCATGTCCATCAACTTCATAATTATCCAACAGCTCATCTGGAAACTTAAGGCATATGTTGTGAAGCACACAACATGCTAAGATCACATCAGGAATGAGATCTAATCTGCTCATGTCTAAATATTTAAGTCTCCTAAATCGGCCAAACAGGAGGGCAAATGACCTTTCTATAATTTGTCTAGTTTTTGCATGTTTTGTGTTGAAGTTCCTTTCTCTTCCTCCCAAATTGGGTAGGCCTTGTCACCCAAAATTATTTCATTTTCACTAAAAAAATCCGGCATATTGTTAATAGCCGCTTTAAAAAAAATCTGAGTTTCTAAAAATTCTTGCGTCACCAACAGAACTTGGATACCCTGTAAATATGTCCCGAAACACTCTATTATTGTCACAGATCTCTTGTAAAGTGATTGAATAAAAACGCTGTCTGTTGTTGTATGATTGGGGATTTTCAGATGGTGCCTTTATTGGCACAAATGTGCCATCTATTGCAACCACAACGCCTGGTATATTACCCCAATATACCATTTCCCTTTTAATGGATTCCCTTTCTTCCCTGGAGGGCCAACATATTAATTGTACTGCTAGTGCATGTATTTCTTCCACAACTCTCCTAACACATTTATGAAGAGTTGATCTTGGCATTCCAAATTGTTTAGCTACAGACCTAAAAAAGAAAAATACTCATGTTACAAACTAAGTTATGGAGCCTATATACTTGTTCTGGTTAAATGCCTATTTAAAAACTCTACATTTAATCAATGTCTTTCTAGGGGAGACTGCTATACTATTAAAAGATTGTAAAAACTTGTGTGCTTTACCTATAGCTATCTGGTGTAGCCAACACCCAAATGGTTGCCAGTAGTTGCTTCTTTGGCAAAATAGTGCTGGGTCCCACACCTAAGTTAGTCAGTCTATGTTCTATTTGGCCAAGCCAAAGCCAATTATATGACTCCCGAGTCATTCGGAAGTCTGCCTGAAATTCCTTCTCAGTTTTCGGCTTGCTCTACAATATCGCTTAACCTAACAATTTTTGTCTTCTCCTTGCTGATCGCAACATCAGCTACTGTACTACCCACTATCTCAAGCATCACAGTCTCTACATCACTATCCGAAGACTCACTTTCTTCTTCAATGCTTTTTTCAAAAAAATACTTAACTACAGCCGGATCCATTTTATTTACAAACACTTTTAGAGGTTAGGTCATCGCTCGCTTTCGGGTTTAAAATCCTGAACGTGGACGGTACTTCACCAGCGTTTCCCGGTAAATACCCTGGGTAAAGACAAACATTTCTGGTTGATAACTGTGAACGCACCCCAGGGGACACACCGGACACAGCCTCGTGCCCCGCCGGGGTTTCACAGGTGCGTTAGTTTACGATACAGTGCTTTCGTGCTGCTTACTATTTTTTATTGAATTGTCTCGTGAATTGTAATCGAAATAAATTACAAAATGTCAACAAGGTGTTGTTCGTATTGGAACTGTTCCAACCATAAAAATAAAAACGAAGATGTTGCTTCTTTTTATTTTCCAATTAACGACATTGTAAGATTGGAAAAATTAAAGAAACATTCGGGAAGCTTAAACATTCTTTGTAAAACCGAGGAAGAACTGAAAAATTTTGTCATTTTTAAAAAACATTTTGCCCCAAATTTTATATTGATCAGCAATGCAAAAAATGCAAAATCACGTCGATTGAAATCTTTTATTAACTTTATTCAAAATTTGTTTTAACTTATTTTTCAAAGAAGACACTCAATATATTTTTTAGTTTTTTTTTAATCTATGGAAAATTTCGGTTTATCTCTCCTGCTTGAGCTAAAAAAATTAACAAGTTTCTGCATTTTTATAAATTGTTTGCTTAATTTTATATAAAGACCCGCGGGTTCTTTAAGAAAGCCAAAAAGGTCATTAGGAAAGCCTTTCATTTGGGTGTTGAGATGTGAAAAGCCACAGAAGCTCATTCTCTCTAGTGAAAAAGAAGAAGAAAAGCCTTTGACCGCTAAAATTTAAATTATTTTATTTTGCGTACCTAAAAAAAAGTTTTATGCTTTATGTACTATTGTTTTTTGATAACTGCTAAAAATCGTTTTTTTATACCTTCATGAAAAACAGGATTTTAGTCAATATTCGCATAGAAGTAAAACATGGCTTTATTGGATACCGATGCAAAACATTTTTTTTTAGGGGCTCAAATTATTTTTTTTTATACCTTCATTAAAAACACGATTTTAGCCACTATCCGCAATGTACCCAACCATGGCTTTTTTGGTTACTTTTTTTTATCACGGGTGCGAAAAAAAATTGACGTCTTTTTTTTACCGATATTTGGAGAAACATAGCTTTAAATGTTAATACTAAGAAATTCTTATTATTACTAAGGTTACCATAGAAACCATTGTTTTGTCATGTACGCAGCCACCATTGATATTGCTAATATAAAAGTTGCGAGCTTGTTGTGTTTGAATTTTATTTTGCAAGTTTTTTTTCCTGTTTTTTTAGGAGTTTTTGATAAAGGTATTAAAAAAATATTGTTTACAACTCGCGGCTAAACTCTGTTTTCTTTTACTTGGGTTTTTAAATAACAACGCACGTAAAAAAAACACTCTTTTAGTCACTTGTTGTAAAATAGTAGTTTTCACAACTAGTGGATAAAATAGTGCTTTTTTACAAGCGTTGGTTTAAATAACGAGCGCAGCAAGCAGTTATTTAAAAACGCGGTAAAAAAAAGGATATCAGTTTATCCGCGAGTTGCTAAGACTATTTTTTTAATTCCTTTATTAAGAAATCCAAGAAAAATAGGAAAATACTTTTAAAATCTCGAACGAAGAGCACTTCTCCCAACACACCATGTTTACACTATAAATCAAGGCGCTTCGCGCTTGTTCTTTAAAACCAAGCTTCTAAAAAACACGATTTGAAAACTATATTATTTTTTAAATTTTATCCTTTTTTAACACGCTGTGTTTCTATCCAGGCAACCCAACTCAAAATGCGAAATAACATAATTAGTTAAAAACTGAACAATTGACAATATTCTGGGCAGCCATGCTCACATGCTGTTTATTTTTTTGTTGCCCACTTTCAATATCAAAATAATGGTAATTTTTTGAGATTTTTGTACTGCCAACTTAGTAATCATGCAGCTAGTAAAATTTTAAATTTTGTAAGAGAAGATTGAAAACATTACGCGAACCGGCATGGCTATTTTATGTGTGGAAATTATTCTGAATGGTAGCAGAGGATATCATTTTGTAGTTTAACAAAATATTATGTTAAACCATTGTATAAAGAAGTATTATACAATGGTTAAACATTATTAAAGATACCTATGAATCAAATTAAAAAATATATTTGTTCTATTTTTCACATATTCCTAATCAAAAAGAAACAAAGTGCAAAATGTATAGGGTGTGCCAAAAAAAACCGGTCCGATTTTAATAATATAAAGCTTTTTAGAAAGCCAAAGCTTCAAAATTTATAGGACCAATTTCAAACTTGACATTTCTTAAAAATCCAAGATGGCGAACCAATTTGAAAAATAGGTATTTTAACCCCCCGTAGATATTTTTTTTGTGTGGGACAAATAAATAAAAGTAATAAATCTGAAACATCTGTTACGAAGCCACATTCTTTCGAAGCACATCGATGAAACATTTTGAAAATTCGGTCAAGAAATAAGATTGAATAAAGTGTCTCAGAAAGTTTTTTCTAGGGGGGTGAAATTTGGCTACTTATTAAATAGGTCCGCCATCTTGGATTTTTACTAAATGTCAGTTTTTTCATTAGTTCTATAAATTTTGAAAAAGATTTTTTCTTAATAAGCATGATTTTCCAGGTACTCCGGTCTATTTAAAAATTGCAAACTACTTTATTTCTTGTCCGAATTTTTAAAATGATATATCTATTCTTCTTCGCTTTCGCTTTAAAAGAATGTGGCTTCGTAACCGATATTTCAGATTTATTACAGTGTCGCACACAAAAAAATATCTAGGGGGGTTAAAAATGCCTATTTTGTAAATAGATCCGCCATCGTGGATTTTTAGGAAATGTCAAGTTTGACATTCGTCTTATAAATTTTGAAAAGATTTCTAAAAAGTTTTATTTATATTTAGTATTTTTAAAATCGGACAATTTCCTGCTAAGTTATAATCATTTTAAAAAGTGCAGTTTTTTTTTGGCACACCCTATATAATTTTTTCGCAACCTTTCCATTTCTAGCAATGCCTTATTATTACAAGGTTTCTTTCCTGTCAATTTTGTACAAGTTCTTTCCCAATTAACTCTGCTTAAAAGTCCCAGTATAAAAAAAGTTCTGAATTTACCTTCTTTACACCCCTCACACTCACACGATTTTTTTTTCATAAAATTGTACTGTCACTAAATCAAATCGTAAATCTGAAAACCGCATGTTTGTATCTATTTTCATTACAAAGTTCTGAATTTACCCCCTTTACACTCCTCTCCACCCTCTACCACCGTTTTTTTTTCATAAAATTATATTGTCACCAGATCAAATCATAAATCTGAAAACCGCACCTTTGTATTTGTTTTCATTACAAAGCTCTGAATTTATCCTTTTTACACCCCTTAACCACCCCCCTACCCCCGATTTTGTTTTAGAAAATTGTATTGTCACCAGATTCAATAATAAATCTGAAAACCACATGTTCGTATCTGTTTTCATTTCAAAGTTCTGAATTTGCTCCCTTTAGACTACTTTACCCCCTTTACACCCCAATCACCCACTACCCCCCCCCCCCATTTTTTCATAATATTGTATTGTCATCGGATCTACTTTGCTGTGCCAAATTTCATTAAAATCGGTTCACGGGAAGTGTGTCAATGAATTTAGCCCCCTATTTTTAAACCTTAACCACCCCCTATCCACCAATTTTTTTTCATAATATTGTATTATCATCCGAACTACATTACTGTGCCAAATTTTATTAAAATCGGTTTACGGGAAGTGTGTCAAAAACGAATCGCAAAATTTGATAGGCAGACTGTAAAGTTAAATATAATCGTTTAATAATAAAAATAAAAACTGTCTTGCTTCATTCAGCATATTCATGAATTAATATTATGATCTCTCTACCAGCTCCCATTCCCTTAGCAACAAGTTTATTAATTTATGCCACTGATAAACCGGTATTAGGCAAAGAATCAAAAACTTGCGGTAATTCCCCTTTCATGGCTTGACTTACTGTTCGGATACCGTCGGCTTGCTGGTCGGATATTAGCATTACGTTTCCTCTCTATTTAGCTTATATCCTCGTTGCCAGCACTACCTATTAATTGCGGTGTCCGCTAGCGCCCTCTAACGGTTACTCGGCAAAACGAAATTTTTGGTTTCCATACTTTCCGCAAGGTAAATGGGGGGCACCAGTTGCCTGATCAGGGTTTATAACGAGTGGAAGTGCAACGGACTATTCTCACTTCCACTTATCAGTTACATATCTTGGGTATTTTCTCTCTACGATTATATATATTAAAGCAGGATATCTCTTTTTTTTTCACGTTTAGAAACTAATTTTTGAGGAAAAAAAAATACTAGGTATTTTAGAGTTATGTTAAATGTCAAATGTCTGTTGGCCGAAGAGACGACGAGGCAACGATGATTTACGTCAACTTTAGGTGAAGAGATGTCGAAAGTTGTATTAGATCGTAAATAAGTATGGACCCCGCGGTCTGTCTGCCATTGCATAAAAACACGATTATTTTTTAGTTTTATGAGTTTTATTTAACTTGTAAGAAGTCGTTTTGGAGTAAAATTCCTTTTTTGGGTATCTTAAATTTATTTTCTAGTTCAATTAGTAAATTTTAATTTTTTACAAAAATATTATTTATTTTTATTTTTGCTATTTTTTCGGAATTTTCGCGGCGCGTGTTTTTTTTAGTGCATTGTTGATCATACTTTATCAGTAAACTAATCTTCGTTTACAGTTTTTAGGTCTATGTACTCCTCATGAAAAAATTCTCCCAAAATAATTTAACTGTACTACACGTTCATTTTACTCGACGTAGATTAACGTTGCATTAGGTCAGGTCAAGTCAGCTGCGGACGTCGCTACGACCCAAATTTGTATTCCCCATTTAGGTGCAAAATCCGGTTGGCACGAGGTCGAAATAACGTTGCATCCCGACGTCCGGTTGTCTGGCCCGACGTAATGTTACGTGAGGATGACGTCCAAATGCTACTTGGCGTGTCTTTGGTTTCCTGAAACCCAAATTTCGACGTCACTTACGTCACGTTGAATGATAGTCCCAAATAACACGTCAAATAGCACGTTACGTGGTGTGACTGGTTGCCTGGGCCCCTATTACATGAATAAAAAATTAACGATAAAATTCGCGAAAAAACTTATGACAAAATTCACAACAAAATTTGATATCCAATTTATTCAAGATCAAGGTCAAGAGCGCCACTAAACGAAAAAAACCGGTATACCAAACCTCCAGAGCATATTTCTGATCCAGAAAGCTTTTTTTTAATTTTATTTAAACTGCGGCCAACTTACCACGGAAAAAGAATATTCATTAAAAAAAAAACAAAGGCTGTGAATGGGGTACCAATCGCTACCATACGACCACCAAACGATTTAGACAGTGTTCCCAACGTCCAGTGATGGAAAAATTCGGTGTAGACCGTAAAAAAACTCCGAATGCGATTCATTGGGTCTGCTCTACTGCACACCTTACAGTTGAATTTTTCGATTGTTTAAAAAAAATTCGAAAAATTCGAATTTTAATCCGCTGATTGGCAACACTGGATTGTGATGAGTTTCGTTCAGAAATTTTACCAAACTGCGGCCATTTGTTGCATACTATTTTTAGCGCTATAAATATGGGCGAGTTTGTAAATTCACCGATGAGCTCTAAATTCATCTATGGTTCTTGGTGATATTCATCGGGTTCTTAAATTACCCGATTGATTCCATAAATTCACCAATTGATGGCATCGATGCTCACCGACTCTGGGGGCCGGTGAGCCTTCCCGATGAATGTCTTAACGTCATTTAATCAGCTGTTTTTTTGTTATTATTTTGTTTTCAAATTTTATGATTTTTTAAAATAAAGATTGGCGATTTGATAAGAAGTATCGTTAAAATTATTTGAAAGACAGTTTTCGAGGACTAATGCTGGTTTTAAACAGCAAAATAATATAATACCCAATAAAAAAACATATTTGTGATCACATGATCACGTTTGACCAATCGCAGCTAGGGCTAATTCTTATTTCTTGTTTTATTTTATTTGCTGTATAAACCCCGCATAAGGAGATAAATAAATCTCCAATTTGAACTGGTATAAGATGGACATAAGTTTTATCCTCGCCATATCCTCCTGAAGCCCTACGAAGATTTTTCGTTCGTCTTTATTGTAATACATGGGATTTTTTCGAAAAAGCACAAATTTCTTAATTGGAAAAAAAATCTAGATTATAGCTAAATTTTGACTGATTTTTATCGCGTTTTTTTAAATTTCGATGGCTCATCGAACTCAACGACATGGAATGTCAGATTAACGTCATATTAGAAAAACAGAACAATAGTAACTATATTAAGATCGCAAAAACGGACCAACGGTCCGAAAGTGCATTCATCCGAATACACCTACCTTAACTATCGATGGAATTCGTCTTGAAGTCAGGTGGTACCCGCGGCGCTTCCACGGTCTCTAGAATAAACACAGTCTAGTATTTTTTTGAGTCCCTATAGTTTGTAGAAAAAATACAATAGAGAAAACGTATTTCATAGAAACGAACAATGGCAAAATCGTACTTTGTAGAAATCGAACTTCGGAGAAATTATACATCGCAGAAATCGTAAAACAGAGAAACCGTAAAACGTAGAAATTGGTAAGGCGAAAATCTGTTCTTTGCCTAACAGCTGTTTGTATGTGCCCTTAGAATAAGAAAGGGTGTAGATCAAGTTATTTTTTTTTCGAAACCAACCCGACTCTTCCCAACTTAAAAAAAATTTAAACCAACCCAACCCAACCCAGATCAATCCAAAACACTTAAAAAAGCAACCCAAACCAACACACCACTTCTTGAAATTTAGCATAAAAAAATAAAAAAAACTCTTTTCTACGCCCTTTCTTATTCTAAGCTCGCATGCAAACACCAGTCAGGCAGAGAACAGATTCCGCCTTACCAATTTTTACATTTTACGGTTTCTCTGTTTTACGATTTCTTTGATGTACTTTTCTCCAAATTTCGATTTCTACAAAATACGATTTTGCCAAAGAGCCAAAGTTTGTTTCTATAAATAACGATCCCTGCATTTTACTTTTCTTTATATTATGGACCCCAATTTTTTTGCTCCGCCCACATAATGACGACACAAAGATATCAGCCTGCTGTCTTTATTGATTTTTTTGATGGGTGATATTTGGGGTTATATTATTTTGCATAAATCATTGTAATTAAAATTGTATTTGTTCATTATTCTTTTCAACTGGCCCTAATTAAATACCCTGTGATATTACTTACATTATTTTCGTCATATGTAGCTGCATTTATGCGTTTTTTAGTGAAAAGGCTCATCATTAAACAATGAAAAAACCAAAAACACAACCTTATACTTTTAAATTTGCATCAGATTTATTGCATATAGGTAGTATGCACAACAAGTCTTTCCTTCTAAATAACAACCAAAAATCAAGTACAAAATAAAATAGCTTTCAAAATAGGAAAAATAACAACTACATAACCTAACTTCTGAACTACAAACACGAACTAACTCCAACTCATCCGATGAATTTCTTGACGGAATCGATTACCAACAATGATCTTAATTTCTATTTGGTGAAAGATCAACGCACGCAGGCAAAAAATAAATTGTACCTATTTACTTATACACAAAAAGTTATAATAAAAGATACAAGCAAAAACCAACTGAAAAAAAATCATTTAAACAATTCTTAAATGGCGGACAAAAATCAGCTGCTATCATTGTGTTGTCATCGGGTCGAAGAGTGGGGCAAAATTAGGGTGGGTGCGCCGGTTTTCGACCAATTAACGAAAATTTTGACTTTAGAAGCAAAATTTTTGAGCTTCTCGGCTATTTGAGGCAATAATATGGATACCGATGGATTCTAAATTTAATCGAAATTTCAGAAAAAATATTTTTCTTTTTTTCCGTTATAAAGTTAAGAAGTTAAATAATAAAAACTTAACAAATGTCATTTTTACCTCTTTTCGACCAGCACTTCCCTATGACCGACCGCCAATATCCCACTTTTCGACTGAGGGGTGTCGAAAATAGACCCGTTTTTGACTAACGAAAAAAACCGAGACTTTGGTCTAGGTCGAGAAACTGGGTATCATTCGACCTTCTTAAATTTATTAACAAAATTATAGGTCGAAGAACTGGGACATCGTCGACCGTTTAATTTACTACTAAAAACAGTAAATAACCTACCGTTTATTAAAAAAAGCATTTGTTAATTTTACAAGGTTGGTAAAAAATTCTACTTTATACCTAAAAATTTAACAAATAAACTCAAGAAAAATACCTAGGTAGGTAGATGTTTTATAAAACGTCTTAGGTATAGAGGTACCACATACCTATAGGTAGATAATTTTAACGAAAAATAAAGTAGGTTATATACGTAACTAAAATACTGATTAGATTCGTATTAAAAACTGTGTTTTTTAAATTAAAACAACCAAAAGTTTAACAAAAAACTGCAAATAGATAATATGTATTTTATAAATAAATCTCTAGCCAGGCAGCACAAATAGATTTTTTTTTAATAGTTTTTGTTTTAAGATACATAACTAATACTTATAGGTTAACAAACGGTACTTATAAGAACTAAAACTGCTTTTTTTTAATCTTACAAACCAAAAGTTACACAACCATTATCTATTCTATGCGAGGGGGTATTCACTAGTGTGAAATTTGTGACGCGATTTCGCGTTTAACATATTTTTCCTATGATTTCGCGCGATTTCGCAAAGACTTTTGCGGGATTTCGTGTGATTTCGCAAGGATTTCGCGCAATTTAGCAAGGATTTCGCAGACAAAATGTGACGCGATTTCGCGGAGTGGTTACCCCCTCGATTCTATGATAAGTTTTATAGACCAGGTACTGCACATAGATTAATTTAATTTAAGAAACTCTAAATATAAGGTACTTAAATAACTCATGCTCTGGTTAGGTAGTACTTAAAGGTACTAAAAACAGTTTTTTAAGTCTTACAAACTAAAACAACAACAAATTCCAAATGAAAAATACCTATAGGGACTAATAGGTATCTAAAAACCAGGTACAAATCGATTTATTTAAATTGCATTGAGCTGTATTGAAAAAATTTTCTTTTCGTTGCTGTCTTTTTCTTCTCTTTAGTTCCTTTTTTCTTTTTTGGGGTACCTGAAAAAAACTTTAATAATATAGTAGATAACTACGCATCAAGGGAAGAAATTGAAAAAGTTCACCCGAGTATAAAGATTTCTGTGGTTTTTCACGAGTACCGAGACTAGTAGATAATTTTTTCTACTTTAAAATGTAAATTGGAAGTCTGATGTTGTTATGATGCATTTTCATCAGTTTAAATTGGAACGGGGTGGGTTGCTGCTTTTTAATCTAATCTGGTAACTGCTTAAGTGTCTGTTTATAGGGGTGCCACTGCAATAATGTATCACAAGTGGTGTTTGGAATAACAGGTTTGTAGAAAACCAAAATTTATGACGCGGATTTTTTATTTAAAAAAGTAACCACATTTGCTTACCATTAGAATGGTCATCTTTTGTCGAAGGGCAAATTTCTTCTGGATCTCTCCTTTTTTTTTGGGTGCCATCTGAAGATCGGAAAATAAACACTCGAGTTTTGCTTTGAAAAAATGTAATCCTTAGGGAAATAAATTAAAAATTTAATACCTAATTTTTTAAAAAAATAGTGTAAACAACTCAGGGGTGTTTTTTAGACCCTCGACAAATTATAGCCCTCCCGTCGTGGTCGGGCTATAAACTCTTTGTCTCGGGATTAAAAGTACCACTTTAGTCCCTAGGTGTATAATGTACTGTTATCCTTGTCATAATACATAATTTATTCAAAGTTGCTGTGGTCTGAAAACAGGCTAGTTTCTCGACCACCAAAATAGCAAATAAAATAATATGGACGAGGAGCAGACTTATTTCTCGATTAGTGAAATAGCCTTTAAAATATTAGGGGGCAAGAAACAGGTCATTTCTCGACCACCTAACTCAAAAGTTGTCGAACAATAGGCCGGTTTTTCGACCACCTAAAATTTACCATATTTTAAAGCTTCTTATTTCTTAAACTACGTCAAAAAAGGGTAGTCGGAAACCGGACTTAAGATTCTTCGCAACCAGAAGATCTAATTGTGCTAAAAAGGGAATGCATACCTAAAATATTATGGGCGTGAGAGAGCTCAAAACATAACCGTCATTTTTCCCTTTTTCGACCATTTGGTCGAAAAACGGATTTTGGATTTTTTCATATTCCGGTTATCCGACTACCTTTATTTAAAAAAAAAAAATACAAATTCACCAAAAAAATATGTGTATCTGATTAAAATAACATGTTTGTATATAAAAAACACAAAAAATTATAATAAAATACTAATCTCTATTACTTACCCGCTATTTTCACCGACACTGCACACTAGTAAAAAACTACTAAAATCGAATTTTTCAAATTAGCGTCTACACGTCTCGAGAAAACAGCCTATACTGATGTTATTTTAGGAGGGAGGACTGTCATTTTTATTTGGGTGGTGCAGAGCGCATTAAAGAATGCGTGGAAATGATTCGCGGAAGACATATGGTTCCTGGTTTCTTATTTTTGGGCAAAAACCCTGAAAATAGTCGAAAACCGGCTCTGGTCGGGCTCAGTTAAGTTTGCCCCCCCCAGATCGATTTTCTCAAAAATTTTTATGCCAAAATTTTGCACACATTTTGAACAACACAAATAAAATTTTGCACACCTTCCTACGAGAAACTACAGCCCATTTTCTGTGGGGGGGCAAACTTGACGTTGCCCCCACCCAGTCAATATTTTTCAAAATTTATGATGTCATTTGAAAGGTCTTATTTTGCACAATTTTGCACACCCATTTTAAAATTTTGCACACCTCCCTGTAACCCACACGTGGGTTCTGAAAATATCAAGTTTGCCCCCCCCAGTCAATATTTTTCAAAAAGTTTGGTGTCGTTAGAAAGGTCTTATTTTGCACAATTTTGCACACCCATTTTAAAATTTTGCACACCTCCCTGTAACCCACACGAGGGTTCTGAAAATATCAAGTTTGCCCCCCCAGTCAATATTTTTCAAAAAGTTTGGTGTCGTTAGAAAGGTCTTATTTTGCACAATTTTGCACACCCATTTTAAAATTTTGCACACCCCCCTGTAACCCACACGAGGGTTCTGAAAATATCAAGTTTGCCCCCCCAGTCAACATTTTTAAAAAATTTTGGTGTCGTTAGAAAGGTCTTATTTTGCACAATTTTGCACACCCATTTTAAAATTTTGCACACCTCCCCGTAACCCACACGAGGGTTCTGAAAATATCAAGTTTGCCCCCCCCCAGTCAATATTTTTCAAAAAATTTGGTGTCGTTAGAAAGGTCTTATTTTGCACAATTTTGCACACCCATTTTGAAATTTTGCACACCTCCCTGTAACCCACACAAGGGTTTTGAAAATATCAAGTTTGCTCCCCCCAGTCAATATTTTTCAAAAAGTTTGGTGTCGTTAGAAAGGTCTTATTTTACAGAATTTTGCACACCCATTTTAAAATTTTGCACACCTCCCTGTAACCTACACGAGGGTTCTGAAAATATCAAGTTTGCCCCCCAGTCAATATTTTTTAAAAATTTTGGAGTCATTAGAAAGGTCTAATTTTGCATCATTTTGCACACCCCCTTTTTAAAATTTTGCACACCTCCCTCTAACCCACACGAAGACTCTGAAAATATGAAGTTTGCCCCCCCCCCACCGTCGATATTTTTCAAAAAATTTTGTGTCATTCGAAAAGTCTATTTTGCGCAATTTTGCACACCCTTCAGTACCCCACAAGAGCGTTCTCAAAAAAGTTTGCCCCCCCCCAGTTAATATTTTTCAAAAAATTTATATCATTCAAGAAGCGTAATTTTGCACAACTATTTTTAAATTTTGCACACTTCCCATGCCGTTTTCTTTTTGTGGCGTTTACGGTTAAACTTGGTCCTAAAATTTCCCAGAAGTATAAGCAAACGAAGGAGACCTCGATTGTGTAATATCTTTGAATATTGTTTAAATTTAAATTTATGTTTACATTTGTATATAATCAAAAGTTTTAAATTTTTATGAATTTCCGGATTATACTTAAATTTTCATATCAAAAATGAACAGAAAAAATCGATGTAGACAGCGCATCCTGTCATGTTCGATGCCTTGAGAATCGGAACCAGCCTATTTTGGCGGTTCAGAATGGTTGCGGTTCTCAAGGTATGGATCTTCACAGGATGTGCTATCTACGTCCATTTGTTAGATGATGTTATAGCATGTGAAAAATTAAGTATAATCCGGAAATTGATAAAAATTAAAAACTTTTGATTATAGACACATATATGTAAGCATAAGCAATTATATGTAAATTTAAACAATATTTGAAGATATTACACAATCGAGATCTCCTTATTTTGCTTATACTTCTGGGAAATTTTAGGACCAAGGTTAACTGTAACCGCTACAAAAAGAAAACAGCTCCAGAAACTAGTAGGTAGGTATATGCACCTATATCTGAATTCGGGACAGGTATCCCCGGGAGGCGGGAGGTTGTACGTGCCGTAAAGAGGAATGCGTGCGTACCTACACCTACCACGCGCGAAGGCCTTTTATGTAATATATTGAAATGTCGCATAGCAATGCCTAGTTTTATTTGTGTTCATGATTCAGAATGACTTCGGGTGAAATTTTCGAAGTTTGCAACGTGTATTTTAAATGGTGGCGTTCCATTTCGGCAGGAAAGTCAATGTGAACGCCTCTATTTAATATACATAACATTACGTAACGCCTGGTTCTCAACTATGCGTGCCCACCCTGACTCTAAAAATGCATCACGTGATCAGCCATGCATTGGCCGATTTTTTAAAAGTGTCGCGTGATTCGTTTTTAATGTCAGGGTGAACACGCATAGGTGGCAACTAGGCGTAACGCTTATAGGGGTTATGTAGGGGTGAGCGGGGTTTCGCGGTTCCGTTACGTAACGCAATTTTTAAATTATTATTGTGAAATAAAACAACTTTTTGGATTTTTCGAGTGAAAAAGAAAAAAAAGAGGGGGTCTCTGGCAGCAAAACGTTTTGTTATTTTAGACTGGAGTAGTCCCAAACGTTACAAAGCGTTATATAGGGGGTCGCGGGTTGGGGTCAAAATTGGGCAAAATAAGGGTTACGTAATAAGTGCACTACCTCTCAGTTTACGCAATTACTTTGTGGTTATCGGTAAATATAACCTAACGTTCTTACTTACTTTTTACTTTTTTTAGTCGATGATACGTACCTCATCAATCAATTTTCCAAAAATATTACGAAAAAAATAAAATAAGGATAACCATAAAGTAATTCCTCCGGAAATTCCGAACTCTGTTATGGAACTGCGCAGTCGCAGAAGTAACAATAATAATAAGGAAAGAGACGAAAACACTGACCAATTAAACAAAGACCTTAAGTGTGAATGGAACTTTAACTTTCTACCTATTGGTGTCATCCCATTTGCAGCAGGCGTTGTTTCCGTCTTTGGGTTGAGAATTAAGTCAAATTTACATGACATATATTTTGAATTCGATTTGATTTTTTTTCGATCTATAAAAGGAATAATAATTTTTTTCTTATTTGCCATTTTAAGTGCATGAAAAACAAAAACAAAATGTCTATGTTCATGTGTAGAAATAAATAAACGACTTCTTCTAATTATAATTATTGACGGACGGAATTTTTTGATGTAAACCCAGTTAATGACACACCAAGACGCCAAACGCCTGGTGTGAACTGCAAAATCAAGGCGGGCGTCATCACCGTAGCCGCTGTCCGCAAATAGCAAGGTGTGATCCCACCATTATCCAGTTGAAAATTTTCGGACGCACCCATGAAATCGGAGGCGCGTTCGACCTCGGGTGAAACTTGCCCCAAAATGGGTAAGTGCAGCCCTCTAGAAATTTGATAAGCCTTTGGTATTCTTGACATGTAAAAGAGAAAGGAAATGCGGCGTTATAGGCGTTCTTAGTCATTTTCGGTAAGAGCTTCATAGAAAGTGACAGTTTCCTCGTCCTTCACTCCCCAAATGGACCTACCTAAATTTTTGGGTGTTCTGCACCAAATTTTGACGTTTCTTGGACCTTGGTCATCTTGTCTTTACACTTTGCAGTGTGTATTTGTGGAAGAAATGAATTTAATGGACGAGAAGCACGAAAACGTCTGGGCGTGAAAAAAATTCTGTTTTTTTTTATAAGTTAACTATACAGGTTAGAAAAGTGTAGGTTGTATAAAAACAAGCTTACGGAACCGTGGAGTGAATTAGGGCGTACTCCTATTAACTCCACGGTCCCGTAAGTATAATATATATATATATATATATATAATATAATATATATAATATATAACTTTTATTTTGGTTTATTATTAAAGTAAAATATGCGTGCGGGAAAGTAGAAAGATCTGAAAGAAAACAAAGCCTCGTTTTTTTTTAAAGAAAGTGTTTATTTTATCTATCAACGAAGTTTACTATTAGAAGTGCAACAACACGCAAATACGATTTACTTACTTTCGACTACCTTGCGTGACAAAGACTTTTATGGAACTTAAAATTAACGCTTTTATTTTATTAGACACATAAAGCCAATTATCAAAGTTAACACTATCCTAAGACGTATCTCTGTCGAGTGTACCAATCAATCATGTACAGTTTTAAATATATATTCTTCAGTTTCTAGACAAACTTTCGTGTAGGAACGATCACATCCTTTATTTCAACCATTAGGCAAGCCCCAATGCGGTTACGAAACGTTCGATAAGCTGAAAAGCTCCACGGCGCCCGCGCAGGAGAACCCGCTCTCTTCCTCATAACCAGCAGATGTAAGTTGTAGGAGAGTTCTCTTGATATGCGGTAGCCCGGTAATGTCCGGCGGTGCTCGACTGATATCGGATGGCTAGTGCAAGCAGTCAAACTATCCTATTGGTCCAAATCACTAATGTGAGCATTCCTATAGGAGTGTTCTCTCGAAACTGAAGAATAGGTACCCTGTCCTGCAATACTTGTCAGGATAACACGTAAGAAGACGTGACGTTACGTATTTTTCACCCAAGACGTTGCTCTATCAACAAAAACGTCAGTCATTTCGATCAGCTGGAGATGTCATGCATTCGCCATAAATTTAAAAGTGTACTTGGTTAATTGGCCGACAAGATAGAGATACGTCTTAAGATTTTTTTAGGGATGAGGTATTTTGGGGGTAGTTCCGAAGGGAGAAATGGAGGAAAGTTCAAAAACAATAGAGCTCCGCGCGTCAATATACGTAATCGTTGTGTAAAATTTCGTTATGATCGGTGCAGGAGTTTTTGAGTTACAGTGGCGCATATCGAGGCGACGGACAGACAGACAGACAACAAATCAGTAAAGAATTGGGTTTCATCCTGTGAAAATCCATACCTTGAGAACCGCAACCATTCTGAACCGGCAAAATAGGCTGGTTCCGATTCTCAAGGCATCGAACATGACAGGATGCGCTGTCTACATCTATTTTTTCTGTTCATTTTTGATATGAAAATTTAAGTATAATCCGGAAATTCATAAAAATTAAAAACTTTTGATTATAGAAAAATGTAAACATAAACAATTATCTGTAAATTTAAACAATATTCAAAGATATTACACAATCGAGGTCTCCTTCGTTTGCTTATACTTCTGGGAAATTTTAGGACCAAGTTTAACCGTAAACGCCACAAAAAGAAAACGGCATGGGAAGTGTGCAAAATTTAAAAATAGTTGTGCAAAATTAGGCTTCTCGAATGACATAAATTTTTTGAAAAATATTAACGGGGGGGGGGGGCAAACTTTTTTGAGAACGCTCTTGTGGGGTACTGAAGGGTGTGCAAAATTGCGCAAAATAGACTTTTCGAATGACACAAAATTTTTTGAAAAATATCGACGGTGGAGGGGGGGGGGGCAAACTTCATATTTTCAGAGTCTTCGTGTGGGTTAGAGGGAGGTGTGCAAAATTTTAAAATGGGTGTGCAAAATGATGCAAAATTAGACCTTTCTAATGACTCCAAAATTTTTAAAAAATATTGACTGGGGGGCAAACTTGATATTTTCAGAACCCTCGTGTAGGTTACAGGGAGGTGTGCAAAATTTTAAAATGGGTGTGCAAAATTCTGCAAAATAAGACCTTTCTAACGACACCAAACTTTTTGAAAAATATTGACTGGGGGGAGCAAACTTGATATTTTCAAAACCCTTGTGTGGGTTACAGGGAGGTGTGCAAAATTTCAAAATGGGTGTGCAAAATTGTGCAAAATAAGACCTTTCTAACGACACCAAATTTTTTGAAAAATATTGACTGGGGGGGGCAAACTTGATATTTTCAGAACCCTCGTGTGGGTTACGGGGAGGTGTGCAAAATTTTAAAATGGGTGTGCAAAATTGTGCAAAATAAGACCTTTCTAACGGCACCAAACTTTTTGAAAAATATTGACTGGGGGGGGGGCAAACTTGATATTTTCAGAACCCTCGTGTGGGTTACAGGGACGTGTGCAAAATTTTAAAATGGGTGTGCAAAATTGTGCAAAATAAGACCTTTCTAACGACACCAAACTTTTTGAAAAATATTGACTGGGGGGGGGCAAACTTGATATTTTCAGAACCCTCGTGTGGGTTACAGGGAGGTGTGCAAAATTTTAAAATGGGTGTGCAAAATTGTGCAAAATAAGACCTTTCTAACGCCACCAAATTTTTTTAAAAATGTTGACTGGGGGTGTCAAACTTGATATTTTCAGAACCCTCTTGTGGGTTACAGGGAGGTGTGCAAAATTTTAAAATGGGTGTGCAAAATTGTGCAAAATAAGACCTTTCTAACGGCACCAAACTTTTTGAAAATTATTGACTGGGGGGGGGGGCAAACTTGATATTTTCAGAACCCTCGTGTGGGTTATAGGGAGGTGTGCAAAATTTTAAAATGGGTGTGCAAAATTGTGCAAAATAAGACCTTTCTAACGACACCAAACTTTTTGAAAAATATTGACTGGGGGGGGCAAACTTGATATTTTCAGAACCCTCGTGTGGGTTACAGGGAGGTGTGCAAAATTTTAAAATGGGTGTGCAAAATTGTGCAAAATAAGACCTTTCAAATGACACCATAATTTTTGAAAAATATTGACTGGGGGGGGGGCAACGTCAAGTTTGCCCCCCCCCCCACAGAAAATGGGCTGTAGTTTCTCGTAGGAAGGTGTGCAAAATTTGATTTGTGGTGTGCAAAATTGTGCAAAATGTGTGCAAAATTTTGGCATAAAAATTTTTGAGAAAATCGATCTGGGGGGGGCAAACTTAACTGAGCCCTCTGGTCGGGTAACCGGCGCACCCACCCTACTAGACCGTATCCAAAGATTAAATACTATTAATATAAAAAATTTTAAGATAGGCCACTCCCAGAATACAGCTGACGCAATAGTTCGTGCACCGGTCGTCTGCGGCGCCAGTTGCGCCTCGCTGCCCGTTAAGTATTTTGGCGGGAAATTTAAAAGCAGGCTGTTAGAGGTTTCTTATATATTTTTTTAATTAAAAAAAAAATAAGTTGAAGTTTTAAAGACAGCAAGAAATGCTGTCTTTAAAACAGTTCGAACGTTATTTTGTAAATAAAAGACAAATATGTTTTTAATATTTTATTAGTTGTTATAGTTATCTACAGTATAATAATAAAGGATAATAACAAATACTAATCACAAAAAATTTTAAACCACTATTTTCTTAAGTGTTTTTTCTTTTACCAACACTGGGCTGGGCAAAAGGGCAATTTATAAAGACCTAAAAAGGGTCTTCCATAAGCCAAAAATAACTTGCTGGCATACATATAACATTTGAAATGATTAATTTTAATTGATAATTTTTAGGTTTTTATAAATTGCCTGTTTACTTAGTTTTTGTGTGATCCCTCTGCGGCTATGTCGTGATAGAAATATCTTTATGGAAAGATTGTGCTTCGTGCACAACTTCCTTTTGATCCATAACCAACTCTTCGTGTGCCACAACCACCTCTTCATGCGCCACAACCAACTCTTCATGTGCCACAACCATATCTTCTTGTGTCACAACCACCTCATCTTCATGTGCCACAACCACCTCTTCATGTGCCACAACCACCTCTTCATGCCACAACCATATCTTCTTGTGTCACAACCACCTCTTTATGCGCACCAACTGTCTTTTCCACTAAGTCCTTGCCAACAACTTGTGGATCAGCCACTCCGAGATGCAGAGTTGGGATTGCATCCACTCTTTTTCTGTCCTAGCCAAGACTGCCGCCCAATAGCAAGAAGCCATTCATGAGTACCCTAAAAAAGAAACAAAACTATTAACTTATATTATATACAAAATTATTTTTAAAATTTATGGAATTGTACACCCAATCCTGCCTTCCAAAAACAAGAACATCTACACATTTTTTGATTTAGGTAAAACCTAGGATAAATCTCATATTGTGTACAAAATAATATTCTTAAAGTAACGAATAAACTACATTATTGATTTTGGAATTTAAAAAAAATGGAATAATTTAATAAAACATTTAAAATAAATATTGAAATAAAAAAATAGGGCAAATTGTGAAACCTTATGTTTGGACATATTTTTGAATAAAAAGTAAGAATTAATATTTGCTACAGATAACATACCTATGTTACCACACATATCAAACACAACCTTTATCTTATTTGATATGTTATGTGCTAAAAAACTTAATAATTTTAAGGTTTAGTTTTTTTATAATACATAGTTCTGCTTCAGGAAAGTGCAGCAGTTCTGTAAAGCAAGAAGTAAGATGACTGATGAGATTGTACTTAAATATCATATCATCTTAAAAATTATTTTAGAAATTGATTTTGAATGTTATTTTAAAAATGTATGAATTATTCTCTTTTTAAAAAATGTGCGACTGGATTCGACCTATTGATTGATTGATTGAATGTGTGACTTTTATTACACTTAAGTTATTTACTTATTATAAGCATGGCTTTGTGGATGTGTACCAAGTATTCAGACTACTTTTGATTTGATTTGATTTAGAAGAAAAAATAAATTATCATAGAAATATGCTGTTGTCTATGGTAGACAGTAAGAATTCAATAATTTATATTTCATAATTCTTACTTTACAGAACATGACTGGAACGTGAAGGCAGATTCAGAGTTCTGTAAGATAAGTGGTAAGAGTTATGCAGTAAGACACAAGGAAAATTATTATGCTTAAGCATGATAATGAGTTGGGTTAATCTTCCATAACCTAACCAAAAAATGTCAGTTTCAGTGCACGGCAAGTTTACCCAACTCATTTTAGTGCTAACCCACCACCCCCAGGATTTTCTGTTACATGATTTTCAATGTTGAAAAAATGTAAAATTGCTGCAACTTTGTATACGTTTAGAAAAAGGTTTAAAAAAAGTAAAATGTAAATGAAAGTATTGCTGATACACGAAAGAAGCACTAACTGTATGTTAGTTTATACAGCCAAATAAAAATAGGGAAGAAAAAAAAAACTTTGAACCAATCAGCACACAGCTTCTGCACATGCAAACAAAAGTGAATTGAATTAATTAAACTAGACCCCATTATACTGTTTTCTTAAATATCTGCCAAAAGCAAACCAAGAAATGTAAAAACCCGAAAAGTGAGTGAGGTTATGTGCATCAATGCAGCAAGCAAAAATCCATTTTTAGATAAAAATAAAGTTGCTCATATTTTTATTTCAATTTCTTACTTTTATTTCTGCTCTATAAACGCCTACACCTATTTCCCATAAGCTCATCTTTTATTTTAATTATTTTTATTTGCGTCTATAAACCCAGCCTTAGGTACAGGGTCTCTAGGTTAGGTTAAGCAACTTGGGGAAATAACTTTGAAAGCCCACATCCTACAGTTTTTTACATGCAAGAATAGCTTATTGCTGAACAAATCATAATAAAGGTTTAAAATACGGGACACTTACTTGAGCATTCGTCGGAAATCTATGAAAGGGTCTTGAATTAACCTCACAACTAGGCACAAAACAACGCATTTTTGCAACTTTCAAAAATCACTTCGTCAATAATGTTCTAACACCCTTGAAAGGTTTATAAAAGTCTTTTCTCGAAGAACTGGATTGTTGAAACAAAAAAAATCAAGAATAATTTGCACAAAACTTCAATGACGCGCAAAGAAAACGAAAGCGGGAAAAATCTCGAAAAAAAAAAACAATTTTTTTGACAGATAAAATGACCACTAGCGCTACCCACGAGCGGTGCAGGAACTACGAGTGCCCAGGCCGTGACCGTATCTATTCTAGGGAACGTGCGGCGCTTCTACTATCTGCTATGAAAAATACAGAGGCGATAGATTCTAGTCACCCCTGCGCACTATCGAACATCATCAAAAATATATACATACACTTAATTTCTCTGTCACACACGATTCGTTGCGAGTAGCAGAATCCTCAATTCTTCATAGGCCTACAGTATTGTCAACAGGCCAAAAATCCAGTGTTAACAGCCACACTGAAAAATCGGGATAAATCAGGACATTTTAAATCGCTTAAATCGGGAAATGGCATTTTTAATGAATTCAAGAAGAAATTACATTTTTTATAGATACAGTGTTCTCAAAATTTTCTCCCGCGGCGAATTTATAACGTGATTTTGGCAACAAATCTATAATTGAAATTATATGTAACCCAGTATTCTTAATAAATATTTTGCAAAAGATTTAAATTTTCTAGAACTGCATATATTTATAACATAATTTCTTTAAAAAAAAACAAAAAATAAGTTAAAAAACCTCCAAATCAGTTACTTCAACCGAAAAGAAACTAAAAAACAAAAGATGAAAAGGTCTTGGGGTGGAAATAACAAAAATTCTATTTTCATTATTTCTACCCCAAGATCTTTTGTTTTTTACATCATTGCTTATTGCAAATTTTTTACCAAAAACATTTAAAACGCGTAAAAAATTACATTTTTAATGTAATTTTCTTAAAATTTTTGCATGCGGCAGATTTAAGACGTATTTTGATTGGTCCGGCCATAAATTGGTTATTTCAAAAAGAGCTAAATAAATTTTTGCAGCAATGTACGGATTTTTAAGTGTTTTTGTCCTAGTTTTACAATTTTAGAGATGGCAACCCTAGTTTAGAATATTAACGGTACGGTTTTTCATAATTGCAGTCGTCTCGTCGATGTCGAGCAGTGTATTGATTTATAAACAATCTGCGCATTTCCCAGCACCCCGATTAATCCCGCCCAGTCCTACATCTTACTGCTTCGTGACAAAGAGAGTGACTGATCCGAGGTCATCCGGTTGTCTATAATTAGTGGTTCCTATCCGATGGTAAAATGCATTTTTACGATATTTGCGCTAGTTTTTAAAGCGTGTCGGTCTGTTTGTGGCGAAGATTCGTGTATTTTGAAATATTTGAAGGTTTTATAGTTGAATTAAATACCTTTTTTTTGAAAAAAATATCTCAAATAATCCAGTATTCGTTTAGGTCAAAATTTGAATTTGCCACATTGTTGTCGGCGGAAGTTATGTAAGCCATGTTGTCGGCGTTGGTTGTGGCGTCATTTCCTCTTTCGTGTTGCTTCGTCCATTTCGTCGACGACCGTCAAGCTAGTTGCTGTGTTCAGTTATATTTCGATGATTTTATCAAAAATTCTTCGAAAAAATGGATAGCGCGGGTGATATAATGCATTTATGTAGACTCTGTTTAGTTAAAGAGCAAGTGAATATACCAATTTTTGAGGATCAGGGTGATATTAGACAAATATTTTTAAAAATTAGTTCCTGTCTACCGGTGAAGGTGAGTGTTGCATTGGTCGCCATGTTTGCTCATTCCTAATCTTTTGATTTTCGACAGATTTTCGCCACTTTTTGACATCGTTCTTGTTTTGTATACATAACCGAAGTCTTAAAAATTTTCAAAGTAGAATTTTTGTTTTGAATTTCGTTTTCAAATAATTTTTCAGCTTGCAGGATGCCAACAAGGCATTTTGGGTTTGGTCGGTTTTAGTATTTTGTTTTATTACATCATTTTATATATACATAAAGGATTGTAGGTTCATTATTGAGTACCTTTTTAGAAGTCGAATCTCCCGAGTTTATGTTTTTAATTTTTTTTACATTTTTGTAAATTCTATACAAATACTCCCCAATTTTATTGATCATAACACATCCATGTTTGTTCATTATTAAAGTTTTAGGTATTGCGCATTTTCCTTGCTTGCTTCCTTAAAAAATTCCCTTTGGTGCAAGAATGTTGAGCGACTCTTGCATTTGTTTTGAACTCTGTTTCTCAGTTTTCATTCAATTTATCCGGCCAAACGACGCTTGTTCATAAATGTTTCAGAGTTGATCTCCCAAACTGGTTTACTGACATAGACAAAATGTAAGTGGAAATTCTGTATAAAGGAAAGAGATAATGTTATTTATTATATAAATTTGGTAATTATGCAGTATAGGGTTTTCTGCCATTTGATTTTTTATGAAAAATTCTTTATGGGGGCACCTACTAGGGTCCCTAGGACCACAAATCCGCCTGCGCCGGTTGTTTTTTTTTTATTTTTTTTTATTTTTTGTTTTTTTGGTAATTATGCAGTATACGGTTTTCTGCCATTTTTGATTTTTTTTGAAAAATTCTTTATGGGGGCACCTTCTAGGGTCCCTAGGACCCGAAATCCGTCTGCCCCGGTTGGTTTTTTTTTTTCATTTTTTTTGGTTTTTTTTCATTTTTTTTCACTAAAACAAACCAAACCCACACAGTCCAACCCAACCTAATCCAAACCAACCCAAAACAATTAAAAAAACACTTTACAACCCCCCCTGGGCACCCTTTTTTCTCGTTAAAAAAAAAAAAAAAATCGGGCGCAGGCGGATTTGGGGTCCTAGGGACCCTAGAAGGTGCCCCCATAAAGAATTTTTCAAAAAAAATCAAAAATGGTAGAAAACCGTGTACTGCATAATTACCGTTTTTTTTAAATTTTTTTGTTTTTTTTTAAATTTTAGTCACTAAAACAACCCAATCCAACCTAATCCAACCCAACCCAAAACAATAAAAAAAACACATTACAACCCCCCCCCCCCCCTGGCACCCTTTTTTCTCTTTATAAAAAAAAATGGGCACAGGCGTATTTGGGGTCCTAGGGACCTATTTTTCATAAAAAAATCAAAATGGCAGAAAACTGTATACTGCATAATTACCCTAAATTTTAATACTGGTACAGGGTGTGTGCTATCTTGTTCATGACAATGATATATGTGGCTCTTGTGATTTTTTTTTTATTTTCTTTCATAAGCACTGCAACTGGGAAAACCAGGAATTTTATGAAGCCAGGAAAATACTGAAAAATATCTGTAAATTAAAGCTCAAGGTGGATAATTAATCCTCCTAAGGTCAAGTAATTATTATTTAGAAGGAGTACATTTAATCAAACAAAAATATCTGTTCTTGTGCTGCTGAAAGAAATAACTGACTAATATGAGGAAAGAAAATTAGAAAATATTCTTAATTATTGTTCCTATTATGAGGTATTATTATGAGTAACTATTATGAGTGAATTGTAGTGGGTTTGGTAATTATGCAGTATAGGGTTTTCTGCCATAATTTTTCATAAAAAATCAAAAATGGCAGAAAACTGTATACTGCATAATTACCGTGGGTTCTTATGTCCTTATTTTTTTATGGTTTATTTCACTTTTTTTTTGGACTTTGTAGTTATTTGTTATTGGCTTTGTTTTAGGAGTGAGCATTTACCAATGTGTACAGGCCATAGGTATTTTTTGACTCTATGCCTTAAGCAAGGTACATCATATTTTCTAATAACAGGTTAAAAGGAGACACAATCAGCTTGCATCTTTTTTTATCTTGTAAAACCTAAATTTGATGCATGGAAAAGTTGCATTGTGTGTTCCTAGCTTTAGGCACATAATTTTTTAAATATTGTAATCGCAAGCCTGTCGTTTGCTTAATAAAATAAGAAATAAAATAAAATAACTAAAAAGCTATATATGAACAAATGCAGCAAAGTAGTTTCTTCTAAGATGTGTCAAAAACTACCGCAAATCACCTTGTGTAACATAAAAAAACAGCCATTTGTTGTACATAATAATAAATTCTGGTAGAGGGTGAAAAAGAGAATGAATATTAGGTGTGTGAAGAATTTTGACTTTGTCCAGCTCTTTATTTAATTGGTCAATAAATATTTTTTAGTTTTTATCTAATCACTTCGTGAACTGCAGAAAGACAGCCACATATTTGTTGAGCATATTGGAATTTTTTCGTAAAATAGGGTGTATGTACAGGATGTCCTAAATTGGGCACTTTTGGGGGTTTAAGGTACTTCCAGGCTAGATAGAACAAAACTGACCTTGACTTGTGAGGCTCGATTTTCAAGAGAAATCAACAAAATTTATTTACACATTACTTACAGTGCCTACTAGTTAAGCTATTTAAGCCATTTACAAGCTATGTGGGGTTTTGAAAAGTCTGCATTTTGAGAGGGTCTATAACTTCGTTATTACTGAAAAATTTTGATGAAGGAGCTTTTCTATAGACTGACAAAGAATCTAATTGTCTTTTCAGTTTTTTTTGCACCATGTTTAGTTTCCAAGATATAAGCCAAAGTTAGTATTTTTTTTTTATGGAACATCCCATATTTTATTCAATTTTTGAATCTGAATTTTCTTTTACAAAATTTATTTATATATAGTTTGGTTGGACCGTTTTTGAGATATTTAATATTTTGCATTTCTGTCTAGTGTGCTGTTACTTTATTTTGATAGCTTGCCAGTGTGTTAATCATTTATGTTATCAAATTTCTGTAAATAGGCCATAATATGAGAAAAGTCAAAATTGCTCCCTGTCATGGTCTACTTTTTAAAACTGCAAAGCTTTCATTTAAATGTAACATATAGAAGCATGTTTTAAGTGATAGGTATTTACTTTAAAAAAAGTAGGGATTTGGTTTATCACTGGCTTTTACCCCTCTTACTGATAAATTACCGAGAAGTCCTAATTTCCCTAATATAAACTCTGGTCCCTGCTAACATCATAAATAATCAAGCTTCTGTCAAATAATTATAAAATTGAGATCATTGATAACCTACCAAAAAGCAAAGCCTAATTAATTTTTACTATGTAGCAAGAAATACCATATTGAGAAGGATTGATATCTCTTTAATCACATTAGGTCATGGCAGTAATGCAATAAGTCATTGTCAGAATGGTTAAAACGGCTCTACCAAACTATCACATATGCTATATTGAGAAAAATGCTAATTTTGGCATATATCTTGGAAACTAAAGATGGTGGAAAAAATCTGGAAATGTAGTTATATTCTTTGCCAAAAAGTCAATAAAAAAGCTCTTCTCATAAAAACTAACTTTACATAAAAACTAAAAATCTTGTGAAAAACCAACATAGTAATGTAAAAACTGATTTGCTTATCCTTATCCTTAACCATTTCAATATTAAGGGCTGTCAAAGTTAAAAAAATGTCAATTTTCACCTGTCAATATTTTAAAAACAGTTGAACAAAGGTATAGGACATTATGCATAAAATGTACCCAAAATATTTTGAAGAATGCAAAAATATACAGGGTGTTCAGTTTAAAATAAGAAAGTTGTTGCCAAGTTTTCCTGCAAATGGCAACACTGCAAATATGAGAGTATTTCATAAGGATAGTTTACATGGACTTATGTTAGAATAGAAAGTTTGAAAAGTTTCCATTTGATAGTTTCCAAAATATTCTAATAGGTTACTCACCTTGGGACACCTGGTATATGGGTAGAGGTTGCATAACTGTTAAGACTATTAAAAAAATGACAATTCCACTACTTGGCAGCTGAGTACTAGGTAGTCAGTCAAGTTAAAAAACAGGGCTTGTTACAGCTCTAGAAAAAATATAACGTAAATTTTTAATAATATATTATAAATTCAAAATACCTAAAGACCAAATTGATTATTCAGCATTAGAAAGAATGAAAGTTGAATGTTTATTTGTAGTATTAGGAAAATTAATTTTATACCTACTGTATAGTAACATTGTAATTAGCATGACCATTGAAATAAATGTTTGTTTTTTGTTTTTGCTATGTTTGGATGGACTAAATAGGCAAAGGATGGGTTAAACTTATAACCATCTCAAATACCCAGATGCACATCATAAAAAAGATGTTTTGGTAGGAAAATTTCAATAAAGCGGCCCTTACATGATCATTAATTATTGACAATAATATTGGAGACTTTTGATTGATCTTTGTCCTGCCCAGTCCTGGTTGACTTGATTTCCCAGAAGTATAAACAGAAGAAGGAAACCTCAATTGTGTAATTTCTTTGAATTTTGTTTAAATTTAGAGATGATTGTTTGTTTAAATATGAAAGTAATCCAAAGTCTTATTCAAGGAACATTTAAAGACTGACACTCTGCAAAAGAAATTTTGCTTCCAAAGCTGCTTGTAAAAAACAAATCAGTTGAAAAATTGATAATCATTTATAAGATGTTACAATAGAATCCAAATGCTTCTGAAAATGTCAGATTGTCAGACCGAACTGTAGGGCTGACCAACACTGTTCTCAACTAAAAAAGCCAGTTAACTCCCACCTCTTTAGAGCCCTTTAGCCTATAGTTGCTGCTATTTTTTTCAACCAAATTGACAGGTAAAGCATGAATTTTCTATCAGTTTGGTGTTGATGTGACTCCTATAATAGGTTAAAGGATAAACTGGCTTTTTAGTTGAGAATTAATTCTACTGTCCTACAACCCTTCCCTGTGAACAATTTTGTAAGATTTTGATGTAAAGTTTGCCTGTTTAATTCACTTAGCTCTTTTTTGTACTTAGAATTCTTCTTAAGCCAAGATTTCATGTCCTAATGTTAGGAAAAAAAATGTTTTATTAAGTATAATTATGTTAAGATAACATATTCCGTTTCCTGTTGGATTTCTTGTTATTTAAATATTTTGTTTTCAATAAGAGTTATTTGATGTCCATAAATCCAATAAAAAACTAAAAACTTATTACATTTTTAGAATTTAGTGTCAAGCATTGGAAGCAAAAATTACTTTGTCTACAAAATAATGGCTAAAAATCTAATTTTCATATTTAAAACAAAATTGTTTCAACTCTTCCGTAGGAGAAGGTGGTTCTAATAATAAATTTGCCTTTCACTTAAAAAAGATACTACAAAATGCTAGTTTACAGTTACCCCCTAACCCTCTCGGTTACCGCTCTCTGTTTACAATTACCCCTTCTACAATACAACACTTATTTCATGTGAACAATGAATTTTTTGACAGAATTTTTTTTAAAACCAATAACCTACCTGTTTTTAAAGAAGTTCTTAAAATTATTATAATGTGAAGTTGCATATTTACACCAAATCTAATTCATTAGTTTTATTTTTAAGCTGTAAAACTGCCACACATTCTGGAAATATATAAAATAATTCCTCTCTCTTGATTCAACTCTTTGTTAAGGGAACACAGATGATATTGATAACACATAATTTTCAATTACATAATAAATGGTTTGGGTCTCAATTTGGCTAGCACCCATTCATGTCACAAACATATAAAAAAATGACTTTTTTTCTTGTTCCTTCCATAAAATATGTGAACCAGGATTTATATTGTCATCTTGAGGGTCATCATATGCTACCTTATTAGTTCTGTTAATGAGCAAAGCATTTTTGTATTCCTCTTCAGTTTCTCCTTCACTAGAATTTATCTTCAGTTTCCTTTTCTCTGGATTTCACGTCATCATCATGGATATTTCTTTAATAGTAAAAGTAAAAAGGACCACACAAGTTTTGAAAAGGCTTAAAAGGCTCAGGTAAGCAAAGAAAATAGCAAAAAAGGCAAAAAAAGTAAAAGCGAAAGTGGAAAGTAAAAAGGACCAAACTTTTTCTAATTACTGTCTTTTTTACTTGGCTTATTTACTTTGCTTACCTGAGCTTTTTCAAGCCTTTCTAGAACTTGCGAGTAGTGAGCATGTCACCCTAACTCAAAACTTTTAAATCTTATGACAGCTTTTTGTTCTACTAGTTGATCTGGAACAGCAGTTTTCTTAATAACATTTGAAAAAAATCTCCACAACACTTCTAGTTGTGTTTTGGACCCCTTGACTGTTTTCTTATTAGAGATAGTAGTAGTAGTAAACATGCTTTATTGTTCAAGAAAAGTTAACTCTTATTGACAAAGCTAATACTTAAGTCTAAACTTAACCAAATATTAGTTATTTAAAAAAAAAACAAACTTCTGCAAATGCACTAATGCATTCTTTTTAAGTTTCATTTATTGCAAAATTTTGTAAGACTAAATTAATTAGTCAACACAGACAAAACATCAGACAAGTATATAAAATAAGTTCAGTAGCACTAATAACAGGTCTTCTGGGTGATGCTTGAGGTGGGGGACACAATTTGATATGGATGGGGTAGAATTATTAGTCATGTCAATGAGTACTGATTGCTGGGATGCATTAGTTTCTTTTTAATATTTTAATATCTTTGCAGGTGTGCAAAATCAAACAAATCTTCTACAAATTTTGTTTTTTCAACAGGAAAAATACCTGTAGAAGTAAAACTACTAATAATATTTTTTGGAATTGCTGCTCACCAAACTTTTCTTTTGACAGGCTACCCGAATCTATACCCAATTGAATTTTGCCATGTTGAACTAACAGTATCCCATTTAATTTTAATAGAAATAAAAACATTACTGCTGGCAGCTTAATAATTGAATGACTGACACATATATGCTTGATTAAAAAATAACTTGCACTGTTAAATTGCATGTTCATCTTGCTTTTTGACCTACCTAAACTGTCTTATTGCCCCAATGTGTCTCAATAGAGTTACATACATTAAATGCAAATTAAATGCATTACTTTAGTATATTTCAGCTCATTTTAAGTGGCTACCAAACTACAAAAAAAAAATCGAAAATCAATCTGACTTTGGCTGACTATATTTATTATTATTTTTTTATCATTGTTTATCCTTGTTGCAGGTGTCAAGAAATGATAATTTACCGAAGAATATCTGTGATGGCTGTTCAGGAAAACTGGACCTACTATATGATTTTTGGAACACATCAGCCAATGCTGAGAAAACTTTGTTGTCCTGGTTAGGAGAAGCGGGAATCAAGGAGCAAGATGTAGAAGAAAAATTATCTGCTGTGCAGCAAATCCATGATGATTCCAAAGGGATTGTAAAAGAAGAGACTGTTGATCCGACTGATCCTAATTTCTTTTCAAGTTTTGCTAATTTAGAAGAAACAAAACCAACAAAACGAGCAAAAAAGGAAAAAGATGCACACCCACCACCACCAAAGAGGGCACGCCGAACGGCGGCTGTCAAAGCTCAAATTAACATTTCCAGGGAATCTGATGATGATGATGATATGGATATGAATGAGCCTTTGACAAAGGTAAAAACTAAATCACTTTGCCATCTTTGTTAACCAATGCTCGTTAGTGAAGATTCCTATTTTCATGGACTCATCACCTCCAAAACATTGGGAAATAAATGACTTATTTTAATTTGAACTTAAAATAATTATTTTTTATTTTAAGTTTTTAAATAAGCTGAACAAGATTTCAGTTGTTACTGTGTAACTGTCACAATATAGAAATTGGTTTTAACACCTGAGCAAAGGACATATTAAATGATATGTTGTAGTCAACAATTGCTTGACTTTTTTTATATGGTGTAGTACTTAGATGATTTTTGTTTCATTGCCCTTACCCTTGGCCCCTCCCGGCAGTACCTGAAAAATGATGTCAAAATTTTGCACTTTTTAGGAATTTTTTATTGTATTATATGCAAACTGACCAAAAATTCTTTTTTAAAAATAGAATTCAAAATGTCAAACTGCACTGCCATCTTGGATCTGATATTTTGTCTTATTTAAACAAAACTTAGATCATAAAGTGGTTTTAACAATTACATACACAAACATTCTTGTTTCAAAAAGTTGTAAAATGGCCATTGTAAGATGGCAGCTGAAATCTGTCAATTTTGTATATCCTTAGAAACTCTTCAGACATTTGTCAATTTATTGACACAAGTCATCACCATAGAATTACAAAGTTCTGTACAGTTTTCTGACATTTTAATAAAAATTAAAATAAATTTGGTTCCCTCAAATGTGGTATATTGTTGCATATGCAGGGGGTTGCTTAGTGGTTCAAGCCCCCCCCCCCCCCACCCCCCACAGCTATTGAAAATTGGCTAATGAAGATTGAATTTTCCCCAAAAATGATGAATAAAATGTTATCTGAAAATATGCTGTTTCTTAGGCACCCCCAGAAATTTCTGCATATGCCACTGAGTCTAGTGTTGTTTCAAAAAATTTTGTTTAAACCATATATTGAGTGAAACTCATATCTGAAAAACTAGCTTTGGTTGAAAAGTTATGAACTTTCAAACATACCAACCCCCTCTCAACCACCCTCATCTAGTTTTTTCTTCTACTACCTTAAGAAAATATTAGTCAAACCTAAATCTGGAAACTGCATATTTGTAATATCATAATAAAAATATTGAGTAGAATTTAAATCTAAACATTGCATATTCATTGCAGCTTTGACTTTAAAGTTATGATTTTTCTACTTTTTAAATATATTAATCCTATATCACCTCCTTACCTTTCCCCACCATCACAGGTTGTTAAGTATACCAAATGGCTACGGACATCTCAATTTTGAGTGAAAATTTGGTATTAGTTAAAAACCTTTTATGTGCTACGACCTTTTGTTTTAATGAGACAAAAAATAATGAAGTATAATATGGCCTATGCGAGATTTTTTGATACAAGTGGATAATGTTAAGAATACTCATATTTCTAAAAAAGTTGGGCAAAGAATAAAGTTCAATCTGGCCATTGTAAGGTGGCTACTTACATTTGCTACAGATATTTGAATTTTAATATAAAAAAGTGGTCATTGGCAGAAAAGTAAATTACATTAAGTTTAGTTTGCAAATAATGTCAGTACAATAAATAAAATTTTAAAAGGTGCAAAACTTCAACATCATTTTTCTGGTACTTCTGGGAGCAGTAGAGATTTTGGCACAATGAAACAAAAGTCTTCTTAGGAAGAATACCACAACCTATAGGAAAATCAGGCAATTTAAGCACAATAACATATAAATAAATCAGGCAATTCTAAATACAAATTTCCATTTAAAAAAGATGATATCCTTTGTCTTTTCTGTCAACAGCTATTGGGGATCAGGTTTTTAAATTGAATGACCCATATACTGGGTGGGCCATAAAAGTTTGCACAAAAAGTTTACATTTTTTGATCTATCACAATTTTCAAAATAATTTTTTTTTATGTATTTGTTCCAGGTTGAGGATGAAAGTGATAGTGATGCAGATCCCTCATATGGAGAAGTACCTGGAACAAGTGCTGATGATGACCAAGCAGGTCCATCAGGAGTGGGCAAGGATGGAGAAGAAGCACCGTAAGTGTTTGTTTTTTTATTTTCAATCCCTAATACCCATTTGGATTTGGATGTACATCTATGGCTGGTTTGTCTTCTGTTATATTGTTTTTTTTTTTGAGCTGTGCAATTTTGGAAAAAAATGCTTGATTTAACTACCCATATTTTTGAAATTGGTTTTTTAGTTGTTTACAGTAATTTTTTTTATTTTAAAGTATTATGGGGTTAGCTTTTAAATTTGGAGATAAGTGAGTCATCCAACAGTTGGTAATAATCGGAAGAAATTTGGTAAGAAAGTTGGTAGAAACTTCAGTTTATTTTATATTTAAAAAAACACCATTAGGCATTCCTGCTAATCATTAGATCGCAAGTAAAAGTTGGTATAAATATTAGTATTTATTACTATATTTAAAGGTGGTATTAATTCTTAGTAAATAACTCATGGCTTAAATTTTCACAAAAAGTCTAGGGAGATTTAGTTATTTTTCAGGTAGATTAAAGGTAGGTGGTTTTAAATAATTTTTATGTAAGGCAAACCAGATCTTTTTATTTGTTGCTTTTTATGGATAAGATGTGGAGGCAGATTTTTGAAATCACACAAAAAGTATATGTTTACAAACACTTTTGTGTGCTGACTAACAGCCTGTCTCTTCCAAATTATTTCCCTCCGTCCTAAGTATGGTTGGGCCCTTTGCTACATCATACTGGCATTTTGTTGGCCTTTTATTCTACCCAGTTGAGAGACAGATGTAAAAGTTGCCTATCAGTTCACACAAAACTATGCATGTAGAAAATACTTTTGTGGAATTTTGAATTATGCTCTCTGTTCTGTGAATTGCAGTTGACCATTTTAAGTAAAACCAGTAAATATACCTATATACTAACATTTAAACAAAGTTGTCAATTTCAATTGCAGAAGTCTCAATATCTTATCTATTATTAAGCAATGTATTTTGAATTTAATTTTTAAGAAGTAGCTTATAACAAGTCAAAATTCTGCTTTGGGAAATTTAGTGGCAATGAAAGTTCCCAGATGGTTTTTCTCTTTTAAAAATTATCTTTGGAACATCTAGCTTTTTGGAATTAACCAATGCAGTGTTAGACAGGTTATTATTTTAGTCTGAAAAAGTACATCCAAATCATCCTGTGAATGATGACTAGAGTCAACCTGCAAGAATCATCTGTTAGCAGTAGCTTCAGAAACTTGCAGTTTGGCTGTTGTTATCTTAGTTTTTAAATTTCTTTGCATTTGCAATTGTGTTTTTCACGTTTGTGGAAAGCAAATGATTTTATTGTGGATTTTTGTTATATATTTTTTAGTTCCATATTATTTTGATGTGGAACAAATTTCTTGCACAATATGTAATATTTTTGCATATTGGGTGGTTTTGGGTTTAAAGAAAAAAATCATGTTGGCTTTTACCAATTCTGCATCACTTAAATGTTTTTCAATTGCCAATATTTTTTGGTAATAGTTGTGTTTCTCAACTCACTAATTCTTTTTAGTGATTTGTCTTAATTTGATAACTTGTTTAAATTACCAATTCTTTTTGGTAATTTCTCTTAGGTATTAGTAAGTGTTGCAGTTTTACTAAGCAATAAGGGTTATAATGTTATATCATGTAGATAACTATTTTTGGTTAATCTATTTGCATTTTTATAACATTATAAGTCTGCATGATTTCTGATAAATCTTGGTGAAGTTGTTTGGCAGTTGTCAAAACAATCTGTGATATGTCTGTCATCTGCATTAAGATGTACTGTATAAAATTACTTAATTACAAATTTTATACTTTTAAAATTTTGACTAAGTAAGAACAGTATATTTTAATGCAGTGGGGATTAATTGTGTGGAGGTGATCAAGAAATAATTTGTCATTTACTCACATGGTCTTTGTTAGGATCAATTCCTGACCTAGCTTAGATTGGTAGGGTAGTTTTTGTGACTTGTACACTTTAGTGTACCAACATATGAGAAGATTATAATAAACATGTGACTTTGACATGTTTTAAATTACTAAAAAATTTTCTGTCTCAAGTAACTTGTCATTTTGTTACCTTTGTTTTCTCAAGCATTCTATAGACAGAAAGTCCCATTTTGAAAGTGTTAGGAGGTTTTTAAAGTATATGATAATCAACTAGGTGTTATGTTTCTTATCATAACAATAGTTGTCTGTGCAGAATGTAGCAATTTTGGAACAATTATTATATTTTGAAACAGTTTGAAAAGGATGATATTTTTATTTAATGTCATTTTTTTCATATTAAATGATTTCTTTTTGGAAACTGGATAATTTTATATTTTGGCCTACTCAAATTGCAGTATTTTTAATGTGTAGGTTTGTGCTTGTTTTCTGTCATATAAAGTAGTTTTGCTATAAAATAGGGGTCATTTGCATGTTTTTCCTAAATTAGTTTTGTTTGCCTTGCCGAATGTATTGTTTGCCTTGCTTAATGTATTGTTTGCTAGGAGAGATAGTATGTTATGAAGTATTAAAAAAGGTGTGATAAAAAGTGCGAATTAAAGGAAATTTGTGATAATTGTTTTAAGTAAAATAAGTGTAGTAAAATATTGATATTTTATTCCTAATTTTAGTTAGTATATGAGGTTTTGTACGATTGCTTTTGTATCTTAAACATTTACTGAAATTTGTATTATTTGATGCATTCATAAATACAGAGAAGTCTAAATAAGGACTTTGGTAAATGTGGAAGATACAAATTGTATTTATAAATAAATTTAAATATGGCTAAATTTTGTGTGTGCTAATTTTAACTAAATTAGTAAATTTTTTTGTTTGGAACACATTGTTAAGACTGTGGTTAAAACAATATGTTCAAAAGGTCTACTAAAAGATTATGAGCAGCTGCAGAGAGGATTTATGAATTTTTCCACACTGTACCATAAACTAAGTAAAAATAAATTGTGTCAATTTAAAAAAATAATTTTATTTTTTCCTATCCTATTTCAGAGAATTAAGAAATGATTATCTCCCACTCTTTTTTGTTGAAATTTGTCAATTCCAAAAAAAAAAATAAAACATTGCATTATACTTATTGTTTGGGACAAAAACAAATTTTTTTAAACCACTATTTTTTCAGAAAAATCTTAATGAAAAATACAAGCTGTGTTTGGTATTTGCCTTGCAGACCAGATGGATTTTTAGGCATGTGACTAGCTGTACTCTGCCATTTTTTAACTGCAAATTTTTATCAATGTCTAAGGGTCAATATTGAAATCTAAATATACAAGGATTTTATAAATATTTTCTGGTTAAATATAATTACTAATTTTCCTAGGTTTTTTCGTCTAATAGGAGATACCCTGTCAGACTTAAAATATACATAGATCTAATCATGTGCCCAAGAATTCATCCTTTCAGTGAGGCAAATACCTGAATCAATCATTGATCATCATATTTTTATCTTCATTATATTTATACATGGTGTCCAAAAACTAATGATACTAGTAAATATGTCTGAAAACAAAAGAGGGAGAAGTCAAATATCACATACTATCATACTTAGCTGCTGACATACCCTAACAGCAGAAGTCTGTTTCAAGGACATTCCAGGAATGTTGCCTCCAAACCTAAAGAACATTCCAGGAACAGCTTGAAACATTACAAAATGTACTCAGAATGTTCCCAGAATGGCAAATGTTAAAATCTATGGACCTAGCACAATACATCCTAAAAAAAAAAAAAAAAGTCAAAAAAACTGGAGCAATAATGGGATTTTAACCCTTACTCTTGATCACCAGGCCAATGCTAGAAAGAAACACTCGGCCATTGCGGCTATAAAAATATTAACATCAATCATCAATGTTTTGGTAAAAGTTCTTTGGATTCTTAATAATCATTCTGTTATTAATTTGTACCACAATGCAATTTGACTTTTTTTAAAAAAACTACGAATGCCACAATAAAAAAAATGTAATAATACCCTCCCCATTTGAACCCTTTAAACTGATCAGTAGCCAATCTAAATATGGGATGTTTTGTGAATGTTCCATAGTGGTCCATTTAGAAACATTCCTGGAACGTTCCACGGCTTGAAACATTACAAAATGTACACAGAATGTTCCCACAATGGCAAATGTTAGTAATTGTTAAAATCTATGGACCTATCACAATACATCCTAAAAAAAAAGTCAAAAAAACTGGAGCAATAATGGGATTTTAACCCTTGCTCTTCATCATCAGGCCAATGCTAGAAAGAACCACTGGGCTATTGCGGCTATGTAAAAGTTCTTTGGATTCTTAATAATCATTCTGTTACTAATTCGGACCACAATTCAATTTGACTTTTAAAAACTACCAATGCCACAATTAAAAAATCTAATGATACCCTCCCCATTTGAACTCTCTGAACTGATCAGTAGCCAATCTAAACATGGGATGTTTTATGAATGTTCCATAGTGGTCCATTTAGAAACATTCCTGGAACGTTCCATGGCAGACCATAAGGAACATTCAATTTAGATCAAGAAAGAATGTTTTGAACCAACTTTTTTTTAAATGGGACACCCTGTATATTTTGGCAAATTTGAATAAGTATTTTCTTTCTGATTCCAGACATACCTTATATGTTACTTTTTTCTCTTAACTTTCTGTCAAAGAAGTCAGAAGAAGTTTTTAAGTAAAACGACAGCCACGTTTCATTAAGAGCAATGAGCCAGGTGAAAAATGACCAAGTACTATTCTTGTTTATTGGGCTTATGGAGATGATTTTGTCATGTTTTTTTTTCAAACTCTGATAAAAAGGTAACATTGGGAATTTTTGGACTCTGAATGAAGAGCTCTATTCAAATTTGAGCTACTTCCAGGAGATATAGAAGAAAATATAGAGGCCTGATTTTCAAATGGCTAGAAGAAAACCTTATCTATATTTCAAGCTGTTCTTGAGCTACAAGGGGTTTAAAAGAGTAAATTTTTTTTTGTCAGTTACCTTGGGTCAGGAAAGTCGAGATGACGTTCAAAACGGGTCATGTGATTACATACTTTTTGGAGTCAAATAAACCCCAGAATTGGCCGAACTTGAATGGAAGGCACATTTTGTAAAAACTAAGACATGGCTTAAAGCACTTATTGTAAAAAGTAAGCCACAGTTTGGAGCACTTTTGATTTTTTGCCAAATAAGCTAAAATCTAAGGTTACAGATTCAAATGTTTGAATATTTTGAATTGTTTAACAAAATGTGCCTTCTATTCAAAGTTCAGCAAATTCTGATGTTTACTTGACTCGAAAAAGTATGGATATCACATGACCCGTTTTGAAAGTCACATTGACATTTCCTGAGCTAAGGGCACTGACACAAATAAAAGAATCTACTCTTAATAGTTCTTTTTGTGAAGAGTTTTAGGAAACAAATGGTATTTCCCTATTGTTTTCGTATTTGATGTGTCTTATAATAGCTATTTTCCTAATAAGTGCGTCGTGTCGGAAAATTCCCCGCAATGGCGGAAAAGTGTTAAGAACTTTATTTTTTCTACGAATGTACACTTGATTTAAAAAAAAAAACGCATACATGCAGTCACAAAATTGAACTTTTCTAAAGGTTATAATATATATGGACTACCAGCTAAAATGCCTAAAAACTTCAAAAGTATGACAATTGGTCATATTGTTTAAAAAAGGTCTTTAAAACTGAAAATATTTTTTAATTAAATTAAAGGCAACCTTATTTTTATATTAAATTTTGCATAATACGAAAAAATCAGCAAAAATAATGTTTTAGTAAAGTCTTTATTGAACAATATCAAATTATCACTTGAGTAACGGACGAAGGCTGTTCTATAAAGAGGGCAGTAATCCATTGTGGAGTTGATAAAATAACAATAATACGATGGAAACAGCGCTGAATTGAAAACAATTCGACGAATAGAAAACTTGGATTAGGACAAAAACGTTGGTAAACTTAATACTAATTATTTTATATTATATTTTTCTCTATTACAAGCTGCAAACGTCTGGGCATTGAGAAGGTTAAATTTTGAAAATACTGATGGTCTTCTGAGAGCTGATCCAATGCGCGATAAATAGCATCGCTTAACTATTCAGCATTTCGTGGTCTCCAGTTCCTTTGGTATATTATTTTAACAATTCGACCACATATATTCCACTGGTTTAAGGTCAGGGCTGTTGGCTGGCCAAGGAAGTGTTTCTATATTATTATTCTGAAACCATCGGCGAACAACATTAGCCGTGTGTACTGGACAGTTGTCCTGCTGATAAACGAAGTCATTATTTTCATGTAAAGCCTGTACAGATGGCAGCATAATGTTTTCAAGGATTTCAATATATCGTTCACTATTGAATCTTCCTTCCGATTCTCCAAAAAAAACCCAAACCTCTAGCACTAAACCAGCCCCACATGTTTACAGAAAAATGTCCAGCTTTTTTAATTTGGTTTGTATATTTGAGTTCAAATCTAGAATTTGGTCGATGATAAACTAAAATTCCCCTGCTGCTTGAAGATGATTGAAAACATTTTTTCGTCAGTGAAAACAAAACTCCCAGAGTCATTATCACGAAGAACGTTCTTCAGTGCAAAAATCACTCTTGTTCTTCTGTTAGAAAAGGCTTCTTTGCAGCAACTCGACAAGAGAGTTCTGATTTTGTTACTCTTCTATTTTACTGTTGCTAAAGAACCCGGAAACTCGACAAGAGAGTTCTGATTTCATTACTCTTCTATTTACTGTTGCTAAAGAACCCGGAAATTTGCACTCCAGAACTTACTTTTGGTCGTTCTTATCCATCTTTCCTATCCGTAGAATTATTTTCAATCCAGAGCGTTTCCCATCGCATTATCATCATTTTATCAACTCCAAAGTGGGTCCAGCTGTCTTCTATAACTCGAGTGACAATTGAACTTTTAAAATTGAAACAAAGTATTGAGCCGTAGGGTACACTTTGACAGATCTGCACAGGTATTTAAATCCCCTACCACTGCCATACAAACAAAAGATAAGGTTATGCGCATAGCAGAAATTGTTTGGCACTGATTGACACACAACCCCCTTAAGTTAACAAGCCTGATCCTTCTGTGAGTTGCATCACTGTCAAAGACTGACATTTTTTGTCATTGTTCTGTCAGCCGTTTGCTTTTTGGCAGTCAGATTGCCAAAATCAGTTTCAAAATAATGTCATTCACTAATTATTTTCAATCAGAATTTCAAAAATGCCAATAAAATGCTGCTATTTGAATTGCAAAAGGTATCAACATTTATTTAGATTTCCAAAGTAACGCAAGTACACACAAAAGCTCCTCATCCCCGATCAAACCATACTATGCAAGTGACGCCGCGAAGCCGACGATAGCGACGCCACGGTCGAATGCTTGGCATGTGAAATAGAGATTAATTTGAAATGAGTAAAGCACAATATTTTTCAGATACCTAACTATATTATGGGCCTAGGAAATTATTAAAATTAGACAACATCTATTTTTAAAATTTATTTTAAAATCTTGAAAGTTGAAACATGATGAAATCAAACCTCTAAAATATCGTTTTTTAACGAATCATGACAAGAGCCAAATACAGTATTTGGGTGACTATTTTTTGTGGTTATCTGGTTAGATGTTCTTTCTTTTAGTTTAAAGTAATAATAGTGAATTTTCTCAACTATTCAAAACTAAGGTTACTTTTTGAAAATTGTTTTATTTGTATGCTTCAGTGAACTTTAGGTCCGTCAGCCTTCGACAGTGTTGTAATTCACAGAAGGATCAGTCTTCATAAGGGTACCAAATAAACAAAAAACAACTAAAAATAGCATATTTTGATAGCAGAAATTTTTTGGCACTGATTGACACACAACCCCCTTAAGTTAACAAGCCTGATCCTTCTGTGAGTTGCATCACTGTCAAAGACTGACATTTTTTGTCATTGTTCTGTCAGCCGTTTGCTTTTTGGCAGTCAGATTGCCAAAATCAGTTTCAAAATAATGTCATTCACTAATTATTTTCAATCAGAATTTCAAAAATGCCAATAAAATGCTGCTATTTGAATTGCAAAAGGTATCAACATTTATTTAGATTTCCAAAGTAACGCAAGTACACACAAAAGCTCCTCATCCCCGATCAAACCATACTATGCAAGTGACGCCGCGAAGCCGACGATAGCGACGCCACGGTCGAATGCTTGGCATGTGAAATAGAGATTAATTTGAAATGAGTAAAGCACAATATTTTTCAGATACCTAACTATATTATGGGCCTAGGAAATTATTAAAATTAGACAACATCTATTTTTAAAATTTATTTTAAAATCTTGAAAGTTGAAACATGATGAAATCAAACCTCTAAAATATCGTTTTTTAACGAATCATGACAAGAGCCAAATACAGTATTTGGGTGACTATTTTTTGTTGTTATCTGGTTAGATGTTCTTTCTTTTAGTTTAAAGTAATAATAGTGAATTTTCTCAACTATTCAAAACTAAGGTTACTTTTTGAAAATTGTTTTATTTGTATGCTTCAGTGAACTTTAGGTCCGTCAGCCTTCGACAGTGTTGTAATTCACAGAAGGATCAGTCTTCATAAGGGTACCAAATAAACAAAAAACAACTAAAAATAGCATATTTTGACCTCTAGTCCTTTAACAAAAGGTTGCAATATTGTGCAAAATCTAAACCAACAAACAAAATGTCAAGACATTCATAAGCCTACTGAGCCATCTTCTAGTTTTTATTTATAATTATGGGTAATCTGCAGTCCATCCCAAAAATTGTTGTTTAGTAATTTCTAAAAAACTTACAAAATAGACTATAGCAACAATTGAAAAATAAAATATGTGGTTATTTCGTCAATCAGTGCCCTTGGCAGAAACATCGATATTTTTATTACACCATATATTTATAGGGGTACGTTTAATCAATTTAATGTAGAAACTTGTTTCTTTACCGTACTCCCACTACTATTTCTGGCAAAATATTTTAGCTTATGTGCTAATAAATTCTGGTGTTATTTAAAATTGGAGAAAGAACTTCAACATTAAAACAAAGGTAAGTTTAAACCTATTTTTATTATTTTGTGCGCTTTAGGGATTTATAGTATCTTTTCTTAATTTAACGTGTTGTAAACAGAGTACCTACCAATAAAAAGCACCTTATTATTTTTTCTTTTCTGTAACTTGTTTTTTTTTTATTTTAAAGTGTATAAAATAGTATATAAACCACGTGACTAAAGTGTCTTCTCTCGACAAATTGTAGCCCTCGCTTTCTTTTTCCCTCTGGATAAAAAGTACTACTTTAGTTCTTAGGTTTTATAATGTACTATTATTTTCTATGTTAGTTAAGAATCTCTTAATTTGGAGATTTGTATACTGATTTAGTTACATAAGAACTCTTGCAATTGTTTTCATTCCAATGCTCAATTTTTTTAAAAAAAATAAAGTCTTTAACAAAAATATAAAAATAATAATTGCAAATAAACACACAAAAACCCCTCCGATATAAACTAGCAACACGTTTAACGACTAAGTTTGTCATGACACGTACGAGGTGCCTTTTTTACATTTTATGCCATGTTTCGATTGTGGTCCGATTTTGACAAATAAGGGAAAAAAGCAGTACCTTTTGGCTTTGTTTTGAACGAGTTGGGTATAAGTATACGGATGCGTTTAAAAATAGCTAAAAGTTCCTAATAAAGCGTAACAAAAGAGCTGGAACAAAACTGCACTTGTAAAAAATGAGCGTTTATGAAAAAATATCGCTGGGACAAAACTCAAAAGAGCGCCGCGACATAATGACGCTGTGACAAAAGAGTCCTGCAAGTATAATTTGTATAAACATTTGCACTTCTATCACGTTTCAACGTTGATCTTTACAACTAACCCAACCAAACCAACTGAATCCAATTCAAAATTCTTTATTGATGTTATTGTGCCTTCGCACTTACACAAGTGAAACAAAAATACAATAAAAGATTTTAAGATTCAATAGAGGCGCATATCACAGTTCACAAATAGAACAAAACAATTCCAATTTAATTGCATTTAGATATTCATAAAATGCGTTTTTAACCAAATATTGTTTGATAAGAATTTTAAAAGATTTTAGATCCAGGTCTCTAATATTTTCGGGGAGAGCATTCTAGAGTTTTATGCTGTGGCAATTTGTTCCGTTCCCGGTTTTTTCGATTCTTTGGTAAGGGAAAACAATATTGTTCTTGTTTCTGGTGTTAACATAATGAATAGCACTGTGTGTAGAAAAGTGAGAAATATTTTCTTTAATATATGGTAAGCAAAGCATATATTGGCAATTAGTCAAACCAACAACTCAAAACTTCTGCCATTTTCACTTTCTAAAATATGCTGTCGAGTGAGTCACAGCGTTACTCTCAAGTTGTTGATTTTTTTTATTATGGTAACTAAACTGTATTTGTTTCGTGACAGCGCTCTTTTGTCTTAACAATCTTTTGATAAATCGCTCTTTTGTTACAGCTCTCTTTTGTTAAAAGCGCCGTGTCGTTACAGCGCTATATTGTTATGCGTTCTGAACTTTATACATGCTGGAAAAAACGCGACCTTGTGAATTTAAGCCTACATGTGCGATGCCTTAAGATTTTTATGCGGTTTCTTGTTTATTTAAAGTACACTAACTTGCACATAAAATGCGTACACAAGTAGTAAAATATTAGTTTTTTTAAGCAGTGTAATCAGCTGTTATGTAAGCACACTAAAACTCTGACTCATTTTCATATAGATAAAGGACACTCACAGTGAGCTGAATTCTGTATTGATGCCACTGATCCCGAAACGCGCATTTCGAGATCAGTGGCTTTAATATAGAATTCAGCTCACTGTTTCGAGATTAGTGGCCTTAATACAGAAATCAGCGCATTGTTGCTCTTGTAAAAGTTGGAATTTTTATGTGAAAATATACATATCGTCTTCAAATAAGTTTCGACAGTACTGAACATCATCAGCGAGCTCTTGCCATGCATTCAATATGGCATCTAGTAGTTCTGCCTGGTTTCGAGGCCTCCAATTTCTTTGGTAAATGATCTTTACCAATCTTCCCTACACATTCTCCATCGTATTCAGGTCTGGACTGTTCGATGGCCATGCTAATACTTCACGGCGTGTGCACGGCGCAGTTATTATGCTGGAATATGGATTGGTTCTCTGTATAGAGAACATCAACCGATGGCAACATGACGTCCGAAAGAAGCTCCAGATAACGTACTACAGTGAACCGACTTTCAATCTGCCAACATACCCCCAGCCCCCGTGCACTAACCCAGCCGCACATGTTGACGGAAAAATGACCCGTGGTTATTTGATTTGTATATCGCTCATCAATCCGAGAGTGTGGAGGCCGATAAACTTAATTCTTCTGCGATCTGAGGAGGATTGGAATATTGGACAATAATCTTCATCACGGTCATGATTTAGGGCAAAAATTACTCTTGCTTGCAACTTGCACTACCTGTTTTTGTTCTTGAGTTAGTTTTGGTTTTCTTGCAGCAGTACGGCAACGTAACTCCGAACCTTTTATTCTCCTACTTGCCGTGGAGCAGGATGTAGGAAACTTTGTCACTGAGACTGCGTTCACTGCGAAGTCGAATGGGTTTTTCCTCAAGTGATTGAGCAGCGCTTCGTCTTCTTGTTTTTGTTTTTTCTTGTTTGCCAGTGTCTTCTTTTTAAAAAGTAGACAAAATGTCTCAGCATGTTGAATCGCAACTGACAGAACTTCAGTTGACACTTATTTGTCATGAATGTTTGTCATCTAACATACACTGCTCACAAAAAAAAACAATTTTACTATTCCAATGTACGCAATTTATCTGCAAGTTAGTGTACATGCAAACTCGAAAGACGAGGTTCGATCAGCCCAGATTTAATTTTCCATTTTCCTCGTTATTTTTTTCACCGTTTATTTTTTACACAGGTTGGACTCGATTAAATCAAGCCAGGAATGGAATGTGTGCCCATTATGTCGGTTTCTCTGTTACCAAATGTGTTGCTAATTTATGGGTAATTCTTTGTAAACTGATGATATGATAAGAAAGTTGGAAGGAATGACATAAATAGAACTGGTTTTTCTCACAGAATCCACACCTTAACAATTACTTGAGCAAATGTACAAAAACTATCTAAACAGGCATTCTAATTATTTGTTTCTGGGAAAGTCAGGGAATTTAAAGTGACCTGGAAAAGTCAGGGAATTACAGTATGGTTCTGTTTGTTTTGTTCTTCAATGTTAATTTTTGTTTTTCTGAATTTTGCAAAAAACGTGAAAAATATCAAAAGTTCCTTAAATTGCAAAAAAAAAGCTGCCACCGCCCCTGAATAATATTTCCGAAAAACGTAAAAAATATCAACATTTTTGAAGAATTTACTGCTATATTGCAAAAAAATGTCCAAATTTTTGTCTACGGTACATTTAATTCTGGCAACAAATCCAGAATTGACAATGGAACCCACTCCAACCCACCTTTTTTCAATACGTAAATTTTAGCTGAAACTACTTTTTTTGATTTTGGGGTTTTCGCCACATCCTAAGTTAGGGAAATTTAAAGAAGAAGTTAAAAAACCTCCAAATCAGTTACTTCAACCGAAAAGAAACTTAAAAAACAAAAGATCAAAGATCTTGGGTGGAAATAACGAAAATTCAAACTTGGATGAGTATTCCACAAGGAACACACAAAAGATCAAATCGAAAAGAGAAATGATTAAACGATGTTTCGCCCTGGGTAACCAGCGTGGGCTCATCAGTAGTTTCACTGGTCACCCTCCACTATACATCATTAAACACCATCATACACTTAGATTTCCAACCTTGAACCACTCACAAATAGGCATCGTTCCGCACTGGCACTTACTTATCCAAGTTACCTAATACGAATTCGTCCTGGCGTGTTAATATTTCCAGTAGGATGATGCTCCTAAGGCAATTAAAAACAAAGAAGAAGTTAAAAAACCTCCAAATCGGTTACTTCAACCGAAAAGAAACTAAAAAACAAAAGATCAAAGATCTTGGGTGGAAATAACGAAAATTCAAACTTGGATGAGTATTCCACAAGGAACACACAAAAGATCAAATCGAAAAGAGAAATGATTAAACGATGTTTCGCCCTGGGTAACCAGCGTGGGCTCATCAGTAGTTTCACTGGTCACCCTCCACTATACATCATTAAACACCATCATACACTTAGATTTCCAACCTTGAACCACTCACAAATAGGCATCGTTCCGCACTGGCACTTATCCAAGTTACCTAATACGAATTCGTCCTGGCGTGTTAATATTTCCAGTAGGATGATGCTCCTAAGGCAATTAAAAACAAAGAAGAAGTTAAAAAACCTCCAAATCAGTTACTTCAACCGAAAAGAAACTAAAAAACAAAAGATCAAAGATCTTGGGTGGAAATAACCAAAATTCAAACTTGGATGAGTATTCCACAAGGAACACACAAAAGATCAAATCGAAAAGAGAAATGATTAAACGATGTTTCGCCCTGGGTAACCAGCGTGGGCTCATCAGTAGTTTCACTGGTCACCCTCCACTATACATCATTAAACACTATCATACACTTAGATTTCCAACCTTGAACCACTCACAAATAGGCATCGTTCCGCACTGGCACTTACTTATCCAAGTTACCTAATACGAATTCGTCCTGGCGTGTTAATATTTCCAAATTTGATCTTTTGTGTGTTCCTTGTGGAATACTCATCCAAGTTTGAATTTTCGTTATTTCCACCCAAGATCTTTGATCTTTTGTTTTTTAGGGAAATTTCTTATAAAATAAATAAAGAACCACGCACTGGACACTCTTATAAAACATATCTCGGTCGATTTCAACTAATTTTGGATATGTTGTAGAATCAGTGCTAGTTAAGAAAATGAGTAATTTTTATTTCGTTTCTATGACTACTTTCTGAGATATTCGCTATCAAAATGAGAAGAAGAACCACCCACTGGACACTACTATAAAATATATCTCGGTCGATTTCAACTAATTTTGGGTATGTTGAAGAATTAGTGCTAGTTAAGAAAATGGGTAATTTTTATTTCGTTTCTATGACTACTTTCTGAGATATTCGCTACCAAAGTGAGAAAAATAGCCATACATACCATAATGGTACATTATAAACCTAGGGACTAAAGTGCTACTTTTAATCCCGCGGCGAAAGGTTTTATAAAAGCATATAAATATATATAAAAGTCCGAAACACGGAGTTAATTTCATCAATTATAAGATTCGCTGAGGGATTAAGAGACGCTTTAGTCCCGAGGTTTATATACTATTTTATGCACTAAAAGATTATTGTTAAAATTACGTGATTTCTACGCCAAATGGTTCGTCGACTACAAGAAAGGGTGCTAGGAATGAAATCTTGGACAAGAGCAAGTTGGCTTGACTTGCGATAAGTTTAATTATAATTTTCCGGGGATTAATTTTTTTTTAATCTCCGAAGGATTAAATTGACTTTTAATCTCTAGGCGGAGGGATTAAATTTACTTTTACCCAAGTTTTAGAGTAAATTTAATCAGATCAGCCTATTGATAGAAGTAAATTTAATCCCTCGAGGATCAAAAAAAATAATCCCTGGAAAATTACAGTTAAATTTATCGCAAGTAGCCAAACAGCACTTGCTCTTGGCCAAGATTTCATTCTTAGCACCCTTTCTTGTAGTATATGAACCATTGGCGTAGAAATAACGTGATTTTAACAATAATCTTTTCCTAAAGTGCCAGATACCATATACTTCCAAAACCTTGAAAAACTACTTGATCTGATGATGGCCTAGCCAAAAGGCCGAAAGCGGCTTATCAACAAAAAATAAAACTTTCACTAACACAAAGAAACAATGTTGTTTCATTAATCCTGATCAACAAAATTATATTTGATGAAATTAGCTTGTGTTTCGGACTTCCATTGTCTATATTTTATTTATACACGACGTTTTGATCATTACAATCTCTGATCGAAACGTCGTGTACAAAATAAAATATAGACAATGGAAGCCCGAAACACAGTTAATTTATCAATAATAAAATTATATTTGTTTATGATTTTTCAATTTTAGATTATTTTATACAAAATACAAAACTTAAAGTGAAAAATATATATAAAAAATGCCATTCAACCGGACTTGAGTGATAAGATATTTAGAAAAATTAACTCTTGACAGTTTGGTGTGTCGATAGTAGTCAACAAGGTATTGAGTAGGTGTAATAAAATTTAAAATTAAAAGAGATATTCGCCTTTTTTAATTTTAAATTACCTTATAGAAATTCAAAATTTAAAGTGAAATTGGGCACTTTTCTCAATATGTAGAGGGTAACCTAGAAATTAGCCTTAAAGTTACAAAAATGGCCGGTTTTTACTAAACTTAACCTTCGTTCACGACAAAACTAAAGATACGATAATAATGGTTTCTCCAGATCTGATTCAACACAACGACCTACATTTTTGATATTAGTACTAATGTCCGTATGTGTACAGGGAAAGCCAAAAATACGCCTGAGAGCAGTTACTCAAAATCCTTTATTTTAGAAGCACATTTGACGCTTGTAGGAGCAGCAAAAAAAAAGTTTTTGATACCCTAAAAAGGATGCACACAAAATAAGCGATAAACTTTTAACTATGTACAGGGTGACCGTTTATAAAGTTCCACTTGGGAAAACTTTTTTGTTATTTTGTTATTTGTCACAAATAGATATATCAAAAAGTGAATTGACTTATGAAATTAGGTAGATTTCTGTAACATTTTCAGTTTTTTCCTTAATCACACTACGCGCAGAGTGGCCATGAGGTTCAGTTTTTTTAATTGAATACCCTCTATATTTTATAAAATTTTGATAGATCTTTTCTTTCTGATTCCAAAAATATCATATGTAGGGTTTATCTTTGGCGCTTCTCGAGTAAAATCAAAAATAATTTGCCATAAGGGCAATGTGTTAGCCAAGGAAAAATAGTATAGGTGGTTCTTTGTTCAACACATTATTCTTATGGCAACGTTTTCGTGAATTTGCTCAATGACCATTCAAGACCATGGTAACATATGGTATATTTTTGGAATCAGAACAGTCAGCCTGTACAGAGTACTCCAAAACATACAAAATACGCTTTTTTCAAATTGTTCTTACAAAGAAACTACCAATCAGCCAACATTTATTTGTATGTTATTCTACGAACCACAACTAACATTTTTTACCTTAACTTCGGCTATCGTATACATACAAGGTAAGCCAGGAAATACCTTTGAAATTGCTCTAAATCCCTTAGTTCAGACATTCTACCTTCAAGAATAGACCCATCGAGTCATTCAGGATTTTGAAAAAATCATTTTGTTAGCTACAAACTTTTGAATGTACAGATTACAGTACAGTACAAAAAGAGGTTAAGCACTCGCGAAATACGCCTGTGAATCGATGAAATGTATCACAGTGAAAAATATTTGCTCTGGTTCTAGAATTATATAAGCAATAAAAATTAACTGTTCCTTAGTTATCCGCCTATTTAAACGTTAATTCAAGTTTAAAACTAAGGGATTTGGAGCAAATTCAAAAATATTTCTTGACTCACCATGTAGGTGATATCCGAAATTAAGTTTAAAAAAAAGGTTCGTGGCATCGGACGCACATTTTGCTTATCAATTCATTACGAATTTTTTTTTTCGCTGCTCCTACAAGCGTCAAATTTGCTTCTAAAATAAGGGATTTTGAGAAATTTCAGGCGTATTTTTTGGCTTACCCTGTACACATACGGACATTAGTAATAATATCAAAAATTTAGGTCGTTATGTGTTGAAACAAAAACACAAAAACCACGGTTAAGTTTAGTAAAAAAAGGTAACTTTATTTTAATTAACAAAATGGTCATTAGTACCCCCTGGCAGGGCGATATTTAATTTTGATTTTAAATTTTATTACACTCACCCAGTACTTAGTTGGCTACTATCGACGCACCAAACTGTCAGCATTAATTTTTTGAAATATACATATATTAGTTGTATGACAGAAGACAGATATTTTTATAATCGAAAAAAAATTATAAAGAATAATTCCTTTGATAACGGCAGTAGAGATTCTGCCAAAACGTCAGATAAGTTTATTTTTTTAAGAAATATCCTTAACTTAGTGGCGAAAAACCCAAAAAAAAGTAGTTTCAGCATTATGAATCCGCCACAAACAGATTTTATTTACGTGAATTTTTGCGTTCTGCTTAAATCGCAAAAAATTTACAAAGTATAGGTCCACAAGCTTCTTTCAAACGTTTTAAATAAAAATATTTTTTAATTTGCTTTTTCGAACTTTTAAAATAACCAGGATTTTTTTAAATTTTTGGTGGTACTGTCGGGGAATTAAAAAATTGAAAATCAGTTTCAACCCTGTGAGAGTAATGTGGCAAGGAAAAATAGTTTAGGTGGTTCTTTGTTTACACTGCTTTAACACATTACTTTTATGGAATCGTTGTTGTGAATTTGCGATATGACCATTCAAGATAAAGGTAACATGCATATTATTATTTTATTTTTGTGGAAACAGGAAGCCTCATGGTCACCCTGAGTGTATTATTATTTTATTTTTCTGGAAACAGGAAGCCTCATGGTCACCCTGAGTGTGAGGGGTGATTTAAAAAAAAGTGAAGCTAATAGAAATCTACATAATTTAATAACTAGTTCACTTTTTGATTTATCTTTTTGTGACAAATAACAAAAAAGTTTTGCTAAGTGAAACTGTAGACGGTCACCGTGTACAAACTTAATACTTGCGAAAATTAATACGCGTATATTTTTACATTATTCTGATTTTCAATTTTAGTTGTTTTTAGGACATATAATACTTTGATCGAAAGGAAAAAAACTTACGGACAGGCTTTATTGCTTTAAATTTTATAGAAAGCAATGCGTTGAATAATAATGCTTTCTCTTTTTAAAATATAAAAATAATAAAATTTTCATGTGGCATTGGGACAGAGGAAATGAGAAATTCTTGTTCGTTAAAAAATAAATACTTATTTTCGGTGTATGTTCAAAAAAAATTTCATATTCCCAAACATTTTATAATAGAACTTTAGAAAATATTGCTACTATTCAATTAAAAATTTTCTAAAACTTGTGTTTGTCCCTGTTTACAGAGAATTACCCTTATATTGTAAAAATAATGCACTCTTCCTCTCATTGGTAGTAAGAAAAAATCTCACTTTTCATCTTGTAGTTGTTTGCTTTGTGAAAACACTGCTGACTTTGCTGGCTAAATTCTGGTTCTTTGGCAAAAAATCTTAAAATATACTGTATTTCAAGTTTTTCCGACCCATTTTAATATGGCGGCTTGACACAAACAAAAACTAAATGAAACCGTCATGTCATTGCCAATGAAGTGGTCCTTTAATTAAAAACACTTGACAAATCCGAAAATGTTCGTATTTTCTTGTTTGTGCGAATGCCTACAAGGGATTGAATAATTTCAGTTGCGGACAGTTTTGAAACATTTGATTTTCCTGATCCGCAATATGCGATTTTGTTTTTTTAACTACGATATTTTTGTACGGTATAAAGTAAATTTTGACCACTATGCTCTTGGAGCGATCGCCAGCCCCCAAAATGTGTTTAAAAACGTGTATTTTTATATATTTTAACGTTGTCCAATTAAGGGTAGTTTTCAGAATTTGACGCATGATTTAAAAAGAAAATTAGTTTTCCCAAAAACTTAAAGGGTAAATATTTTAATCATTTAGTTGTAGATAATTTGATGTTCTTTAATTTAATGTGTATAGCAAAAATCGATGTTTGTGTCATAAAATCCAGTTTTTCTTATAAACAAAGCAAGAGACAAAAAAGTCATTAGGACAAAATTTATAGGCAACAAAATTTCCAGTCAATTTCATAGTACATCTAGGCTACTTACACAGCTGCAGTAGTTTAACTGGCCGTATTTTTTGAAATTGAATAACAGTTTTAAACAAGGTAAAATAATTTTTAGGGCGGTTTTTCCATATGACCGAACCGCCTCTTAGAAGTAAAATAATTTTCTTTGTAACGAGGTGCCAGACAGCTACGTAGTTCATATAGGATAATTCTTCTAGAACTTTTTCCCATGTTTGTTGTCACCAACACCGTATTATGCCATGGTAGCGCTATATACAATGAGCTTCAGGCTACTGCGAAGTTGCCGAATAAGTACAGATAGTCAAATGGTACTATCAAGGCAGACCGTTGAGACTTATTCAAGAACTTTTTGGAGAATTTTGTAAATCGCCCAGAACCTAGTTATCAACGATTCATACGTTTGTGCAGAATTTTGAAAAGTTTGGTTGTGTAGCGCCAAGAAACCATAAAAAACCCACTGTTTTGAATGACGAGCAGGAAGTACGAGGTGTGATGATTTGCGCTGCAGTGGAGGAAAATCGAAAGTTAACTAGCCACCAAACTGCCGAAGCAGTTGATACGCCTTCAGCCACTGTCTTACGTGTTCTCAAAAAGAATGGTTATCATTCTTACAAAGCGTCAAAAACGCATCAAATTTTTCCTGAGGACAACTATCGTCGTATGGAATTTTGCGAAACAATGATGGAAAGGGCTAATCGTGCTGAAAACTTTCTGAGATCTATTCTTTTCACTTTTCCATTATTGAATCGTCATAACCCAACACACGTTCGATATTGGTCGAGGGAAAATTTGCATTTTTTGCATATTTTTTAAATGTTTGTGGGGGTATTGTAGGGGAACACGTAATTGGGCCATTTTTTATTTACGGCAATTTGAATGGTCCTAGATACTTGGATCTACTACTACTGCTTGGATATTGTCTAGCCGTGCAAGGAGGACTTTTCGAACATTTGCTTTAAATTTTTTTTGACTGGGATAATCTTTTTGGTTTTTAGAATGTATTATTTTATTTTGTTTCTCCTTATTATTTTCATTGTAACACGTTGTTAGTGATAAATCTGAGCAGTTGAAAATAAAACGTTCTAATTTATCAGTGACAAAAAACAAGAAAATTACGTTATAAAAATTGGCGTATTTATTGCCCAAATTCCGGTTTCATTGACTACGCTCGGCATAGCATCGTGGTTAGAGGCGTACTAAATACAAGCCGCGAACGGCGATCGGAAGCCTGAGTATTGGTTGCTCCACTGATAGGTGTGCGGTGTTCCTGCATGTACGTACACTGGCAAATAGTACTTCTTCCGGCCTATGTTCGCAGTAGCATGAAGCGGTCTGTATAGATATTTTATGATTTGATTAGCAAATTATTGTGCACTACCAGAAATAAAAATAATTATGTAATCAATGCTTATGTTTATATAAAAAGTCATTTGGTCGCCATCTTAAGAAATATATGTATGGTTGAAGGTTAAATCAGGGCCTACATAAACAGACGGGAGACGACCCTGGACTGTTTTGACGTCACGCACCCCACAATCGTGACGTAATTTTGTTGGCATATAAATAACTGTCCACTGACACCTGCCGTCAAAATTACGTCACAATTGTGGGGTGCGTGACGTCAAAAGAGCTTAGGGTCATGACCCCTCTGTTTATTCTGCATTAGAATTAAAATCACATGTACGTACTGTTTCTGACATATTAGCTTTTTTTATTTCTCTTGTGAAGAAAAAACATTTTTTTGCTTTAGAATAATTATAGTACAGTATTTTCCACCCAAAATTTATACAGATTTAATTGACGTCAACTCTCAACAAGAATTTTCAATCTGACGTTTTGGTAATTTTTTTTTCTCCCTAAAGAGACAGTTGGGTTACAGTTGGGCCAGTGCTGCATTGATTTCTTTATTCTTAGTTTTATCATGTGTTTTGATAGATTTCATAAAACCTTTTTTGACAGTTTTTATCTACAATTTTGAAAAACGCATCACTTCCATAAACGCTACATTTCAAATTGTTTGCCCATATTTCCGGCTTTATGTAGCCCAAAATACCAATACATTTTTGCAAGTTTTTTGCTTTTAGTAAAATGAGACGGCAACGTCTTATTTTTTAAAAGCGTTGGTTTAAATAACGAGCGCAGCGAGGTATTTAAAAACGCGAGTTACATGCAAATTTTTTTCAAAATTAAAAAACAAATTTGAAAAAGTATCTTAAAATTAAACAAAATTATAACGATAGTCAATATTGGTATAACGCCGCAGGCGGAAACTTTGGCAAAAAACAAACAAAAAATTGTTTCCTCTTTATTTTTTTTGTAAAATATTTTTGAAAAAGTAGATAAATGCGCCGCAGATGAAAATTTTAAGAAAAATTATACTAAGAATGCCATTTATTACACGTTTGGAATGCTGTTGAAAAAATTCCTTAGATTTAAACTAAACTTGTAACAGTTAATGACGTCATAGCACCCACAGGCAAAATTTTTAAAATTTAAGACATCACACCAAACACACGTCACAAACCGGAGTCAGTGGGGCCCGTGTTCATGATTAATTTGTTGTCTATTGGGTTGAACCTCCTGGGGGGGGGGTTAACCCTCAAAACCCCCTCCTGGCTACGACACTGCACAGTAAGATCTATCTTTTACGATAATCAAGATATTTTTAACTAAATATCTCCCGTAAAACGTCATAGACAACAATTCCATGCAAGTTTAAATGCCTCTATCTTGGAAACCATAAGAGGTAGAGTATTAGTGGGTGGTATTGTCAAAAACATAATTCAAAAATGTCAAACTATGCAGGGTGTCCTATTTAAAAAATATATATTTTTTTGCCATACCTCGTAAACAAAGTGACATAAGAAAAATCCAAGATAGCACGATTAAAGAAAATTAAAAATCTCAGTTGACGTGTTTTTGGATTTTTTTGTAAAACCAAATTCTAACCCGCTAGAAGCACCGTTTTGTTTAAAGAATCCACCCTGTATAATCTATACTCTACAAATAAATAAAGGACAAACCTAGAAATCTGCCTTTCATGAGTTGTTTTATCACTATTGTGCTTGATAAGTTTGCCATGGTCGTCCATAACTGGTCGTCAGTCATCACTGAATTAGCTTTGTCAAGCTAATAGCACTAAACTATATTTTTTCTAATGTCTTTTACAATTTTGCACGAAGTTAAAACTGGCCTTAGCGGTAATGGCTATCTAGCTAACAAGAAGCAGAAGGCTTAACATTTTTTTATTAAGGGACTGTCTTAAATTACCTAACGCGTCTAAGCATTGACGAAATTGGTAGATACTAAAATGTATTTTCTGATCGTTTGAAAAAAAAAGTACGTACGATACACGAACGGAAAGTGTCTTTACGGCTCGCCCTGTAAATTTCCTGCGTCGACCTGTAAAGACCAATTCTCCGGTCTAGTGACGTAAATATCTATGACAGGTTAAATAAAACAAGCTAATATTTCAAAAACAGTACATGCGATTTACAGCGTACCCGGATTTAGTGTAAAAAGACATCACGTGCCCATATTTAGCATTCAGATTTAGACATATATTTCTCAAGAATACCTATATTAGCGACGCGACGTAACTGTAGTACCTCGTTGGTGCACCTATTTATTTTGACCTGAGGAGGTTAGATCATATCAAAACACCGCCCTAAAAATTATTTTTTTCCGTGTGGTTAAAAAAATTCTTTAATTTAAAAAAATGCCACAATATTGTAAAAGATAAATAAAAAACTTGGGTTCTTCTCCACTGTATTTATTGAAAAAATGTTTGTATTTTTTTCGCTAACCCGACATGTTTCAACGGTAAAGATCTTCAGGGGGTTCGCATTAGCTTGTATCACGCGTCCATACTTTAAATTTTGGTTAAAAGGTTGAAAATTAATGGAATAAGGAAAATTTATTTTTGAACAACCAACACATTTTAAAAAAATTGGTGCTAGAAATAGTCTAGTCTAATAGAACGAACGTCCACCATACAAGCAATTATTTTTTGTTGAAAGGAAATGAAAATATCTCGAAAACTAGCTTTGAAAGATTTAAACCTTACATCAAAATTTTTGGGTAATATTCACGTAAACTAAAATCTGAAAACCACATATCAATAGCTGCTTTACTTCTAAAGTTATGATTTTTTTTTATATAGTTTAACGTTTTTTCAAATAACTCGGAAACTAAAGCCCCACGAATTTGAAAACTTAAATCTGAAAACCGTATATCGCTACTTGCTTTTGTTCAAAAGTTACAATTTTTTAAAATATTTTATAAAAAAATATATATTATAAAAAAGGTAATCAGTTCATGGTCAGCCGATAGAAGATTTTTGTACCAAATTTCGTTAAAATCGATTAAGGCGTTCTTGAGTTATCGTGTATACAGATAGAACAGACCGACAGACAACTTTTTTTTCGTCGATTAAGGTGTTTTTAATAATAGGACCCCCGAACCTTAAGCTTAGGGGCTCAAGTTGTCAATTTTAATTTTATCATAGTTCAGTTGAATTTCAAATTTCAGTGGAGAAGGACCAAAGTTTTTCACTTAACTTTTAAATTCACCAAAATGGACTACCTTCAAAATTTGAAAATAAAGATTTTTTACTTACGACCAACCCATAATAATAGTTTAACGAGTGTCCTATCACGACTGTAATGAGCCATTTACGCTCCTAGGATAATAATGAAGCTTAGACGTAAAACGTGATCGCGATGAAACTTTCTTGCATAAGGACACTGATTGACGCAAAAGTGTAAAAGATTTTTCTATATTTTTAACAACATTCTATATTTTAAACAATAATTCTGTGTTTCGGACTTCCATTGTCTATATGATCGAAACGTCGTGTATAAATAAAATATAGACAATGGAAGTCCGAAACACAAGAGTTAATTTCAACATAAATATTTATTAAATATAAAAATTTGAAAAAATTCTCAAAATTCAAAAAAAATTAAATTTCTTAAAAATTTTTAAATTTTAAAATTTTATAAGTTTTCAAAAAGTTGAAGGTCACAATTTTGTCTTAAATAATAATACAAATAAATTTAGGAGTGTTTAAATGTGGTATTTTTAATCATTTTCGATTCAAATGAAATTTTCATTGGTCGTAGGTAAAGTATAGTACACTAACAGGCATGTTATATAGTCATTACACGCTCAGATGAATTAAGACACTCGCATTTGGCTCGCTCTCAAACTTTATCTTCTCGTGTAATGACCATCATAACATGCTTGTTATGTAAACTACTATTATTATATTGTATTGTTACACTACTGTAGCTGTGTACCTAAGATATACAGGGTGTTCTAAATTGGGCTCTTTTGTGGGGGGGTACTTCAAGGGGAAAAACTGACCCACTTGCGAAAAGTTTAAAGGTGAAAACCGCATCTTGATATGTCAATCCATTTTCGAGCTACGGGGGCTTTTTCAAAAGTCTGCATATTTGAATAGGGTCTATAACTTTTTTTATTTGTAAAAATTTCTGATTGGTGTACATGCCTTTATTATAGATTTTTTAAAGCAGAATACGACTGCCTAAACTAGATTTTCTCTTGTCGCTTTTAGTTTTTGAGATATAACATAAAGTTGATTTTTTTTCTTATGGAATGACCCTTTTTTTATTAGATATTTAAAATCGGCTTTAAATTTCCTTTGAAATTATTCACACCAAAACTACCGGTAAAGTAAAAAATGTTTTTACGAATGTTGACACAAACTTCAGTTGTCCGCCTTATATACATACCTTTTAAAAAATTACTTACTAGATCACTAAACGAACAACAAAACGAAAACTTTCACTAGACGCAGACTATCAGAAGATCTTGTTATTTTTAATTTATAGCGATGGGCTGCATCAAGGAGCGCTCCTTCTTTTTCAGGACGTTTGCCATAACACTCGTAAATATATGTGTTATCGCACCAGTAGTTTTTCCCATGACAGTTAAGAGAATTGTCACCTTTTGACGGTTTTCGATTCAATATCGTCAACAGAGTTAAAAAAAGTTATCGCTTTTCCCAAACCTCCATGTTTATAAATTATGTATTCCTAATTTTGACAGGGTTTGACAGGTGCCAAAATTAATGACATTTTTAAGTTTATCGACCTGCATCAACACCTGCTTAACTAAAAAGCCAACTCTTTTTCGATTTAGTATCCTTTAGCCTACTTTAGCGGTCATATTGACAACCAACTGATAGAAAATCCATGTTTTTCCTGTCAATTTGATTGTAGAAATGGCGGCAATCTTTGGCTAAAGGGCACTGAAGAGATAAGAGTTAACTGGATTTTTAGTTGAGAACGGTGTTGCCTCAATTTAGTGCCTCAATCTTTAACGGAGTAAAAAGAAGGTATTTGCTTTTCCAAAAACTTCAACTTTGAAAATTATTCGGTATTTTCAGTTCGACACCACGGTCCATAGAATATATACGCCAGAGATTTTTGGGAGAGTGATTATTTTATTATTCAGGAGGACAGACTTGTTTTGAATACTATAGGCAAAACATCTGATTGCGAATTTAAAACTATAAAGGTGCTTTATTTTTTTTTTAAATTTTTTTCATTGATGATGAGCCTTTTCACTAAAAAAAAAACATAAATGCAGCTACCTACGATAAAAATAATGTAAATGATATCGATGGATACTTAATTTGGACCAAAAGAAAAGAAATGATGAACAAATACAATTTTTTGTCACAAAAATTTCTGCAAAAATAACAACCCCAAATGTCAACCATAAAAAAAATCAATAAAGAAAGCAGGCTGATATCTTTTTGTCGTCAGCAGGTGGGCGGAGCAAAAAAATTACTAGACCTTGTTTAGTCAAGGCACCGTGGTTCGACACTTGTCAAAACTAATGACGTTTTTGAGTCGATCGACCTCAATTAAGTGTAGTTCGAGTACCCACTCGTAAATATGTGCCATCGCACTAGTAATTTTCCTCATGACAGGAAATGACAGTTAAGACAACTGTTACTTTTTTACGGTTTTCGATTAAATATCTTCAACAGAGTAAAAATAATGTATATTCTCTTTTCCAAAAAATTTTAAGTTCATTAATTATTTTTCCGTTATTTTGACAGAGTTTGAGAGGTGTCAAAATAAATACCAGTTTTAAATTCAGCGTTCTCATTTTATTAGGAATTGATGCTTTTTTTTATCATATCGGTCATCATAAGCATGATAATAATAAGCTCATCTAAAACTTTGACAGCTATTATTTCCTACCCTGTAGATATCAACACCTGTGCCTATAAGGCAAAATGCTCTCAGTGACTGTCCCAATAACATACTTAAACGGCGTTGAAATCCCACTGAGATCCAGTTTTTAGTTTTAGTTTTTTTAGAAAATAGGGTTGTACATGGATTTCACATTTTGCTCAATTACTTGAATTAACTATATGGCACACAACATTGAATGTTTCAAAGATTTTTATTTTTATAAGCTTTCCAACGAGTTATCACTTTTTTTAGGTATGAAGTTTTTTAGTGGTAGCTTCAAAGGGTGTAAGGGGGGAAAACTCAAAAACAATAGGAGTCTGCACGTCAACGCAAGTAATCGTTGTGTAAAATTTCGTTAAGGTTGGTGTAGAGGTTTTTGAGTTACAGTCGCTACAAATTGAGCTTATAAACCATTTACACCAAACAGATATTTTCACAAATAAAAAAGTTGTAAATGGCTTGACATATCAAGATGCGGTTTTCACCTGGGGAAGTGGGAATTGGTTTTTTTCATCTCTTCTGGAGGATCTGGAAATACCCGAAACCCCCCAAAACCATCAAATTTTGGATACCCTGTACTCGAAAACTGTTTTGGGGGTATTTTACTGCCTCGGTCCTTTGCGATGTGCTCCGCCCACTCTCATATACCGGGTATCCCAAGGTGAGTAACCTATTAGAATATTTTGGAAACTGTACAATGGAAACTTTTCAAACTTTCGAGTAAGTCCATGTAAACTTGGCAACAATTTTCTTATTTTCAATTGAACACCCTGTATATTTTTGCATTTTTTGATTCTACAAAATATTTTAGGTACATTTTATGTAAAATGTCCTATACCTATGCTCAACTGTTTTTAAAATATTGACAGGAGAAAATTGAAATTTTTTACCTTTGAAAGCCCGTAACATCGAAACGGTTTTTACATTCCTATTTTGGTTTTTCACAAGCTATTGTTTTATATCTAAACCCAGGGTTAAAATATCCAAAGGTTAGTTTCACCCTGGCTTAAAAATAGTATAAAACGATAGCTTGTGAAAAACCAAGATGGGAATGTAAAAAGCGTTGTGCTCTATCCTTAATCGTTTCGATGTTACGGGCTGTCAAAGTTAAAAAATGTCAATTTTCACCTATCAATATTTTAAAAACAGTTGAACAAAGGTATAGGACATTATACATAAAATGTACCTAAAATATTTTGTAGAATCCAAAAATGCAAAAATATACAGGGTGTTCAATTTAAAATAAGAAAGTTGTTGCCAAGTTTTTTCATAAAGATAGTTTACATGTACTTATGTGAGAATAGAAAGTTTGAAAAGTTTCCATTGTATAGTTTCCAAAATATTCTAATAGGTTACTCACCTTGGGACACCCGGTATATTATATGAGTACAACATTTTTCCTAATTGCGAAAAAATTACCAAATTCTTATTAAATTTTTGTTTGTTTTTAAGATACCGTAAACTCATGTGTCTTGGGACACTATGGCAACATGGGACAGTTTGCATCCTTTTTCGAAAAATGGGCGTGGCAAAGCCGCTATTCGATTTGGTAAATCGGCGCACGCTACCACCATCAGGTTATGGTTTTCTAGAGCGGTCGGAACTAGTTGCTACAGGTTTCTAGGAGAGATGCGTGCACCAGACAGGAGCAAAATTGCGGCTTTAAAGGTGTGCTTCAGGATAGCCCTGAAAACTTCTGCAGCGCCGTTACTGCTACATGTGGTAAGCTCATATTTTGCATGTAGTTAGCCAATTTTGTTTTTAACTTAATATCCCAATTAGTTTTTTCGATTTTAAGAGGTCAGTGAAGTTGGCCGCATCCAGTGATAATTTTAAAGAAAAAATATTGCACTAATTATGCACCAATATGCACCACCAATAAAACTTTTTGCACCACCTCCCCCTAGTTACAGATGTTTCTTTACCGTAAAGTTGTCCCCTCCCATTGATATTTTTGTAGAAAAAATATTGCACCAGACTGCACTATTTATGCACCAATACGCACCACCAATAAAACGTTTCTTAACCCCTTCCATGAGTAGTTACAGATTCTTTAAGTAGTTTTTTTTTCAAACAAACCCTTTTTATCCCTAGATAAGTAGGTACCGTAGGTTGTAACCTATTTATATTCACCGACATATGTTTTGGTATATCTTATAGATATTCTATATTAGAGACCTTTTGCACCTATAATTTTGATGGGTTTTTACTTTATCGCTTATTTCGGGCATGCGCAGTTACGAGGTAATAACGCAATCCCTTACTAACCGATAAAGTGACGTTACCTGCGGGAGAATACCGTATCCCTTATAATTGACATGGTTGCCGACAGTAAAACGTTAAGTAGAAAAAGAAAAAATTTAAATTGATTTTTGAATGCAAATATGTTCTGTATTCTTTTTAATTGTAAAAATAAGTATCAATTTTTGTTTAATTATTTTCTTTGGCTAGGATTTCGTAAGAAATGTAAAACATTGATGTGCACTGGCAACTATGACAAGTGATTCCGATCTGTTTATTATAACCTCCCTTTTCCCTGTTGTGTTTTTGAGTTTTTAAAGATTAGTAATAATTAAAATTCACCGTCAAAAATACAAGAATAAGATATTCTAAATGAAAAATATTATTGGACGAATTATTTTTGTAAATATTTAAAATAATAAATACCGTATAAAGTCGGCCATAAACAAATCAAAGGCGGCGTGCAAAAACTAAATATGCTGTGTTAAAAATAACGTGACGTTAGCTACGTCAGAAGGCGTTATTAAGCGATAAAGTAACCTAACGGGGATTTTTTTATAAGAGGTGCAAAAGGTCTCTAGTAATTAGACACCTCTTATCTATCCAACAGATCTACATTTTTTTCTATCAATGCAAGATGAAAAGAAAGGAAGTTTGTAACGTTAAGAGCTATTTGCACATAAGAATGGTCCTTTCTGCTCTTTTTCCCGGTATGGTTTTCCTGACTGCAGCGTTGGCAACGCTAAGAATTTTTCGTAGGTAGTTTTGTATTTTTACATTTTAGTTGATTTTGTTTTAGTGTTCTCGAACTCTGATTTGCGTGCGATAAGTCGGTACCTTTTTTCACGCATGCAGTGCAGTTCCTACTAGTTCATTCCAAATTCTCCGCAACAATTTCAATATGTGCCACATAAACTAACACGGGAACGTGTCAAAGAATTAGTACGATTGAATCTGGAATGAAGTTTAACTATAATATAATATACTTTCCCCTTAAAAAAAAAAACAGGAAATATGATGTTTGTAAGTACTCTGTCAAATATATAGAGTTTATTGGTTTTTTTTTCTGCAAAAGAAAGTAACTTTCCGCACTAGTGTTGAAATAGTTATTTACCTAACAAGTGCGGGAAGTTATACACGCGTCAATGGTATACTTTTCGCACGTTTCAGGTACAAAATTTTTCCTACTTGCGTAAAAACCGTCTACAACATTATTTTTAATTTTGAGGTATTAATATAGCAAAAAACTGTTTTTTTTTTCATTTTCTTTACATTTGAGTTGCAAAATATATCTGAAAAGTCGAATTGGACCTAAAAAATCGGTATAAAAGGGTGCGTAAAAGTATTTTTACGCACGCCGCGCCGTGCATAAAAAATTCTTTTGCGCACGCCGTGCAGGAAAGACACAGGGTAAATCCATTCCCGCACAGCGTGCGGAAAATGCAACTTTCCGCACGTAAATGCGGGCGTAAAAGTGCACTTTTACGCACGCTAGTAGGAAAAATTAATTTTCTTTATGATTATTGTTTTCCATATATTATGCTTAATGATCTACGTCACGATTCTATCTTATGGGTAATTTTTTTACAGAATTATGACATTTATGATTGTTAAAACTTATTTAATGAAGATGGGGTTAATGACTATTATCTACTCGCGTGCGGTAAAGAATACTTGTAGTTGTTTTCGTGCGGTTATACTTACCGCACTCCAAAAAAAAAAGAAACTCTTACACTTACTTTATGGTTTTAAATTGTAGTGCGATATTTTTTCCATCAAAAATATCATTGAAAGGGGACTTCACGGTAAAGAAACAGGTTCAACTACTTCTGGGATGGGGGTAAGGTTTTATTAGTGGTACATATTGGTGCATAAATAGTCCGGTCTGGTGCATAAATAGTCCAGCCTGGTGCAATATATTTTTCAGCAAAAATATTAGGGGGGGGGCTAACTACACGTTAAAGGATCAGCTGTAACTTCTCTGGGGAGGGGGTGCAAAAAGTTTTAGTGGTGGTGTTTATTGGTGCATAAATAGTGCAGCCTGGTGCAATGTTTTTTTTTTCAAGAATACCACTAAGGGGGGGGCAGCGTTCATTGCCCCCCCCACATAAAAGTCGCTGTAGTTTCTCGAAGAAAGTAGTGCAAAAATTTTTAATGGTGGTGCATGTTGGTGCATAATTAATACATTTTAGTGCAGTGTTTTTTTCTTTAAAATTATCACTGGAGGGGGGCAACTTCACCGACCTGATTTTAAAACTGTTTTTATTTTATTTTATTTTTTAAAAGTGCTTTTGTTGTCAACTTGGGACAGCTTCGTCCCAAGTTGTAAAACCCATATTTTCTTTTCCTTTTGATTTATTTTATGTTGTCTTTCACTAGGGTACTTACTCTTTCAGGGACGGATCAACATGAAAAATGAGTGGCCGAAGAAAAATAGGAGCCAGGCACTATAGGCAGTTTGATGATGAAACTCTACAGAAGGCTATTGAAGCTGTAACCACTGGGAAAATGTTGGAAGATTTGATATTCCAAATTCCACAATCAACAGAAAAGTGAAAGGAAAAAGCATGAATCCAGTTGGACATCCCACAGTGCTATTATTACTGCAGGAAATTGGGGATTTCTTTTTCCAGAAAAGACATCAGTCAGGCCGCCGTAGCGCAGTGGGCAGCTATCTGCCTGCCGCACGGAGGTCTCTGGTTCGAATCCCAGCTAGGTGCATGGATATTTTGTGTTTGTCTTTAACTTTCCACAAACTTCGCTAACACTGGGCATTGATCCTGTAATGGATGGAAAGTCCCAGTATAAAAAAAAGACATCCAGTATGAGGTGAAGAATTACCTTGACAGAAGAGGAGTTCAAGGTAAGCCATTCATGAATAACCTACCTGGTTATAATTGGCGTCAAAACTTCTTGTAGAGGAATAAACAACTTTTTTCCGAGAAACTAGCTGAAAACATTAATTGATGTAGAGCTGCTGTGGATCATGAGATGACGGACAAGTACTTTGCAGAATTCAAGGAAACTTTAGAAGGTGTACCCCCTGAAAGAATATTGAATTTCGATGAAACCAACGTCACGGACGACCTTGGGAAGACCAAAGTAGTAGTGCGCAAAGGCACTAAGTACCCAGAGAATATCATGGACTCTTCAAAACCTAGCGTATCAGTGATGTTTACCGGCTCAGCTTCAGGTGCCTTGTTACCACCCTATGTGGTTTACATTTACACTTGTACGATTCGTGAAAACAGGGTGGCCTAAATATTGCAGGTATAACAGATCAAAAAGCGGCTGGTTTGATTTTCAAGGACTATTTTCAACCTGTGGTAATCCCATATTTTCAGCGATTGGGACCTGGTACAAATGTGGTAATCTGCGACTATTTGGCAAGTCACAAGGCTGTGGAAATCGTCGAAATGTGCAACCAATATTCGTTTTGGACGACTACCGCCAAATAGTACACACCTGTGTCAGCCGTTGTATGGAGCCTATTTCAGACCTCTCAAGAGAGTGTGGAAAAATACATTGGAGACATGGAAATCCAAAACCCAAAACCTTATTGCAGGGTTTTGCAAAACTGGTATATATCCTCTCAATCCTGAAAAAGTCCTAAGCAGATTACCACTAAAACCAGTACAAAATGATGAAAAAGCGGGTCCTGCGTGGAACCAAACTTTTCAAGAATATCTATCTAAGAAAGGAACGGACACATGCAACACTACAAAAAAAAACAAGAACGTTTAAATGTTGGTTCCTGGAAAAAGTGAATGTGTAGACAATTTTATGCTCATCTGAACATGAGTCAAATAACGTCGAGTATAATAGACGAGGCTGAAGGTGAAAATAATGAGCAATCTAAGGCACTACTAACCAACAGAAAGCAGTGAAGTCATGACCCATCGAGGTTAGCAAAGGATATTTTTTTACTCACCAGAATTGTATATGACAAAAACACAAATAAAGAAAAGAAAAAAGAGTTCATATGCCAAATTATAGATTTCAACAAAGAAGAAGATCATAATTTAAAGTCCTCAAATGCAAATTTTTGCGAAACTAGGTTTAAATGATACTTACGTATTTTCCGACATTGATGACATTGACATTGACATATTTTGTTATTTAGTTTATGTTGTTACTGAAAGTAAACGTTTGTTTTATCTAAAGTTGTTGTGTTCTAGTTGTTTTAAAAACAACATTTTTCTATAAAATAAAATAATTGAAAAAATACAATAAATGGCATATTTTCATGACCTTCTTTTTGGATTAAGTTGATTTCGAACTTTCTAAACTTTTTTAAAACAATAAAAATGTCCCAAGTTGTATATAAGACCCCCAACACAGTTGATGTAGAGAGGGGTTTTAAGAACAAAAATATATAATCTTTAAAACATAGATATTTGTTTTCGATACATCGCCAACTACCTTTTAACGTAAAAAGTTAAATCCTCTATGTAGCCCTTTTCTGGGGGGCTATTTTTCGAAAATATTTTGAAAATCTCAAATAGCAACTTCCTATTTTGACATATTTGAATTCTCGCTGAAATTCTCTGTCCAATGCTACCCCATCATAAGGTTATTTTAATAATTATTGACTTTTAAAATGTACAAAATTTAATTTTTAAAGAACCATATCTTAGAAACTAAAGAAAATATCACTTGTGTTCAATATTGATATTAAGGGTTTTTTTTACGAGGAAATAAAACATGACAACAGTTTGACAATTTGACCTTCAACTTCATATTTTTGGAATAATATTGTCAAAATCACTGAAAATCAATAAAGTGTAAATACGCATGCGCAAACGTCAAACTGTTGTCATTTTTTATTTGCTCTTGAAAAACCCTCAAAATCGATAATAAACACAATAGCGATGTCTTCTTTAGTTTCTAAGATATGGGCTTTTAAAAATTGAATTTTTGACATTTTGGAAGCCAATATCTCGAAAAATTAGTAAAGTAAGCCTTATGATATGGGATACCATTGCATGGAAAGAGAATTTCAGCGAGAATTCAAATATGAAGTCAAACTAGGAAGTTGCTATTTAAGATTTTCAGAATATTTTCCAAAAATAGCCCCCCAAAAAAAGGCTACAGGGGATTTTACTTTTTAACTTAAATGGTAGTTGGCAATGTATCGAAAACAAAAATCTGTTTTAAAGATTATACAGATATACAAATAAAGACTTTAAATAGAATATATGGCCGTAGCGGGTTAAAAAATTGTTTTTTGGAAAAATCCAAAGGCATGTCAACTAAGATTTTTAGCAGCTAATATTTTCGGCAAAATTTTTTTATGAACGGACCCTTGGAAAGGGTTCTATTCACATACAACTTTTTTTTTTAATGAGAAGACCCCGCTTGTAGCACCTTGTCGGAAAGCTTATCTAAAAAGAAAAACGCTCGTGTAATTTTTGTTGACATTTGTCAATCCGTGTGTCAAAATCCTCAAGAAATGAATGGAACATTGCCCCTAGCGGGTTGGAAATGTGTTTTTTAGAAAAATTCAAAAACATCTCGACTAATATTTTTAGCATTCAACACTTTCGGCATAAAATTTTTTTGAACGGACCCTCAAAAGGGTGTCTATTCACATACAACTTTTTTTCAAATGAGAAGACCCCTGGCATCTTGTAGGAAAGCTTATCGAAAAAGAAAACGCTTGTGTAATTTCTTTGAGATTTGCCAATTTGTGTCAAAAATGTTCAAAAAATGATTATGTCGGAACATTGCTCCTAGTGGCTTGGATATTTGTTTTTGTTCATTTGAAAAAACAGTTGTATGTGAACCTTTTTCTGAGGGTCACAAAAATTTTAGGCCGAAAATTTTGGATTTTTCCAAAAACCAATTTCTAATCCGCTAGGGGCAATGTTCCATTTAAAGTTTTACGCAATTATTTATATATTAGGTGCAACAAGCAGGGTCTTCTCATTCAAAAAAAAAAGTTGTATGTGAATAGACCTCTTCTGACGGTCCGTTCACAAAAATTTTATGCCGAAAGTGTTAATTGCTAAAAATATTAGTTGACGTATATTTGGATTTTTCTAAAAAACAAATTTTTAACCCGCTAGGGGCAATGTTCCATTTGAAGTCCAACACAATCATTTTTTGAGGCTTTTGACGCATTTACTGAAAATGTCAAAAAAAAAAAACCCGATAATTTTTCTTTTTCGATAAGCTTTCCAATAAGGTGCTACAAGCGGGGTCGTCTCATTTGAAAAAAAAAAGTTGTATGTGAATAGACCACTTTCTGAGGGCTTGTTCACAAAAAATTTTTGCTTAAAAGTTTAGCTTCTAAAAATCTTAGTTGACGTCTTTTTGGATTTTTCCAAAAAACATTTTTTTAACCCGCTACGGCCAATATTCCATTTAAAGTCTCCACCTTGTATATTTATTTTCTTATAACCCCTCTTGAGACCAACCGTGCCAACTTGATTTTTGTGCGCAAATAAACATGTGTCCCTAGTTGGCATAAAGTTGTGTCAACTTGGGACAGGCACTTTTTAAAAAAAAATGGGCGAAATTTTGACTGTTTTAAAAATTTCATTATATGTATTTAAAGTACTCCTAGGGAGAGTTTACCGTAAACAAATAATATTAAAAATTTGCGGAAATTACTTTTATACACGGTGCTGAAAGCCCAACCTTTCGCATGCAAATACGTGATTAAAAACCGCTTTTACGTAGTACAAAACAGTTTCAGGGTGGCCACTTGGCATAAAATCTTATGAATTAATAAAATTTCATTATTGTCACAAAATATGCCCAAAATGTCATAAAATTTCGAAATTGTCATAAATTCATAAAATTTGCACAAAAACCTGTAAACAAATTTTTGATATTCCACCTTCTCTCATGGGATAGTTAGGCAACTCCTTATACGCACATCAAATTTTTAATCACAGCTGGTAAATTAGAGCAGGAATATATAGGCAACTCATGATTCAGGACACAACAAGAGTTTTGCCGTGCTTTTTAATATCGCTCGATTTTGGTTGCCTCTTTTACTGCACCAAAAAGTTGTGTGCGTACTTGTGAGAAATTCTTGGCTACTTAAGGAAATGAAAGGCTTTTTTTGCTTGCTGAAAAAATAAAATATTCAGAATGGAATGACATAGTGGCGGACGAACGCCTGAAACAATGCCCTCTATAATTTTCAGGGTTTGGAAGTTTAAAAATTCGGCGTATTGGAGATAATTTTGCCTAAGGAGTTGATACCAACCACCTGCGTCCAGCGGCGTAGCGTGAAGAGCGGGGGGGGGGATGAAGGCTCAAAAGGGCACCACAGTTGTTGGTACCTAGGTATATATCAATTCACAATTTAATATATAGTGTACAAAAATGTATTACTACAGTTGTTATGAATAAGAAAATTTTTTACATTAATTTTATGTTAACTTTAAACTAAAAAAAGATATTTTACTGACCATGTGTAGTCCATCACATCGAAACCAATAGTATGGCTATATTCCCGCTCAATACTAATCATAGCAAACGCGTTCAGGTTGTATTTCGTCATTTGTGACCTTTCACAAATTTATTTATTAAATTTAGGAGCACTTGTATTAATTATGTGGTATAATTTAAAAATGTTTGGGAAACTGTTCTTAAAACTGTTTTTATAGCAACAAAACAACACGATTTATTTAAAAAGGGATTTAGCGACGAACGTTTTATATTCATCTATAGTAGTACTTTCTGCATCTGAAAATTAAGTCAGCGAGACATTTTAAATTGTTTTCTGAATCGTTTACGTTAATTAAATAATTTGTCAATCGAATTTTTGGGAAACTTTTAAAAAATTTTGAAATTTGTTTCAAGCGTCTCTTAAAGGGTATCTAATGTCACATAGAATATATCTACGCTTGGGTGAGCATGGTATAGCATAAACCGAGGTGAGTACTAATAATAGTAGGTACCTACCTACATACCCTAACCGGGCATAACCAGATTTAAATATAGAAAGAAATAGGATATGGACACTTACGTTTTTTTCACATTATGAGAATTTCCAAAAAAACTCAATTAAGTTTTTGAACTCTTTAGTCCCAACGCTTTCCAGCAACTTTTTCGCTTTTCAAAACAAAACTCATTTTCTGATTTTTTTTCTATTTTGGCTCTACAATTAATTTTCAATATTTTTTGCAATAAATCACAGCAGGATTTTCTGCCACTGTTTCAAATCATTCGGAAAACAAGAAAAATCTTTTTTTTTTTAACGGCAAAAGAGAAAAACTTTTGATTATCGTTTACTCATTGGTTAGTAATTGTTACATATTGCGGCGTGCATAACTGACATTTATTATACACCGCTTACAAATAATCTTTTTTGTGGGCGTCTTTAAAACTCGAAACTGCCTAAAATAAAAATGTTTTAGTACTTTTTCTTATATTATTATAATGTTCATTCTTTTAATACGTAGCTGAGGGCACCCAAAAGGGCGCCAAGACCCAGAGGGCGGGAACCCCCCTGCCCCCGCCCCCAAGCTACGCCGCTGCCTGCGTCGTACATTTTTCAATGCGATAATACACAAATAACCGCTGGTGCGGGGTATTAGCTGGTCTTAGTGCTTTGTACGTACGGTACAAATTAATGTAACTTAGTCCGTCTTTTACTGGATCACAAACCACATAGGTTCTTGAAGTGTGGTTTTTTGTGTCTCCATTCTTTACCACCAAGATATCTTTCTTTTCGTGGCAGTTATTAGCAGTTGTGTTATTTCAGCTCTCCTTACAATTGTGCCACCAGTAAATCTAGTTTAACACTCATTCGATTTATTTTTCATTGTTTCTTTTTGTCTTAGACAAGGCAGGAATTTGGACAAACATTTTGAATTGATGCGTTCCTGAAACTTTTATCCCTACATTTATATGTAAAAAAGTGTAAAAAAAGTAAAAAAACTAAAGAAATTATGCCGCAGTAGCCCTTGTGTGACCAACTGCCCTTGTAGCGAGAAACAAAATTACCAATCGCAGTGGCGGTCGCAGGGGGGAGAGGGCGGTGGGGGCGATCGTCCCCCTTTTTTGAGAATTTATTTAAAAAATCGCCGGTTTTAAAACAGTAAAATTTTTGATAGTTTTTCCAAAATTTTCGCCCGCGGCGCTCTATTGGGTCGAAAGTTACATTCATGTTAGAAGATTTGCATAAAACTTTTTGTTTGCTTTTACAAAATTTTGACCTCACGCCCCCTCTCCCCTTTGGAGAAAGCTGCGACCGCCACTGCAAACGTCAGATCAAAAATTCTCGCTGACAGTTGACGTCAATTAAATCTGTATGAACTTGGACAGGAAAATACTGTACACATCATATATGTGATTGCACTCACCGTAAGTATACCAGAGATGGTCAATTTTTGTGGTTGTCGCGGGCAGAAGGGTGCACAAATCGATTTTAAAAATGCAAAAAAAAATCGATGTCTTTGAACTACTTTCAAATGCATACCAAATAAAAATTTAGGAAAACAATATAGGCCGAAAAATTTGGTAGGCACATGAAATCGTTAAAATTTTTGACATCTTCGAACGATTTTAAAATGCATGCCAATGTGTTTTATGGTAAATTTGAACTGCCAAACGACGATTTACTGATTGGCATGCAGTTTTGATGTGCACAACCTCATCAAAAATTACTGGAAAATGCAAAAAATGTAGGTATCTCTGAACGATCTTAAAATGCATGCCATTAAAGTAGATTATCGATAATGCGGAAAAAACGAGTTTAAAAAATGGCATGCAATTCTACGTTGTTTAACACATTTGCCGGCGCCAAAAATCCCAACAAATAATTTCAGGTATCTCCGAACGATTTCAAAATGCATGCAAAGATACTTTATCAAAATGTTGCATTCCCAAAAGACGATTTACCGATTGGCATGCAGTTTGGTAGTGCAGAAGGCTATGAAAATTATTGCCGAAAATGCAAAAAAAACAATATCTTGGAACGATTTTAAAATGCATGCCAATATACTCTATCAAAATGTTGCAAGACCAAAAGATGATTTACCGATTGGCATGCAGTTTGGTAGTGCAGAAGCTATGAAAATTATTGCTGAAAATGCAGAAAAAACACAATATCTTAGAACCATTTTAAAATGCATGCCAATATACTCTATGAAAATTTTGCAATGTCAAAAGATAATTTACCGATTGGCATGCAGTTTGGTAGTGCAGAAGGCTATGAAAATTATTATCGAAAATGCAAAAAAAAACAATATCTTTGAACGATTTAAAAATGCATGCCAATATACTCTATTAAAATGTTTCAATACCAAAAGACTATTTACCGATTGGCATGCAGTTTGTTAGTGCAGAAGGCTATGAAAATGATTTCCGAAAATGCAAGAAAAACGCAATGTCTTAGAACGATTTTAAAATGCATACCAAACAGCAAAAGACGATGCTTCCTTAGTCGGCTGTGACCTGTCAGCAGACCAGAGTCCCTTCGTGATCTCCCCAGAATTCATTTTTGTCTGGCTACATCCGGGCCCTTCACGAAGTCCCTGGTCTGTCTGCATCCTGTTCCTCCTCTCCAAGCGGAGATAGAAAGTAACTTTCTTACCCTCTCGTGTGAAATATGTCTTCTCTCGTTATGTAATATACTATTTTTATCTTTATCTCAATAAAGCCTGTCAATAAATTTTAAAAAAATTAATACTTACCATCAAAACAGCCACGATGCATTTTATTGCAGAAAACTGGCCAAAGGATTCACTTATTTGTTGTAAGAAACGCTGTCAGAAATACCTAATTCGTTTAATCAGATAAGAACTAATCATCTGGTCCCACGTATACTTGTCAAATATGTGCGACTGCGAAACAAATACAGTTGAAGGACATCTATTATCATCTCCCTGTCATAATGAAAACAGAACAAATAAAGCAAAGCCTACTTGTCAAAGTTTTTTAACAAAGCCGGGATTTGGTTCTTTTACACGAACTATGTAATAACTATAAATATTTTGGCAATAATTTTCATAAAATTCATTACAAAACTGCATGCCAAGAGGTAAATAGTCATTTGGTAATGTAAATTTATTATTATAACAATTGGCATGCATTTTAGAGATGTTTTGATATCTATACTAATAAAAGAACGGTAGTCAACATCAACTATAAACGCACAGGTTAAACCACTTGACCTACAGTTATGAAAATTTAAGGACATATTGCGTTTGTGACGTAGGCGCTCGCTAAGAAAGGATTTTTGAAAATTTTATCCCTAAAGGGGTAGAAATAGATGTTGAAATTATAAAAAGGTTTCCTATATCTCGGAAACGTAAAGTCGCAGAGGTCTGAAAATTGGCATGTAGATTCTACTAATAAAATAAGTAATTTTGGCGTTTTTAAAAATTTTAACTAGGGATGCAGAAATAGAGGTAATTCCATTTCGAAGAGGGTAAAGGGATCTTCTGTATCTCAGAACAAAAAAATAAAAGAGGTTTAGAAATTGGTATTATAGACTCTACTAATAAAATAGTTAAACACGTATTTCAGCGTTTTTCTACCAACCCCCTATCAATAGGGCAGATTATCCCCCATATTCGATAAAAATTTTGATCTGGTAAAATATGGGTTGTGGGGTATCAAACTGAAGGAAATGAAGGTCGGAATCGAAAAAAGTATTTTTTCGATTAATTTTTGCAATTTTGTATCACCCTCTCCCCCTCTTTATTCGATAAAAATATTCACCTACTAAAATATGGGTTATGGGGTATCAAATCGAAGAAAATAGAGCCCAGAATAAAAAAAAAATTCAATAGTTCATGCAATTTTTTATTATCCCCTCCCCTACTCCTATATTTGATAAATTTTGAGTTGCTAAAATATAGGTTATTTCAATTTTTTTATTAATTCCGACGCTAGCAACGCAGCGAGTAAAATGCTAGTACCTACCTAAGTAATAACTTTCTTGCACTTTTATGATAATTTTTGTTAAGGTCGTGCTCTACAAAACTGCATGCCAATTGGTTAATCGTTGTTTGGTACTATAACGTTAGCATAAAATTTATTGGCATGCATTTTATAATCGTTTTAAGATATTGTGTTTTTTTTGCATTTTCGGCAATTAATTTCATAGCCTTCTGCACTACCAAACTGCATGCCAATCGGTAAATCGTCTTTTGGTATTGCAACGTGTTGATAGAGTATATTGGCATGCATTTTAAAATCGTTCTAAGATATTGGTTGTGCACGCGGAAATTGCATGCCATAAATTTTTTGGCCTATATTGTTTTCCTAAATTTTTATTTGGCAATATTGGTATGCATTTCATAGTAGTTCCAAGAAATCGATTTTTTTTTGCATTTTGAAAATCGATTTGCGCACCCTTCTGCCCGCGAAGACCACAAAAATTGACCATCTCTGGTATACTTACGGTAAGTGCAATCACATATATGATTGGCATGCATTAGAAAAACGTTACAAGAAACTAGTCACGTACCGCCGGTCTAATATCAGAACTTAGTGTGTGTAAAAAAACTGACTTAGCATGGTATTTTTTTTTATTTTTGATTTTGAGATGTGTCATTAAAATCTAATTTTTGATGAAGAAAGTCTTTAAAAACATTCGGAAGAAAAAAATTGTACCTAACTCTTGTAGAAAGTGCTTTTTCCGCCCTTGGTTGACAGGTGCGTAAAAGTATCACTTTCCGCACTAATTAGGTAAATAACTTTCTTTTGCGTTTCTTCTTACATCTCTTCCTCTTCTACCTACCAGTAGGAGGTGTTTTATTTAAGTATATTTACCTACAAACGATTTAATAAGACCTGGGTTTTTACTATTTTCTTAGTTTTAGAGCAGGTAAAGGGATTAAGGAATTGGGACGCCTAATGTTTTTGATTTTGGTCCTATTTTTATATTTAAAGATTGACTTATTTCACTACAGTTATGCATAAAAACATCGGAAAGTATCTGGAATTATTTAAGAGCCAAGGGGGGGGGCAACCACTCAGCTGGACCCGCTTTTGCTTTATATGTTTAAAAAAACCTCTTAAAAAACGCGGTGTTAGCAAAAATATAAAAAATTTATTTGGACAACACCTAACCTCAATGACCCACTGAACAAAACCATGTTTGAAAGTTGACAGAAATCCAAACGTCCTAGATTGCTGTTGTTGTCAAATTAGAAGTTTTAAGGTTAGGTTTTTTCTGACAGAAATTCTGGCGGACAGAGTATTTGTTTAGATTTTGGTCATGGAAGACTCGTGAAAATAAAATTTAAAAACACCTTACAATTTTGTGCCACCAGTAAGCCTAGTTTGGCATGCATTTGTTTTATTTTTCATCACAATGTATCGATTTTTGGCTAAAAAAGGCTGGAAATGTGGACAAACTTCTTGAATTGATGCGTTCATGAAAGTGATGCTTTGATCGCTAAAATTATATATAAAAATATTGCAAAAAAGTTTTATGAAATCTTTATATCAATATTATCAGTACACTTGATAAAAGTAAAATTAAAGAAAATTATGCGGCAGTGGCCCAACTGTAACCAGCTGTTTCATTGACATTAGGAAGAAACAAAATTACCAAACGTCAGATCGAAAATTCTCGTTGACAGTTGACGTCAATTAAATCTGTATAAATTTCGGGTGGAAAATACTTAGGTACTCACATGCTTATGTTCTTATTAGCCCAAATCCGCAAAACCGGGGGCTAATAGAAACTTTGAATTTTTGAAAATAAAAAATTTACAATTCACTGTTATTATCATCAACAACAAGTAATGTAAACCGTACAGGAAAAAGGAAAAATGCAATTTTATACTATAAAAAATTACAGTTTACGCAAAAATCCATTAAATTTGTAAACATGAACTGTCTGAAATGCAAACTTTCAACTAGATCAACTAGCATATTAAAATTTGTTTTCCTCATAAAAATTACACTCTTTATTAGTCGTCCGGCTTAGGTCCCCAATTGTTCATTTTGTGCAGACAGCATGAAATTTGGCACACTTATTCTTTAAATAATTTTTTAAAATTTTGGTCGAGGAATTCGATGATCGGATGCATAGGAGTCAAGATGGCGCGGCGTCAAAATGGACGTCTATTTTTTTAAAAAAGTTGTAGGTTCGCCATCAAAACAAGATTATACTCGAATCCATGTAATTCGATAGATAGGAATTTAAAAAAAAATGGTTACATTGACGTATCGTCCTTGAAAACTTTTCATAATTTAGTAAGCCGCCACAGGTCTTTTGTTGTAATTTTATAATTTTAAAAGAACAACAAAATAACTTTTCTAATTGACTTTTTGCTTACAGGGTGATTGGTTTAGTTATACCAAGCCAGTCACAGTAAGATTTAAAAAAAAGCTATATTATTATCTGTATCTTTTTTAGTTTTTGAGGAAAAAATGTCAAATTTGGTACGATTATTTCAATTGTCAAAAACAAAAAAAAGTTTGCACTTTAACAATAACTTTTATCAAGGTAATACAGCTAGTTTTTAGAAGCAAAATCGACTACTGCTCGCCTTAAATTTTCAGGGTACCTTGGATTTTGAATCATGTTAATTTTATATTTGCTCCAATGTTTTAAGAATTCTCTATGAACAGATTCGCCCTCCTGTTCCGACCAAGTTCCCAAGCTTTCCCCCAGACACTGAAGACATTTTTCGAGCTGACTTCTAAGTATGTGCATTTTTGATACCATTATGGTATGGGGGAATATTAAAATCGTTAAATTTTGACTTTTAAATTTTATCAAAAATGAGTTACTAGGGTTCCAAAACACCTTAATCGACGAAAAAAAAAGTTGTCTGTTGTCTGTCTGTATACACGATAACTCAAGAAGGCCTTAATCGATTTTAACGAAATTTGGTACAAAAATCCTTTATCGGCTTTATGAACTGATTAACTTTTGGGTAGGGTGGTAGGGAGTTAGAGAGGGAAAAGGGGAATAAAATGGACTACAAATTTTGCTATAAAGTCCAAATTCGTGGGAGCTTTAGTTTCCGAGTTATTTGAAAAAAAAGCAGCTATTGATATGCGATTTTCAGATTTTGGTTTTCGTAAATATTAGCGAAAAATTTTGTTTTCAAAGCTACAGTTTTCGAGATATTTTTATTTCCTTTCAATATAAAATAATTGATTGGATAACCATTTTGAATCTTTATTATTTTTTAGACATAATTCTGTCAAATCTTATAAATATTGGATAACGGCGCTAGCGTGTTTTGTTAAAATGACATGAAATATTTAAAAAAATCTAAAAAAATGTTTAAAATTTTAAAAAACGATCAGCTGCGATTTTAAAAAATAGTGTTTTTTTTTACCCAAAGGATCTATAATCAGAATCTGCTATCAGTTTTGTTTGGCATTTTTGGTTGTCTTTTTCCTTAAATATGATCACCGTGATTAGCTCAATTAACTACTTTCAATATATCTTTTAGGCATTTCTAATGATTTTTTAAAATTGCCGTCAAAGTGGTGGGGGAACGGGACCAACGCGGGACTCCTAAATAAAAAAATTATCTTGAAAATCATTGATATCATTTTTGGCACGTGGATAGTTTAGAGGCAGAGAACCCGAAAAATATATATTTTTTTTTAAATTTGCTATCTGTTATAGTTTTTCTTCATGCAATTTTTTATATTAATTAAAAATATACATATACACTATATAGGGTTGACTTTTCCTAAAAATCCACGGACTTATATGAAAAATAGGCATTTTTAACCCCCCTAGATATTTTTTTGTGTGTGACACTGTAATAAATTTGAAACATCGGTTACAAAGCCACATTCTTTCGAAGCATATCGATGTAACATTTTAAAAATTCGGACAAGAAATAAGGAAGTTTGCAATTTTTAAATAGATAGGCCAGAGTGTACCTAAAAAATTAAGCTTATTAAGAAAAAACTACTTCTTAAAAAAGTATAAACTTTTTAAAAGGCACAAGTTTCAAAATTTATAAAACTAAAACATTTAAATACGCAAAGTGGGTCAAGGAATACCTTACTTTAAGGGTCTTTTAAACTATTAAAAATCTAGAGGTTATTCTTTGAGATATTTTATTTCAATGTTGCATGGAACATATTTTTCTAGGACTCTTACGAGGGGTAAAATTTACCCATACAATTTGAACCTTTTTTGAAAGTGAATATCTCGAAAACTAAACGATGGATTTTTAAAAGTCTAGCATATGTGTAAAGGCATTTAAAAGACCTTCTAAGTAAGGTATCACTTTCCCTATTTAAATTTTTGGGTTTGAAGCTCACCCCTTAAAGGAGGGACATTCTGTAAAAAATTCACTTTATAAAAAATCTGTCCTTGCGCTCAAAATTAACGTGTCACCGGATCTTTTAAAATATTATCCCCTTCGCAACCCCCTCCCCCCAAAAAGTAATCAGCTCCCCGCCTGGTGCCAGAGAATCTTTGTGCCAAATTTGATAAAAATCGGTTAAGTGGTTTTTGAGTAATCATGTTAGACAGACAGAGAGACACTCAGACATCATGACAAAATTTAGTATTTAGAACTTTTTTACAAACTATGTATATTTGTTCGGGTGGAATCTTGCAACTTAATTTTGACCAACTTCCCGACATCCGATCGGCTTCAAATTTGGCATGCTTATATAGTTGCGGTGACAACACAAGAATATAGCATGATGAAATTGACAGCTCCTCCTACTTGAAGGAGGTGGAGGGGGGTACAGTTAAATTACGCCCGATTTCGTTTAAATTTGGTGTGTTGGGGTAGTTGGAGATGGAGATAATTTTAAGGTCATTTTGACGGACTTCCACTTGTCCGATTGTCTTCAAGCTCGGTACGCGTTTATAGTTCCAGTGACAATACATTAATATGTCATTATTAGGCATCCCTCCCACCTACGAGGGGAGTTAAGGGGGGAAAACACCTAAGTTTGTCCGATTTCAACCAAAATTAGTATACGGGGGCTTTTGGGGATAAGAAATACGAATTTTTGATCATATTTTGCTAACCAATTTTAACTGACTTATCCACATCGGATTGTGTTCACATTTGTTATGCGTTTATAGTTCCGGTGAAAATACAATAATAGGGTATTCTCAGGTACCCACCCACCTCCCTCTAACGAGGGAAGTTCAGGGGGCAAAAGATTTAGTTTGTTCGATTTCAATCAAAATTGGCATAGAGGGGTTTTTAAGGAGGGGGATAATGAATGTTTGATCAGATTTGAAAATTTCAATATGGTATGCGTTTATAGTTCCGGCGACAATACAATAATATGGTATTATTAGGTACACACTTCCCTCTAACAAAAATCTGATACAGGATTCATCATTTCATCTCCTAATTCCTAGCACCGTACTGATGAGTACCACAAGTGCAAAATCGGATCTACGGTTACCATTACCTTTTTTGAGGGAAAGCTCGCTATTCATTGATTTTGTTAAAAATTTTAACTTTACGGTGACAAAGAGAGAACTACAAAAAAAGAACTAAATTCTTCTTCTATTCGAATGATAAATATAATGCTTTCATCTAAAGAAGCTGAGAACGGGTGTGATTGTCGTGCTTGCCAAGTCTTTGAAAATGTCCTTAGGTTATAGCTAGAGTAATACAACTGTTTACCTAAATCGCTTTTATTATGGTATAAGAAAGATAAAAAAATATTTTCTACTTAAAACCGCCTTATTTAAAAGTTTTTTTTAATAAATATTTATTGAAAGTAACTTTTTTAATAGAAATAAAAACATTTTTAAGATCCCAATAGTCTCAATACTATGTATGGATGGCTAAACTATAACCAAATCTTGAGTTTAATTATAAGAAATGTTTATCATTCAATTAACGGAATTAGATTTTGCAACAATGAATCTGTGCTTTTAAACTTAGCTTAATTATTATCCAAAAGTGTTTTACATCTCTGCCAAAACGGCTGCATTAAATCTTATAAAGTAACATCTCTTCTATAGGACTCTGGCGAGAACAATTTTCCATTAAGTATGTAAAGCGTGTGCGAGTCCAAGGTGTTATATTGTTAGTGGTACGCGTAGTTTAATTTAGGTTGTATGACATTCATTCAGTGGCGGTGCCCCCCTGTTTCAGAAAAAAGTAGACAACAAAGTTGCTGGTGGTAACCCTGAAGTCTTTGGAGAAAAAACGAGAAATTGCAGAACGTTCCTTTAAAGACATTCTAGAATCCCTCCACAGTATTTTGGGACAGACACAACATACGCATGACGTACTTACCGCAAAAATCACGATATTGGAAATACACAAGTGAAAAACAGTATTATAGAGTTTCTATTTATAAACAAGTTTTAGAGAAAATCATTTCGGACGTAAAATCAAGGTCCAATAACGAGACGAGTATTTCTGACCTGAACATATCCTTACCAAGTTTTATACAACGTGAAGCCAAAATCAAGGCAAAATTAACTAATGTCGTTTCCAAATACTATAAACTGTTTGCACAGTCTACTAATGCTAAATATTAGATTATATTACACTGAGCTCTTGGATGAATCCAAAACACAAATTCTTGAACTTTTAATGGGAGAAGTATTCAGTATTCAGAAGTAGGCAAAAGCTTAAATCAAAACATATATGATAACGTTTTTGAGGCAATGAACAAGTGTGGCGATATTTTTCCCTTGATAAAAACATTGTTGGATGTGGAGCTTAGCGTTGCTGCATATCAACAGACATATTGAATTATTGACCGGTTTGCTCAAAAAAATACCGGAAACGAACTTTTTTTTTGAGATAGACATCTTATATTTGAGATATTGCAATACAAAAGGTAATGTTTCAACTTAAAACGCTATTTAGACCTCAAAAAAAACTGAAAAAATTATACGCAGTTACTCAAGCGCGGATTTCAGGGGGGTAATTACTGGATTTAAATTTTTTACGAAAACATTTACAAAATCAAAAGTAGGACCTAAATTGTGGCGCAATAACACGTTTAATATTTACGGTGGTTTAATTTTCCATCGATATATTTAGAAATTTAGTTTAATTTTAAATAAAAAATGCATTTTCAGTGCAATTTTCTTAAAAATTTTTGCCTGCGGGGCTATGATACCGTTGATATTTACGATTTTAGTTTAATTTGTCTCAAAAATTGAATTTTTAATGTAATTTTCTCAAAAACTTTCGGCGCACTTTTTTAAGTAAAAAATGTATGAAATAAACAACTTAAAATCTGAGTACCCCCCCTAGATTTTAGGTCAAATCCGCGCTTGTAGTTACTAAATTTTGTTTGCGTATATTGATATCTTCCTCATAAAAGCTATGCTTTTATTCTAGTTTTTTTTCATATCGAAACCGCCTTCCCCCCCCTTTTCAAATGGCTGGTACCGCCACTGATTCATTTAATTACCAAAAATCGGGGGACACGCCCTGAAAACTGTCGTTTTAAAATGGGAATCATTTGATCAGTACAAAGTGGGCACTATTCGGTAAAAATACTGTAAATTGAAAAAATTAATATCGGTTTAACTGCTGTCAAAATGGTTGACAATTTTTAATTCAGCGTTGTCAAGTTATAATACGCCTGTTCTTAGACACTCCATTCCAAACTTTGACGCGCGAATGAGAAAAATTGTTCCCCGGGTTATTTCTTGAAACTTTCCCTCACAAACTGTGTGGTAGGTAGAAACAGGAGGGCATTTGTATTATTACAAAAAATATAATTTACGTTGGTGGTGAGGATTTTTAATGGTTAAAAACTGGTTGAGACTTCTGGGATATTATATTAAAGCAAATTTGTGTAGATAAAAACAATACCTCGCTTTGAATTAAAACATAATTTTACATAATAATATATGGTATATGATTTGTTCCTAATCACGATAATAATAATAGAGACCTTTTGCACCTATAATTTTGATGCCTTTTTACTTTATCGCTTATTTCAAGCATGCGCAGTTACGAGGTGATAACGGATTGCCTTACCAACCGATAAAGTTTGACGTTACCTGCGGGAGAATACCGTATCCCTTATAATTGACATGGTTGCCGACAGTAAAACGTTAAGTAGAAAAACAAAAAATTTAAATTGATTTTTGAATGCAAATATGTTCTGTATTTTTTTTTATTGTAAAGATAAGTGTCAATTTTTGGTTAATCATTTTCTTTGGCTAGAATTTCGTAAGAAATGTAAACATTGATTTGCACTGGCAACTATGACAAATGATTCCGATCTGTTTATCATAACCTCTCTTTTCTCTGTTGTGTTTTTGAGTTTTTAAAGATGAATAATAATTAGAATTCACCGTAAAAAACACAAGAATAAGATATTCTAAATGAAAAATATTATTGGACAAATTCGCGTTATTAAGCGATAAAGTCATCTAACGGGGATTTTTTATAAGAGGTGCAAAAGGTCTTCATTAAATCGGTCGCATTTTTAGTCATAAATATCCTAAACAAAGCCAAAGAGTAAAAAAGCAAAGGTTTTTTTGTAAAAGCTTTAGTTTATAGGCATTTCCTAATAATTGAATTTTGGTTAAAAAATAGCACCGACTAAGGTTTTTTCTTATGAATGAGCGACAAGCCCTGAATGACTTCTTTTTAAAAACAGCTGACGCTGTACAAGCTTGTGTTTATAAGAATAAGGAAAAACTAAAAAGAGCAGTAATGACATTGATAGTTTCCCTAACAGTACGCGAAAGCAGTTAGACGAACGACACAAATCGGAGTTCGGATACGCTTTAAGAGCGGCAAAACGGCACGTGTTGGGAACAATATTTGTTTCTTCATTTGCAAAAACTACATTTTTTAATTTCATACTTTTTATTGAAATCATTAACAAAATTTAATTATTTAATTTTGGTTTTAAAAAAGTTTGCGAAAAAGTCTCGGGTAAATTTTTTTCGGCACACTATATGTGCATAAAGTGACTTTTTTAGGTCACTTGTAGAAAATAGTAGTTGTTTTATACTTTTATCAAAAAAATATTTTTATAATTTTTTTCTAGACAAATAATTCCAAAAAACTAAATACCAGCAGAAGGATATGGGGCGAAATTTGAAAACTGGATAGCGGATGGCGAAGTAAACGTTTCTTTGTTCTAGGTTTTTGTACGAGTACGCGTTTCTAAACACTCGCTGCGCAGCTAGTTGCAAAAAGTACTATTTGCTTCGTTTACCAGAAAGCTGTTTTTTTTTATTTACGGACAGTGACATTTAATGAAGGTATTAAAAAAATATTTTTATTGTTTTTTTGCACATAAATAATGACATCCAATTACGCAACACCAAAAGCTTATGGTGCGAAGTTTAAAAATGGACTATTTTACAACGAGAGTAAAAAAAAGAGTAATTTAGCCGCGAGGTTTAAACACTATTTTTTTAATACTTTCATCAAAAAACTCCAAAAACGGAAAAAACATACAATAAACTAGAACTAACTCAGTTGTTTCTGTTGGTAACTTAATTTTTTGACGTTACATGTGTGCAAAAAAGTTATAAAGGTTATTTTTTGCACCCCTGACAGTGTGTAAAATCGTGTTTTTGATAAAGGTATAAAAATATTTTGGCCTTTCCAAAAATAAAAACGAATGAACTGATATAAACCAAAAGTAAACACTAAAACTTTAAAATTGGTTGACCAAGACTGCACTGATAAGTCACTAATAAGGGCGAAACACGTATGTATATTCGGGTCACTTTAAAAGTACCACTAATTTTTCACAATTGCGTGTTTTCTATAATTTCTCCGCAGGAGGAGTGAAATTTGTAAAGAAAACACTTCGTTAATTTCTTCCTGTGTTACAGTTTTAAAACGATTAATTTGACGAAATGTAAAAATAAATCAGAAACTTTTAGAATGCGGACAAAAACAATTCAATAAAAAATCCGGCTGACAATGTCAACTTCATTTGCGTTTATATAATAAAGTACCAGCTTTGACAAACGCAAACCATTTGATTATATACAAAACTAGTACAGTAACCAAGGAAAAAATTATCAGTGCAATTCTCATTACTTGACGCAAGTCCAAAGAACTTGCTGTACTTCTCCAAAATCTTACTTGACTTAGGGGATTTATAAATAAAATTGAACTACATTTTCACAGTTAACAAATATGTCGAACGAGAACTACAGTCGATAAATGAAAAAACTTCTTTGTAATATATACTTTTTTCGTAAAGGGTACATTATTTATATTTAAAAAAAAAATATTAAAGTTAAGCGAAACTTTAAAATCTTTTTTAATTTGGTTCTATCAAAATTAAATAATCTACTGAAGTCTACTTTTATTTATAGGGTGAATGTAAAGCAATCAAAGAAACCAAAATCGCATTTATGCAAAATTTGCAGCCGAAGATTTTCCTCTAGAAAAAGATTAGATAGGCATTTGGAAGTGTTAATAATGAAACCCCAGTTTTTTTGTCGTCAGTGTGCCAAGGTGGTGTGTTGTAGTAGTGATGACAATAACGATCTGAATTACGCCGGAGCTGCAGTACTATGTGGAGTTTGTAATTCAATTTTAGAAAGAGAAAATATACTTGCTCCTTCGTGTTTTCACGATGAAGTGGATCTGAATGGAGAAAACGAAAAACAGTTTGACATGTCTCTATTAAACAGCCTAACCGATAATATTCCCGATGATTCTATTAAACCAAAAAAAAAGAAACCCAAGAGAAGCAAAGAAGATAAATTAAATGAAATAAAGAAATTCTTTGAAGAGAATGGGATTGAATGTGAAGGAGACGATAGTGAAAAACCTACAGAATGTACAATATGCCGTATCTTCTTTAAAACCATGACAGAGAAAAGAAGACATAAGAAGATGTACCACAGAGTCATTCAGATATGTCCATTATGTGGTTACACTACACCTCACGCTTCATCCTTTTCAAGACACATGTTTAATCACCGAAATGAAAGAAATGTCAAATGCGATATTTGCTTCAAAGGATTTAACACAAGACATGCGCTAAAAAGACACAAACTGGTGCATGATGAAATTGGTAAACACCAATGCGCTGTTTGTGGTAAAACCTTCAAGAAACGATATAATCTTAACGTTCATACTAGAATTCACACAGATGATAAACCATACGATTGTTCTTGTTGTGACAAAACTTTCAGAACTAAGCAGTCGAGAGATAACCATGCCAGAAGTCATAAAGAGTGTCTTTAAAGATAGCAGTTTGCCAAATAAATCGCCTGCTGTACTGTCGGGAAATAATCAGTAGGCAGAACCCAAATGATCAGGTTTTAAAAAAATTGTAAAAGCGGTTCAAATCTAAATATAACTTGTTAGTTTGGGAGGGCGGATATGTATGATTACCTTATTCCAATTGGCAAAAAAGGGTAGATTGATCCTTCTTTAACGTAATCTCCATACATTAACTCATTAACCATGCGTGTACGCCATATGCATACTTTTAACTTTACCATAGCTTTTCCCAACTATTTTTGTGTTCAAACCGTCGCGTCACACGTATTTTTCTTTTTGTGGATCTTAATTGTTTTGTAATCTGGTCTATTAAGCGATGTTAAAAGTTGCTTTTTTTAAAGTTAATTTATTGTAGTTTTAAATAGCATATAAATAATGAAATTTCATTTATGTAAGTTCTGTTGTAATATTGGCAACGATTAATTTTTGTTATTAATTTATTATTGCGTTTGCCTGACCTATCAATAAAATTATCAAAACATATCGCAAATATTCATCTGGGGAATTTTTTCTAGGTAAAACATAGGAGATGGCATTGGACACGTAGATAATTTACTTGGCCAAAATGGTTGGACTGCTTCGGCAACAAAGTTTTTCTACTTTACTCCCTAAAACCTTTTTGCTGCTGTGTGTATTATTTTTTTTTAACTTGCAACACAATACATTTAATTTGATATTCCACATGCTATACTTTACTGTAGGCATTTCCAACAGACAGACCGACATGGACCTAAAACCCAAAGCTCTAAATTTTTGTCACATGTTGGTTTACTTACAAGTTGTACGAAAAAAGTTTGCCTCCAGGTGCTTTCTCCACCATCTTGAATTAAAGTTGGTAATGAAATAGCGAGTGCCAAAAAGGCCCCGCGAGCCTTTACAAAAGGGCGCCTGAAACAAAAGAGTGAAAAGGACAAAATAGCTCCCTTAAGGGTAAATTTGAATAAAAAATGCGCTTCTTCCAATTACTTAATTTAAAAAACTGTTAATCAAATTTGCATCAAATTTTGTACGGATTTTTAGTTTTTTACATAATTTTACGTATTCACGGTAAAAATTAAACACTAAATAAAAACCACGCGAATGGTCTGTGGGAGATACCAGAAGCTTCCGCTGTGCAAAATTTTGTTAATTTTTGATGTGCGGTTTATCTGTTTAAGTAAACGAAGTGTTTTTAGAATTCAAATTCACTCTTAACAAGAGAAGCGTGTAACAAAATAAGGCGCAACAAAAAGGATAAATCATGTCCGCGCAAGTGGTAAAATAGCTTCCATATCTATGATCAAAAAGTGAGTTTGGTTTTTCTTAAAAAAATGCTTTTGCTCAATTTTTTAGTTTTTGGTGGGTTACGTTTAGTAAAATAATATTTGTTGATAAGACGTCAAGCATTTTGTTTTTATTTTGATTTCATCAGTTACTAAGTTATGGAAGAAATAATTCATGATTCAAACAGGCGAGAACAATCTGGAAATTAGAAATTTGTATTGATATTTTGGTTAGTTGCAAATGGGCAATTCCACTCGTAATGGCATCTAAAAAACTATTACAAAAACCGAAGTATCTAGTGTGTGGGGTATCATTAAACGTGTACAGTTATTACAACGTTATAACTTTTCCAAATCAGACAATAATATAGGTAGGTATAATAGACAGTACCTAAAATATAGGCAAACAAAGGCAATTGCAGGCAATTTAATTCAATGATTCTTTTAAAAACTTATATCATGGAAGGCCCCTCCTTTGCTGCCAACTTAACCCACCTTCTTGGTACCCAGTACGTCGCGTCGGGCCGGAACCACTGCTGCTGCTGCTGCAAATGGGCTAATGATGCACTGAGTGGCAGCCTCCTGGGAGAGAGAAGCATGATGCAGACCAAGAAATTCGTAAACCGACCAGATATAGCCCGTCTAAAGTGGCTACTGGGTAGGACACGAAGAGATATTGGACTTCTGGATCCCAATTTTTGAATTGTGAGAGAAGGAACGTTCTCCTAAGCGATGTGATCGATCCGGGATCCAAAAAAAATTATTATAGAATACATGGCCAAACACCCGAAACTTCGAGCAGGAACTTTTTCCAACTATTTTACCTACAAAACGGGTCAAAAATTGTGGGAGCATTTCGTTGATTTTCTTACCTTTAATTTCTAAATTTTTCCTTTTAAAAAACACAACAGACAAAAATTCAAAAAAACACAACGAGTAATAGAGGTTAGAAAATCGTGTGTTCTACGCAGGCGTCTTTCGAAAAAAGCGGTGTTCTCTCACTTGAAACCCGTCGGATCGGATCTCTCACTTTTTACGAGAATGTGAGCAGGTTTTCATCGTTCAAAAATACATCACGGGCTAGATCCCTACCGACTGGTGATCATTCGCAAAAAAAACCACACGTTCCCGTTTCAAAAATTGGGGTCCTGATAGAAATACTGACCGAACATAACCGGCTCAATAAGCATGTGACTGTCATGGGGATCGGTAATGACTCCATCTGCCGGGCGTGTAGAAGGGCAGAGCAGACATTCCGGCACCAGATAGTCAGACACCCGAGTTTGGATGCAGAGGACCTGCAGACGCTTAAATGGACCCATCTACTGGTAGGTCTAATAGCCAGTAGCTAAAATATAGGCAATTTAATTCAACTATTATTTTTAAATACTTATATCATAAAGTTCCCCTCTTTTTCTCCGAACTTAACAAGATATATGGACTTGTGAAGAGAACAGGGAGACCCGGAGAGTCAGCCGCCGTACAGGCCGAGCAGGTGGTGGATTAGGGGACAGACTCAGGGGTAAGGCAAAAAGCGATCACTAGGGCCTACTTGCCAGGCTTTGGGCCACCCCCCGTCTACTACTGCTACTACTACTAACCCACATTTTTTTGACGAAAAATGAAAACCGGATCCACATTTTTGATAATAACGTCAATTGAACAATTTTTATCAACAGCATTCAAAACGTCAAAGAATGGGTAAGCTTTTCTTCAAATTCTCGCCTGCGGCGCATTTGTGACATCTTAACTCTAGTTTCTTGGTATATATAGCCCCAATCACTTTTTCAGGAAACTTAAAAAGATTAAAATTTTTAAACAATGTTTTGTTTATATTGCAAAATTTTTCGCATGCAGTGCTATAACATTGCTTGTAAACATTTTGTAATTTTCTTGAAAGTTTCGGAAAGGGGGCGTCAAAAGCCCTGCCATGAGTTAACACAAATTTACATTTAAACATTAAAATTAAACACTTAAAACCAAAGCAAGTAAAGAAAAGTAATCATACCATTTTGTTATATCTCTGGATTAAAAATATATTTTTATACGACTGCTTTATAAAATGAGGTATTGCACGAGGAGAAAACTCGTTGATTTAAATAAATATTTGTTTGATAATGGACAAACACATATTTCTTTAATTCAAATAAACTTTTTTTACAGAAACGGATTGTTGGTTAACCAAACAAAATAAATATTTGTTTGTCCATTATCAAACAAATATTTATTTGAAATCAATGCATATTTTTTTCTGTGTGATGATGATGATGATTCATTTATGAGTGTGCCAGTCTGGCATTGTCCACTGCGACCACTAGCCGGTCTATTGTGGCTCACTTTTGACATTGTTGTTGCTACAGAATATTCAGCCCCTTAAGAGCAGGGAACCCCACTATACAGCACAACCACAATATGGCAACGTTTGTTTGAAAAAAATTAACATTTAGGTTATTTTATTTATAACCATATTCTTTAAGTTAACCAGGGCCGTCTTTGGACCTCTCTCATTTTTTTTTTTTGAATTTGAAGAGACATTATTAATATCAGATTAATACTCGATACTTTCTCTAATTGTTTTAATTAACTTTTCCATTCAAAATTTCTAAAAATTAAAATTATAGCAACGCTAATAATTCGTTTTTATTTCCACAGTTTTTCCTTATATCAAGGCCTTTTGGATGTAGTGGGTCAACCAGTTCAGGCAGTAAATGGCACACAAAAAATGACATCAGTTTTTCCACACACCTGGCCCAAAACTCTGTCCCTGGAAATCTGTAAAAAAAGTAAAAATACAGAAATCATATTTTTTTAAAAGATGGTATTATTGTACATTTTCTATTAAAATCCCGTGACTACTCCGAAGTACAAAGTAACACAACACCCTATTACTGAGAGCCAGTTGCCCTTTCACTTGGTAGTAGTGATCGTCGTTTCGTTTCAACTTCATTTATTTATTGATTTAAACATTAAAATAATTTTTTTTATCATTCTCTGAAAACGAATTTGGGCATGCCCCATTGACGCACTTTCTTTTTAGGTTTTTGGCATTATTTGGTTTTCGTTTACTTTTGTTTACAGGTGCAATGTGCTGTTTGGTTCAAAAGTATGTTCTTATTTTTATTTGCCTGTATAAGCTTTACTAACATTCTTTGGCATTGCACCATCTTCGGGGGCTTCGATTATATTGTCGTTGTTCGGTATCGGTATATCAGTATTAATTAAGCAAAGAGCGCCATCGTTTCTGAAAGATTCCACTTGGTTTTCACTTTTAATCACGGAAAAAAATTTGCTCATAAGAAAAGGTCATGTGTATTATTATTCTACATACTTTTTTAGCTGTTATTTAGTACTTACCTTGCTCTCTTGCATTGGCGCATTACACTCTTTTTTAAAGACGAATAAATGCGTTTTGGGGTAATATTTCGATTCCGGTCCATCACTAACAAAGTCGCACTGAAAATGTCTGCTACATTGGTGACACATTCAGAAATAAAGATGCTTTATTCACAAAGTTTCCAGCCGCTATCACGTTAAGTAAACTGATAATCTGCTTTTTTTTTTGGTTATGGTTGAAATAAAAGTGTAGACAAACCAAGTGAATTTGAAATAAGAAATTCGCTTAAAAATTGAAGTTTTACATCTAGAAAATAAAATCAAAATTCAGTGTTTCAGATACCTTAAACAGTGGTTGCCATATTGTGCAAAATAGTAATTTTCGTTTTATGGAAATCATAGCCAAATGAAGAATACTAGAGAAATGAGCTTTTTTAGAAAAAAACTTTATTTAAAAAAAATAAATTCCAAAATTAAGATTTGGCACATTGGGCGCAATTGAGAGTCACATAATTAGTATGTGTGCAAAATTTCAGCACTCTAGCACTTTTTGTTTGGCCAGGATTTCCAGAATACGATTTACCTGGGGGTCCTGGCTCTTAAAGAGGCTCGCAACCATAGAGAAAGTAATAGCTACGCGAGAGTGACCGATACTGTATTATACTTGGAGAACATCGTTTGTCGGCGACACGAGCGCAGCCGGTGGCTACAGGAAGACACTACAGACACTTCCTTATCTAATAATAAAAAGATACGAAAAAACTTAACAGGCGTAGTTTTTCCGTACTTTTTAGTGTTAAAAAAGCAATGCATTCGCGAAAGGTTTTAGCTCTATACAAACCTTAACCAACTTTCTTTAGCTTACAAATAGTTTTTTGGACCCTTTAATAATCTAAAATAGGAGGAGGTGGTTATAACTGTTGAATTATATTATCAAATATTAAAGGTAACAACATTTTATTATGTTATTTTCTTTTATTAATTGGGAAAAAATCCCAGTATAAAAGTCTTACAGATTTTATAAATGTTTTAACCTATATCTCTTTCTTTTGTTGTATTTTAACCTATTATCTTCTTGCTTAACTCTGTATAAATCATCACAATATTTTCTTCAGGGATTTGGTTAGCAAAAATCTGAACCCCAATTTTCGGCACTTTTCAAATAGTCCCATGCTCTCTAGCTTTAATGGTAGTGATCCAGCCTGATTTGAATGGCAATGGCAAGTTGTTATTCCACTATATGTAGTTCGCAGTAAAAATTATGGTGGATAGATAACCCTCGCCATTTTTTGATAAGATGTACATTTTCTCGTCCTAAATGCGAAATGGACAATCCTGTACCTCAAAATTGTGGATAAGGACTTGGCACAGCAATTCAAAGGTGGGCAATTTAAGAGGTCACGTGATGGATAGGGTAACCCCCACACCCACCATATATGATGTAATAGTACCACCATGAATGAGTTCCGGCATACCAGTTGATTTTTGGTTTGGGGGTACTACCACATCATATATGTGAAAATGGTCGGGGTTACCCTACCTCCTCCAAAATTGCCCACCTTTGGATTGGTGTGCCGAGACCGTATCCACAATTTTGAGGTACAGGATTATCCATTTCGTATTCAGGACCCAAATGCACATATTATCAAAAAATGGCGAGGGTTACCTATCCATCATATTTTATACCTTGAACTCTTGTTCTATGACAGACTTTGACAAGCGGTGGCAAAAAGGTACTAAATTAAAATTGTGTGAAATATATTTCGACATTGAAAAATGTTCTGTCTTTCTTTCATTATCATATAGAAAGAGATGGACGGTGCAAGGTAGGTAGGTGTTTACTTAATTCAAGCTTTAATTTCACTCTCCGACGTAATGCGCTATGCGCTATAGGAACGTAGTTCCTGCGCGGTCCTATATTTCTGTGAAGTCTCCGTAAGTTATGTTTTCTCTGCTCGCAACTTGCTTTGGTGAAGAATCTTTCAGATCCAGCTCGTCGATCTGTGGTTTGCCGAAAATACGTTGACGTTGACGTGCAATAGCCAGATATTTACATACACATCTCCAACCGTCTCTACATTCGGTGTTCTCACTTAGACCCATTCTGTGCAATGGTACTTTCAGCTTGCAGTGTCCGGTATATAGATTAACCATTGTCCGGATCTCCTGTCTGGTGAGATCAATGAGTTTCCCTGCTCTCTTCCTGCAGGGTTCTGTAATGAACTCTTTGGAATGTGCCAGTCCCGGCAATTCTCTCCAGTATTGCTGGAATTTATTCTCCCTCCAACTTGAGAGAGCAATGTTGATTGTCTTATATGCTATTCCAAGAGCTGGTTCGGAGCCAAGGAAGACGGCGGATAATCCTGACATTTTCTCGGCTACGGATCCGACGGCTGAAGGAATTTTGGATCCTTCAGTGTACCAGCAGCTATTTTCACTTAAATACTTATTCAGTTGAACGAACAGTCCTCCCTAAGTGGGAGAATAGTGTTGTATAGCTTTCTGATGTTTACTGTTGCGGGCATTAGATCCGGTAGCAGCCCTAGAGTGCAATGACTCTCAATTACCCGCTACTTCGTAGCCTTCTTTTTCCAAGACAAGGTGTAGAGGAGGATACTTGCTTGACGTTGGATGCTTGTTAGTTTGGCGCGAGCCAGCGTTTGTCTGCCCTTCGTGTACCAAACTATTTTTTCTGTGTATTTTGCACATACTGTGTGGAAAGCATTTTGTGCACTTATGTGTCAACTTTGCACACTGATGCACATCTTTCCGCACAGCTTTGTAATTTACTGAAAATAAAGAAAATCCACTTGGTTTTTGCTTGCAGGATTTGACATAGCCGGTTTTTGGAAATTAAAAGTTGGGTTGTTAAGGGCACCGAAAACAATAAATATTAAAGTACCGATTCTTAAGTTTTTAAGAGCACGATTTTTCATTTCGAAAATTGTTCTTTTTTGCTTCAGCACGATTTTTAGTCTTCCGCATGATTTTAAATGTTTCGAAGGATTATTACTTTAAAGGACAATATGGGTACTATTTTTCATTAAGAAAATTCATAGCCTTAACCATTAACTTAAAAAGTCAGATGCAGGCACTTCACTAAAAAAATCGTGCGAAAAAGTAAAATTGTGCGGAAAAGTTACTTTTCCGCACTAGTGCTGAAAAGTTACTTTTCCGCACGATTTTTGTATTGCTAAAAATGAGGATATTTAGGACTAATTAAATAATTTATGTAACTATTCTATCTTATCTATCATTTTGTAGCATTATTATAAAATATTTGCGTATTAAAAACATTTTTTTTTTTTGTTAAATAGGATGGACAGAAACACTCGTTGGAAAAACATTGTATCTAACTCTTGCGGAAAGTGCCTTTTTCACCCTTGACGGCTTGCCCAAACTCCGCTCCGCGTCGTTCGCGCAACAGTCGTCGCGTGCGGAAAAGTACCACTTTCCACACTTGTTAGGTAAATGACTATTTCACGCACGCTTTGCGGAAAATGGCATATTTAAAACTAAAATGCGTTTAAAAAAGCGACACTTTCCGTACGCTCTCGTAGAAAAAAGCCATTGTTTTGTAACGTGCGGAAAGTAAACAGTACTTCGATCAAGTAAAATTTTGACAACTTTAACGGCCGTTGTGGTTGTTTTTAACGATAACCGCCACTCGCGTTTTTTAAAGTCATACTCTTACTTTATATTTCCTGGACTTTTTAATTTAATTTTACCGAAAAAAAAAATACTAAATCAAATAAAGACTTACTTTTAGAGAACTACCGGATCATTCCCAATGTCCTTATTGCGTCATGTGTAAAAAATCATATAAGACAACTGATCGATTCGAAAAACATGTTAAAAGAAAACATTGTAAGAAAACCGCATTTTGTGACTGTTGTCTAAAGCCATTTGTTTTTGTTTATCAAATGGAAGCTCACAAAAAAATTCATTTAAAAAAATTGGAACAGGGAAAGAAACCCGTTGAGGTCAACTGTCCAGATTGCGGCAAAAAGTTATGGAAAGATTTTCTAAAACCGCATAGAGCCGCGACTCATAATGTGACTTACGATAAATATTATTGCGAACTCTGTCATCAACATTTTAAGAAAATTAAAAACCATATCGCAACGAAACATAATGGCGTAATACATAGCTGTGAAATTTGTAAAAAGACTTTCTCCACTAGAGGAAATCTTAATTTGCACACTAGATCGATGCACACTAATTCAGAGGAGGTGTGTAATCTTTGTAACCAGAAATTTGCCAGTATCAGAAATTACAGAAGACACGTTAAAAGACACCACGAAGGTCCCGTTAGCACAGTGTGTCACCATTGTGGTAAAACGTTGGCAACTAACAGAGCATTGACGCTTCATTTACGAACGCATACAGGAGAACGCCCTTATAAATGCAAAATATGTGACAGAAGTTTTACTAGACCGGAAATATTAAAAACTCATTTACGTGTGCACACCAAAGAAAGGCCTTATCTTTGCGAATTTTGCAGCAAAGGTTTTACCCAAATGCAAGCCTTAAAGGTTCACAAAAGAATCCATACTGGAGAAAGACCTTACAGTTGCAGCAAGTGTACGAAAAAGTTCATATCTAAAGGTTTATTAACACAACATATTTGTTATATTTTTAAGACTGATTAAAATTTAAAAAAAAATAAAAATTTAAGAATGATTGTGATTCATTGGATTGTGTTTTATTAGAATGAAATTTATCTATAAGGTGGGCCACAAAATTCCGCACTTTTTGGATTGGATAACTTTTGACTTGATCACTCGATATTGAAATATATTGGCCCTTTGGAAAGATATAACGTGGAAGTTTTTCGATTCGGTTAAAAATTTAAAACTTCTAAAAAATTCAAGATTGCGGACAGTTTTAAAAAGTATGGAATTTTCACCCCCTCTGAAAAAAATTATGTGCAACACTGAACACAATCTAAAGCTTTCACTACAAACGCTCATTGTTTCTGTGTATATTGAAGTATCATTTATTTAAATCAGTTGGGAAATAAAAAAGTTATATGTTTGTTGACTACGAGTGTTTTGGCTCCGCATTGAAAAAAATCACAAAATTACATACATTTTCCATTTGCTTTATGCTTTGACCTAATTATTTAATTAAGAAACACGCTAACGGTGGGATTTACTAAAAAGGTTTAGTCTATTTTACAACGGTCCTATGTTTAAGTGAAATTTTTGGTTTCAAGCATTTTCAACGAACCCTCCTTGAGTTTTGGACATAGTTTGATTTATAAGAAGAATTTTAATAAATTTGTTTATTGAATAATCATCTTAATACAATCTTTTGTTGGATTTAAGAGGAAATTTTCAATTTAGAAGAAAATAATATTAAAAAATTTAAACGCACGCGGGGTTTAAATAGTAAACACTCTGTAGAATAAATTAACATTGGGGCTATATGTCACTCTAATTAAAACTTACCCTTGTTAATTAATTTTTCCAATTAATACGTGATGTCACACAACGATTTGGATGGGTAATAATAAAATAAGGAGTAGATTAATTTTGTATTTATTTAAAAGGTGTTTTTTTATTTATGAAATGTATTAAAAAACTTAAGTGCATTTCTGTCACTGTCGAAATGTCAGTTTAAAAATATTAGTTCTGCGTTCAATCACACACAGTACGTTCGGATCCTTTACCTCTGCTTGTACCTTGGCTTGCACCCACCTCTACTGATGAAAGCTACAGCTTTAAAATGAGTGGGCTTTGAGTAAGGAAAGTTTTTTTGACTGAGCTTTTAGATAACCTCAATGTTTTAGTTTCAGTTTGTAAATAAATTAATATAGTTGTTTTGGGTTTTTTGTTTGGTATATTTTCGTGCATCATCAGTGACCTTCACTTATGTTTGTTTTGCGTCGTAGTGCCCTCATAAATATATTTTTTGTGCTGAAAAAGGGTTCAAAATATGGCGTTTTTTTGGACAAAATAGGAGGTGTTTTATTGGGTAATGAACAACTTGGGATATTAAATAAGGTTAATTAATCCTTGTAAAAACGGTTACTTAGGGAAATTATAAACGAGCTTATTACCAAATGCCACAAAACAATCCTTTCTGGGGCTATAAATTTAAACCAACCCCTTGAGGTGGTCTAAAAAATCACCAACTTTATAACCTCAAACACAAATAATGAAGCTATTATGTGCCAAATTTTTGGCGTATTCACCATTTGCCATTTTTAAACCTGTCAAAAAAAAAGTTTTAAGGCATTTTCTCCTAAAATATGGTATAGTAATAGTGGTATTTTTCAATAACAATACAAAATAATCAATAACTTTGTTTCTTTTCTGTATGGGTAAGTGTTTTTTGAAAATTGGTTTTAAAATTTAGTACCCCCCTACAGGTGTAAATATTTAGACCTATGGGGGGGGGGGTACTATTTTAGATCTTAGTAAATCTCACTGTTAGAATCTAAATACCCATTACTTTTTTATTTCTTATCCGATTTGGAAGATTTGGAAATACTAATTTATATTTTGTCTAGTGTGTTACTTTAAAAAATAAGGCGTGTAAAACCTAAACTATCCGCCATCCTAAATTTTTTTTAATGTTAAATTTTGAACAAGTGGACGCAACTTTCTTGCTTTGTTTCTTTAAACAATATTTGTTTTTAATTAAGTAATCAGGCCAAAAGTTATAGCAAATTGAAAAAATATGTAATTTTGTGATTTTTTCCAATGTTAAGCCAAAACACTCATCTAAAAAATCTAAAAGCTTATAACTTTTTCATTTTTCAACCGATTTAATTAAATGATACGTCAATATACACATAAACAAAATGAGTTGTTAGAGTTTGTTGTATGTCGCACATACATTTTTTTTAGGGGGGGGGGGTGAATATTACACATTTTTTAAAACTCTCCGCCATCTTGGATTTTTGAGAAATTTTAAATTTTCAACTAAATCGAAAAAGTATCAAGTTTTATCTTTTTAAAATACCGATATCTTTAAAAATCGGACACTTACGTCAAAAGATATAGCCAATCCAAAAAGTGCGGAATTTTGTGACCGACCCTATACGTAACTGGCAATAACAACGTTCTGGTAAATTATTTTCATCCATCCTATAGAATTAATCGCGCAGTATTGTCAAACTATGCCAAGGTTCAAATTTTTGACATTCTTGAAGTGTCATTCGTAAAGGGTATTTCGTGTTATCTTTCTAGGATGTTTCTTAACAGGTTCGGATGCCTTAGGGTTTGGTTAAAATTAATGAGGAACGCTTTTCAATGGGTGGGTTACAATTCTAGCACAAATGGGCTGGCTATATGGAGATCATTTTTGGACCTTACTTTTAAGTGACGATTCACCACAGAAAATAACTTGTTTTTCTTAAAATTCTTGGGATCTGTTATACTTTTCATCCCATAAATATTAGGGAGTTTTTAGAACTTTTTAGTGAAAGTGGCATGATGCTAATGGCAGGTACGCAAGCGCAGTATATAAGGCATTATTTTGACACTGTTGACATTTAAGCACGCGCATTAGACTACATAAATAGCTTAAAGTTAATTTTAGGGTTTATCGGCATTCGTATTCTTATCGCTATCGAGTCGACCTATCGAGCAGGTGTACTTTTAAACTAATGGCGGATGCGTGACAGCTCCAGCTGATCAAATGTGACAAAACGTTGTTTCGTATGCAGGGACGGTCGTAACGTTACGACTCCCTTATCGTACCTAACGAGGTTTTCGTGCATTTAATCAGCTGAAGCTGTCACGCATTCGCCATGATTTTAAAAGTGCACCTGCTTTATTGTTCGACTCGATAGAGATAAGGATACGAATGCTGATAAAACTGAAAATTAACTTTGTCTACTGTCGGCATAATGTATGTGCATGTATCTGTTTGACCTTATTCGTGTAATGTTGACTTTTATTTTTGCCGTATATAGTGCGCTGCGTACATGTCATTGGTCTTATATTCGACTAACGTGTAATGTTAACTTTTATATTTGCCCTATATAGTGCGCTGCGTACCTGCCATTGGTCTCATATACATAAAGTCGGCATAGCCTGACTTTAATAAAGACGGCACTATTTTTGACAATTCCGCACGAAGTTTGGAAGGATTCTGACATTGTTGTTGTCTAAATATGTCATCTTTGCTATCAAAATAATGTCGACTTTCATAATGTTTGTGGCTGCCTTTAATAGGGACTTATCGGTACATATAGTCGGCATAGCCTGTCTCGGCACTATTTCTGACAGTTTCGCACGAATGTTGAAAGGTTTCTGACATTTTTGTCATATAAATATGTCATCTGAACATGCTCATATTGTGCCATTCTTAAAGTTGACAAAGGTAATGCCGTCCTTTATTAAAGTCAGGCACAAACATTATGAAAGTCGACATTATTTTGATATCAAAGATGACATATTTAGATAACATCAATGTCAGAATCCTTTTAAACTTCGTGCGGAATTGTCAAAAATAGTGCCGTCTTTATTAAAGTCAGGCTATGCCGACTTTATCTACCGGTAAGTCCCTAATAAAGGACGGCATTAACTTTAATTTGTCGACTTTAAGAATGGCACAATATGAGCATGTTTAGATGACATGTTTATATGACAAAAATGTCAGAAACCTTTCTACCTTCGGGCGGAACTGTCAGAAATAGTGCCGAGTCAGGCTATGCCGACCTTATGTACCGATAAGTCCCTATTAATTATGCCGACCCCTGCTTAGATGTCGATAACTTCCTTTAACAGGAGGCACAAACTTTATTTCTAACCTTATTTTTTGCTACTTGGTTACTTCTTGATTTTTCTAAGATAGCAAACAAGTTTACTGTCAAGATTTCCGAAAGTTTCAAAAATTTTAAAATAATGGACACTGAAGAGGCTGCAGCGGAAGCGATGAAGGCGTTGCTGCCTGCAAAATCATCTTACAATTTTCAATTTTTAACACTAATATCTATTGTCCCAAATGCTAATTTTGACTGGTAACAAAAGTTTTAATTTTAGCGACGTGGAGGTCGAAAAATTGAAGATTCAAATGCTTGTAAAAACCAATTCGTCGCGTGAATACAAACAATGCCCGGTATGTAAAAAGTGGCTTACTGCATGTTATGCTCAAAGTCACATGCTTATCCATAAGAAAAAATCAAAACATCACTTTAAATGTAAACGGTGTGAAAACCGATTTTTGACCAAGGGACATCTCATAAGACATTGCAAAAGTGAGCACAAGTTGGAAAATCCCTATCCATGCAACTTGTGTGATGCAGAATTGGCCTCTCACAGAGCCGTCGATGCCCACAAACGCAAACATCATCCAGAAAATTTGCCTTATTTCTGTGACCAGTGCGGAAAAAAATGTCTTTATCAAGGCGAGTTAGACCAACACATTAAACTTGTTCACGTACGGGTCGCACATACGTTTCCTTGCCCCAGCGAGAACTGCCAGAGAATATTTAATTATGCTGGATCTCTAAAATACCACCTCCTCAGTGCCCATGCAAAAGAAAACGATAGAAAATTTTGCGATGTGTGCGCAAAATCATTTGACAACCCTTATCTCTTTAATCGTCACATGAAAATGCACGCCCGTGGTGGACCTGAAAGACATGCTTGTCATTTGTGTCCAAAAACTGTTTCGTCAAGATCTAGTTTACGAGAGCACATTCGAATGCACACTGGAGAGAGGCCGTTTGTTTGTGGATATTGCAATCGCGCATTTAAAATTGATAGGCATCTAAAAATGCATATGGTTGTACACACAAAAGAAAGACCTTACAAATGTAAATTTTGTGAGAAAACTTTCACACAGCCTAGTCCGCTAAAAAGGCATAAATTAAAAATTCATGCGGATCAATTGGCTAAGATAAGAAGTGAGTTTTAAGTTAATTCTTAGCATAAATAATCCGGAGGTCCTCAAAGGGGGTCTCCAGCAAAAATACAAGTTATGTTTATTTTCTAGTAGAAATGTTCTACTGCCACCAGTAATGTAGCCAAGGGGGGTTTTGGGGGTTAAACCTCCCCCCCAGGAGGTCCAACCCAATCTAAAATAAATTAATCATGATCAATGGCCCAAAAAAAGTGGGGGAGCTATAGCTCTGACGTCTGTTTGGTGTAATTGTGTAATTTTAGAATTTTTGCCTGCGGTGCTATGACGTCATTAATTGTTACAATTTTAGTTTAATTCTAAGTATAATTTTTCTTCAAATTTTCATTTTCGCCGCATTTATGATTTGGCAAGAAATCTATGTATACCACTGGAACCCACCCCTTCTTGGCATCTAACCCAATCTATTTTATCAAAATATTTTACAAAAAAACCTAAGAGATATTAAATATTGTTACAATTTTGTTCAATTTTAGACAATTTTTTTCTCAACGACATTTGAAACGCGTAAAAAATAGCATTTTAGTGCAATTTTTAAAAATTTTGCCTGCGGCGTATTTAAGGGTTAATTTTTAAAAAAATCTGCCAATGAGACTAGATGAGACTTTCTTTTAAAAACACGTATTTTTGTTTCCTATACAGCACTAAATCAACACCTATTAAACGGCCCCTCTCCCGTCCCTTCAGTTCAAGATGTCAAGCAGTAGGCACCTACCTAATTTTTTAAAATTTGCCATAGGTAGTTGATTTTTATTAAATGATGAAATCCCCCCCCCCAGAGTCGATTTCTGGCTACGCCACTGCTACCAGAGTAATTTATTTTTTAATACCACTTTGAATAGCCGAGTTTTATAGAGAGAAAAAATTAAATCGGGTCACTATTTTGTCATCGTACCGTTGATATCATCTATTAATTCTTAATTCTTTTTTAATCTATCATACACCTTGCCTTTGAAGGTTAAGTGTTACCCAAAAGGTTTGATAAAGCTCCAAACTTGTTGACGAAATAGTGACTAAAAAACTCGGTTATTTAAAGTAGTATCAAAACATCAATAAAATCGCTAGTCTTAGGATCATTTTTAGTACAAAATAAACACAACTTGTATCTTTGCTGGAGATTTGAGTAAAATACACTTAATTTTAAACTGTTTTAAACTTTTGTATTTCTGACAGCAGAAAAATTAAATATTTCTATTAAAGATAAAATAAAATGTCTCATTTGCGCTTTTTCTAACTTGTACTTTTTTGAGGTTATAGATAAAAATTGTTGTTTTATATTTTTTAAGGGGAAGTGCAGGAATTGAAGGATGCTTTAAATAATCATATTTTAAAGTAATTATGCCTGTCTTCACACACCCACATCATTGAAAAATTAAAAATGTTTTTCACCTAGCGTGCGTGAAACACCACTTTCCCGCACTCCGATATTTATTATCGTTTTTTTTTTTTCAGTCAGGTAGTCATTGAAAAAAATTTGATTGAACTATAAATAAAACGCCAGAAATTATTTGTTTCAAATGTCGACGTTTCGACCTTTATGAAGTCGTTTTTAGGTTACGGGAAATTATTACTTACTTCATTGTACCCTATATATTTTTTAATTTTTAAGTTCTAGAAAAAAATACCTTTTTAACAATACTAGACACTTTTAATCTGCCACTAATAGTTTTCAAGATATTTGCACTTTGATCTTAAAAGTAAAGAATTTCATGGCCAACTCTGGCTATTTATTTTAAATTTGTTAAATTTATGTGTGCAAATATCTCAAAAACTATCAATGGCAGACTTAAACACTGGGATTTACTAACATCTGAAATAGTACCCACAGGTCTAAATATTAAGACATGTGGGGGGGGGTACTAATTTTTTTTTTAACAGACCGGAAGGGTGTCCGTACAATTTTTTGTAGAGAAAGTGTAACTTTACAAAGATATGTACAAAGATGGGACCAGAAAATAAAAAATTCTAAAAATTTTAAAAATTAAAAAAAAATCAAATTTTCAAAATTTTAAACATTTTCAAAAAAAAATACAAAAATTTCAAAAGTTCTCAAAATCAAAAAATTAATTTCTCAAAATTTTCAAAAATTTTCAAAATTCAAATATTTTCAAATTTCAAAATTTTACGAAATTTTCAAAAACTTGAATGTCACAATTTTCTTTTAGTTGCATAAATAATACAGAGTATGTACTTAGGAGTGTTTAGATGTGGTATTTTTAATCATTTTTGATATTTATAATGAAATTTTCATTGGTCGTAGGTAAAGTATAGTTCACTAACTCGCATGTTATAGTCATTACACGCTCAGATGAATTAATACACTCGCCTTCGGCTCGCGTCTCAAACTTTATCTTCGCCTGGCCTGTAATGACCATCATAACATGCTTGTTCCTCCTAACTCAATCGTAAAATATCTCTTCCCCCTTATTACCTGCTTGCCCGAACTCCGCTCCGCATCGTTTGGGTCAACGGCAGTCGCGTGCGGGAAAGATTAACTTACCGCGCTAGTTAGGATAATAAATATTGTTAAAGATGAAATAAAGCGACTCAATAATTGTGCTCTTTATAATCTGTACAGTTTTCAGATTAGATAAAACTTTTTTAGCAAAAATGTAGAAAATTCTAAAAAAGTAAGCTAGCGGAGAGAGCAAAAAATCCGTAATTTTTTAAATTCTAGTGTTTAATTGGTATTATGACACTGGTGGTCGCTCTTTTTCGAGAATGTATTGAAAAAATCGCCGGTTTTTCATAAAAACAGTTAAATTTTTGATAGTTTTTCAAAAATTTTCATCCCCGTCGCCCTTATTGGGTCCAAAGTTGCATTAATTTTAAAACTTTTGCATAAAACTTTTTCTTTTCTTTTACAAATTTTGACTTCGCGCCCTCCCCTGTTGGGAAAGTTGCGACCCCCACTGATTATTATAATATGACGTTTGACCCAAATTTAAGTCACACTTAACTTTTTGGTCGATTCCAAGAAAAAAATATATATTTCTTGAATTATGTGTTTTTGTATTTGGACTATCCAGTACTACTATATAAGATAAAAATCAAAATCTTCCATATACATCTTAGAGAGTGACAACTATAAACCTAAAAGGCAGTTTGTTTAACTGAAATCGTTAAAAAATCTCAAATGTTTTTAAAAATTAATTTTTTCTTAGTTTTTATGGCTTAGCCAATAAACCTTATGGACAAATCCTGTCACTTTGACAAAGTGAAGATTATTCAGTATTATATTTTTTTTTTAATGCTAGCACAGCTATCTTTTGCATTTGTAAAAACCTTGGTGCCAAAAAGGCCAATAAAATTGTCCATTTTGGTAGAATTTCAAACTAGATTTTTTTTTGTGAGAAAAGTGTAGATGCTACAAAAAATGTATGGAACATTTGTTTTTAACAAAGTAAAATAAACTCCAATTTTTGAATATTTTTAAATATTAAAAAAAAAATCCCTAAACTAAACGTGCTAAAAATAGTTTATTCGACATTTATTACTTAAGGTTGAATGCTTTAATGTATTCTACTTTTTATTTTTTTGAAATGTAATTTTTGATTTTTTTAAATTTTACTCTAAGATTTTGATTTTTATCTTAAATAACAGTGCTGGATGGCACAAACACAAAAACACATCATTCAAGAAATATATTTTTTTTTTCTTAGAAAGTGAAGTATGAAGTTTTTCTGCTATTTTTGTCCGCCAAAACGCTGAGATTTAGTGTTGTGGGGTTATGTTGTTTGTTTATCTAAAATCACCCTATTAATAGTATTCTATCACTTTTTTGGTTTTGTTTCATTAAAAAAGGAAAACAAAATATATCCTTCGAATTGCACTTTCGCACCCCACGAAATAGGTTGATTAAATTTGTCCCGCATGCGAACATCAAATGCACAACCATTTCTAACCTTATTTCAGAGACAATATTTTTTTTATTTGTGTTTTTTAAATTTAAAGTCTAGTTTTTGGCAATGGAAAGAATCAGTACGAATTCCCATAATTTGATTTTGGACGAGGAAGGCAATTTTGTTCTAGATATGGAATAATCAAGAGTGGTGAAGTGAGTGAAAAAGTGGTGAAGGTGAATAAATCATTCTCAACGAGTAGTTCTTCATTTATAAACGCATTTACTATTACTTATTCCATAATTACAAACAAATTTAAAATCTTCAGAGTGAGGTTATAATAATGCGTCTTGTCCGTTCATATTGGACGAATCGCCGGGCACATTCGGAGTGCACTCTATCGGGTAACGCTCTGCGTCGGACTTCACCTGGACTCTTCAATCTGAATGCACCCCTGGTCCAGGATTTGATATTACCTACCGCGCGGAAGTTCTATGAAAATGTTTTTAAATTATGATGACTACCCTCCCCCGAAACCCAATTTCCTTCTCCCCCCACTTTCTCTCATTTCTCAATTGACCATTTTCCGAGTTTGACAGGCTGGGTAGCAAAAAGGTTTACCACCAAACTAAAACAAAATCACCAACAAAAAAAATAAAACATTGATAGGTGAATTTGGGTGGAAACCCTGATTTTCAACATAACCAAACCTTTTTGTTTTTAATTTGCGAAAATAAACAAACGGGCACTTCAGTGAATTTAACTTAAAATTTACAAAATAACTAAAGGTATAGTGTAATAAAATCCCCGCGGGGTTACTGCTGCAGGGTGAGAACCATAAAAAGCTGGTTTAAAGATCAGCTCATGCTCCAAAACTTAAAAACGAGTTTTAAGGATTTGGCTTCTATAAACACCTAGTTAGAAATGGATAGCATACAAGACTTTTTACTGCTTTGATGAGGAATCCAGCCAGTTACTACTGCTCTGATGAAGGAATCCAGAATTCATTTTAAGTTTAACTCTCAGCTGGCTACAAGAACCGCCGCACTTCGGGGTTATTCCATTTATAATTAACCCACCATAGAAATAAAACGGTTTAAAGAATGGGCTTTAACCTGAGCAATAGGATGAATGAGGAGGGCAGCTATTTGCAACTATGAGAGAAGAACAGTTCAATGGGTGTATAATAAAATTAGGAATATACAAATGATTCATTAAACGAAGTTTTTAAGGTGTCGTCTTATTATAAAAAGCTTTAATTAAAAGTTAGATTTTACAATTTTTACTTTAATTTATGGAAATAATTTAAAAGTTGAACTGTCTTTGAACTTAATTTGTAAACAAGGGTAGGCCTGCTTGACAAACAGAAAATTTAAATAAGTATGCAATGGTTTTTTACAGGTACAACACCAAATTATATTTACATTTTCTTTTTTAAACTAACCCTGCCAAAAAAACTGCATCAAATCTCTTAGAAAAGTTTTACAAGATTTTATAATGTTTTACCAGGTTTTATATCTTTTCTATGCGGTATCTGAAACAAACTTGTAAAAACCTAATCCAATTTCATGAAGTACAGATTTTTTCTATCAGTTTTGACGAGAAAGATAGCTTGGCCAGTAGAACTTTCATAAGAACCTATGCGGTTTTTTTACCTGGGAAACAAAGTTATTATTTTGGAGTTTATTATTGGAAACAATTTTTTGGAGGTTTTAATCGATTGAATAAAACAAATTTCCCTAAATATATATTTTTTCACATTTGACTGTCGTTCATTTTGTGGTTAGTTTATACGGATCATGGTGAATGTGCTGTTATTGAGGTTGAACCTTATTCTAAAACTACAATTATTGTAAATGGAAGCATTTTATTCTATTAAGCTTGATTATTTTAACTTTTCTTCCATGAATGCTTTTAAAAATAGGGCAAAAAAAAAAATTATTTTATCCTAGTATTACTTAATATTGTATGATTTTGCTTCAAGTCAATAGATTAAGTATACTTAAATTAAACTTGTTATCTTTAAATACTCTGGAAAATGTAATTTACGTTAATTAAATAAATAAATAAATTAAACTTTTAAAATAATCCTAAATATTTCAAATAAAACAACATTGAAACCTTCCTACTAAACAAATTAATTTATTTACTAAGTATATTAAATAAAATATATTACAAAAATAACCATATGAGGTCAAACTTTTTCTTGTATTTATTAACTAATTATTCATCCAGTAGTCAACTTGTTCGCAGCAGAAAAAAGGTTGCTCTGGCCTTTACAGTATCCTGAAACAGAGAAAAACAATATAGTTAAGACCCAATCGGGCATCCTAGCTCAAAGTTCCGTCCAAAAATTATCAAGTTAGAAAAATATTTTTTTATTTGGACTTATTATATCAAATTCTAACACTCAACTACTTAAAGCACGAAAATAAAGTAGATAATAGAGAAATTTTGGAACACTTATTTGACACTATAGTGGTTATGGTAATTACTATGTCTGCACAATAGCTAAATTTTATACCGTTGTGGTAATTAGCCACTACCACTGCTGTAAGCTATGAATTCATTTTGTTGTGGTTCTGGTTATTTTTTTTGTTAATGTAAGAGAATTTTTTTGCATTTAATTTTATTAAATAAAATATGACCAGGTTCGAATATATAAAACACTTTTATTTCATAAAATAAAGCCTAATTTTTTGTTTTTCCTCGTCTCTAAATTGTTTACAAGTGACAGTTTTTAATGTGTTCTAATAACTCTGGTAAAATCGATGCATGGTAGTGGTTGATAAACACTACCACAGCATCTGTCAAAATTTTAAGTGTTCCAAAATTTTCCTAATAATACATAGTCACTTTTATGAACCGTGGGAAAAAAAGGAAACTTAGTTTTCTTGTGTATGTACTTACTAGAAACTATTGTCCGTCCAGTTGTTAAATTTTTTAAGTTCCTTTCATTGTCAGAAAAATAGAAGCGGTTAGCCATCGTTAATCTTTGAAGTTGTGTAGTACCTAGCTGGGTTGTGTGATGGATCCTTATATTTCCTAAAAATAACAGAAGCAAGTAAATCACAGACCATACGATATTGATTATATAAAATTGCTCTACCTTTGCCATTAGCTCACAAAACACCCACCTGTTAGTGTGGTTTGGTCAACAGTCCTCGACTTCCTCAAGGAGCCTTGTCCACTTACTTAAAGCTGGGCCAGATCAACTTTGGAGCGTCTCGCCTGTCTTTATATGCTTTTTTTTACTTTAATTGTGCCCACGCCATCAGGTAACATTTTGAATGTTTTTTACTTTTTTATTTGTGTGTTGCAACCATCTGGGCCGCACCAACCTCCCAAGTTGGTTCTAAAATTTTATAACCGGATTGCAACTGTGACGTCATTGTTTTAAAACGAAAGGACCGGTTCCGGTTTTGGTACAACCAGAACCAGGACCAACTGATGAAAACTGATGTGGCTAACAGCAAAAATAGGCAATTTACTCATTTTCAACTTCTATTTATATGCAACCTACCTATCACATTAAAAATTACAATTGGAAAACGCAATAAAAATTTTGTCGGAAATGTGAAGTGAGCAGGCGGGTAGAGGCACGTAAGAATGAGAAATTTTTCATTTGTGATGCCAGAAGTGCGAACCGAAAAGTAAGCAGGCGGATAGGAGCTACCGTAATTTATTTTCTTACTTTACAGAACTCTGACTGCACCTTTAAACTTTTAACTTACATGAGCATACTAACCTGGGAAAAAGCATTTCTACACATTGAACTGCTGCACATCTCAAGGCATATCTGTGACTGGATGGATTCCTCATCAGAGCAGTAAAAAGTCTGTATGCTAGTTGTGTATAGAAGCAGGGACATATAGGTCCCTGATAGAAGCCAAATCTTTACAACTCGTTTTGGAGTATGAGCTGATCTTTAAACCAGCTTGTCATAGTGCTCACCCTGCAGCAATAACCCCGCGGGGATTTTATTACACTATACCTTTAGTTATTTTGTAAATTTTAAGTTAAATTCACTGAAGTGCCCGTTTGTTTATTTTCGCAAATTAAAAATAAAAAAGTTTGGTTATGTCGAAAATCAGGCTTCCCACCCAAATTCACTTGTCAATTTTTTATTTTTGTTGTTGTTCATTTTGTTTTAGTGTGGTGGCAAACCTTTTTGCTACCCAGCCTGTCAAACTCGGAAAATGGTCAATTGTGCAGAGGGCAAAAGTAACCAAAATATTAGTGTTTACAATTAGAGACCAGACCAGAGAAAAATTTTGAACATTTACAGAATATTACGAATTCAAGTACAGACGATTGTGGGTTTGTGCCCTTATATAAACTTTAAACTATGGATTACTATATCTAATCATTTCTAATTTCATATATGTGGTGGACCACAAAAACCCGGACTTTTTTGTTTTAATTGCCAATTTTTTATTGATTGTCGGATTTTAAAGCAAAAAAGAGTTTTGGAAAGGTAAAAAAATAGACTTTTTGCAAATATGTCAAAAAATGACATTTATAAAAAATTCAAAATGGCGGATGCATCTTAAAAAACCGTCGGGTTTGTATATTTTTTTTTGCAACTACAAAACACTTCTATCTATTGACTGTAAACTGATGTATCATTTGATAGATTCTATTAAGAAATAAAAAAACTGGGTTTTTAGTATACTAACTTTTTCCATAAAATAAAAACTGCTAATTAAGTTAAACCAGATTTCGTTCTTTTTGACAATTTTGTTGACAAGGACAGCGAGCTTACTTAGCTGACATTTTTGACGCGTAGTGTCATTTGTTTTATGGCATTCTCGATATAATTGTTGTCTTTCGTGAGTAAAATAGCCTGCTATCAAATAATATTTTTTCATAGGTTACATGTGTAACGTTTTTTGGCTTAAAAAGACAATGAAATGACAACATTTCTTTAAAAAAATTATTTTCTTGGTCGCAGGTTGTAGCAGCCATTTTCTTCTTAGGTGATTAGAGGAAGGTTCAAACTTGATCGTACAGTAGATCAACGTTTAAATCTTGCTAAATCTAATAAAAATTTTATTTACACAAATTGTGCATTTTTCATCAAATTAGTCTATTCTTGTAGGGCTGTACCCAGGGGCTTAAAAACCCAAAATTGACTAGTCATTTCAAAATAAGAGGAAACATCTGTATATTGAGTACGTACTGAAATATTGAGATTATGTAAAATAATTTTATTTGGCACACTTTTCTGTTCATGAAAGCAGTATTTTTTTTAAATTTCCGCGCGATAATATCAGGTTCTGGACCAGTGTGCGGCGGCGGCGCTAAAGTTTTATTTCAACTACCAACAAATTTTTTTGTAAAAGCCTCCTTTTCTTGTATAGGTATGTCATTTTTGAACTTTAATTAAATAAGATAGGTAAGTATATTCGGAGAAAGCATATCTTGAAAAACCGCAATAGATTTGTAACAATCAAAATTTTTTTTAAAAACTGTTCGCCCCTCTGATGGTCGCCTCAGTTTTCGAGACACTTGACCTATTCCGTAGTACTGTGAATTAAGTGAAATAAAATAAGCGGCATTAATTATTATTTTCTCTGTTCTATTCTATTCTTTATTATATGATTTGACAACCCCAGAAAAGTAAATTGACCTATCCCAAATGCGTTCAAAAATAAATTTATGCATCAAATCGTTTTTCCGACGAAAGCACTTTGTTTTAAAACGAGCTTTTCCTCGAACATTTTGCTACATAGGCGCGCGTAAATGTTTGTCGGCATTTTGAGCATCAAAGGAAAGCCCGTCTGTGTGGATGCCACTTAATGATCGACGCTATTTTTTATAATCTGCCATAGTTTCACTCTACATACATATATAAGGATAAAGTGCAACAAGAAATCAACTATAAATGGTACTATATCCCGAATAAATGTAAATAAAATAAGTCTTATTTTGTTGCTGGGTTTTTTATGCGATTTAAAAAAAAACCGTTAAGATTTTGACAGGTATTTTTTTTCTTTTGGATAGAAGGTCTATTTTAAGTAAATCATCCCCGTCCGTCAAGTCGCCGTCACGTCGCATCGGATATTCGTCAAGCTGGCAGTATATTATGGTACAAATATCTATGGAAAAAAATCAATATTTTCGATAACCAAGGCTCAAACTAAATATAACCTTTATTGTAGATCCCGCTATGTTAACTAAAATTTAGATAATTGTAGGTATCAATAAAAAGCTCACCGTACTCTGTCGACGCATATGGTGTTACAAATAATTTATCTGCACTTTCATAACGCCAATAAATTTTAGGTGCATTTTAGTCACCAATAACCCAAAAATCATCTTTCGGTTTAGACTGCACGATATCACTCTCATTGAGATGAATAAGATTTGCTACACTAGTATTAGGCAACAAATATTAAGATTTTTGCCTTTTGATAATATTACTTTTACCCACAAATCTTCCCAAATGCTCACAGTTGGCCATTCCGGAACATATGACTCAAATTTTTGACTAACCGCTAGAAGCACACCACCACCATCTCGTTTAGTTATCAAATTTAAATCTTCTTCCTTTCGGTAGACTAAATATTGGTCTTACGCTACAATTTAACCAAGTCTTATTCAAGCAAATAATATGAGCAGAATAAGTACAAGATGAAATTAAAAACTTGCGTTTTTGTACGTAACCCTTGAACATTTTGAGTTACAAATAAAAATCAAAATTGAAACCCTCTTCATTTTATATCCAGACTTTTATAGGGTGTATCCAGACTTCCTGTATGTATCCAGAGTTTCCTGGGTGTATCCAGACATTCCAGGGTGTATCCAGACCTTTGCGCGTTTTTCCAGACTGTTCCAGCGTGTTTCTAGACTTTTCCAGGGTCATTCCATCCTTTTTTAGAGTGTATCCAGACTTGCAGGGTCTCTCCAGACTTCTAGGGTGATTCCGGATTTTTCATGGATGTATCCATACTTTCCAGGGTGTATCCAGACTTTTCCAGGGTCTTTCCAGACTTTTTCATAGTCTATCTTGACTTTTCCTGGGTGTTGTCAGACTTTCCAGGGTGTATCCAGAATTTCTTTGGAGTAGACGGACTTTTCTAATACATTTTATATGTACTATATATATATATATATATGTATATATATATATATATATATATATATAGATTCAGACTTTATGGTTTCTAAAAACATTTCGTTTTACATGCTATATATACATATATCTATATATACTCGTATATATATATATATATGTTGTCAAAAATTTTAGATTTTTGTCCATTAATCACGCAAAAACGCCTACACCGATTTTTATGAATTTTGATAGGACAATAGGGTGTGACCTGTATCTTATCTTAAGCTATTTTTTATTTAACATTTCGTTCTATAACTCGAGATATATGGCACAGAAAATTGAATTTTTCAAGAGTTTTTTGCATTTTTTATGTGATATATATATATATATACATATATATATGTAGTCAAAAAATTTTGGCGCTATTCAACTACGATTTTTATAAGCTTTCCAAAGAAGTATCACACAGTATGAATTTTTTTGGGGCTAGCTCCGAAGGGTGTAATAGCGGAATGCTCAAAAACAATAGGGTCTGCGCGTTAACAGAAGTAATAACTGTGTAAAATTTTGTTATGATTGGTGCAGGGGTTTTTTAGTTAGAGTGGCTACAAACTAGGCGACAGACAGACCGACCGACAGACAGAGTGACGGCGACTGGATTCGTGCTTATCACTATTCGGAACCTCAAAATTCGTGGAGGTTCATGAAAATCTCGAAGTGCGATTTTTAGATAATTACATTACTTCCCTTGGCGAGGGAAGTAAAAATGACCAAGTTAAGGAAATTGCAGCAAAAAATAATAATTAGTACTAAAATAAAGTGCCTCGAATACAACATCCATTGGGAGGTCGCCATTTTTATACTAGGATTCGATGGCCATGGCTGACAAAAAAATGATCTCTGTGGTAACTTTACTTATTAATTTCTGACAGTTTGTTATTTTCTCGTATTTCCAGAATATTTTTTTTGTGGATACTTGAAAAACTTTTTTTTTAAATGACTTTATTTTTGGTAAGAATAATTAAAATGTTGTAATTGTATTACCATTTTATTCACAGTCCACAAATAACAAAAACATGGTTTTTTTTTATTACAGTGCAAAATATTTTTTTTTTATGTTTTTAGAGGCGCAAAAATAGTAGTTTTCACAACTAGTAACTAAAATAGTGCTTTATTTTGCAAGTGTTGGTTTAAATAACGAGCGCAGCGAGGTATTTAAAAACGCGAGTAAAAAAAAGCACAGTTTAGCCGCGAGTTGTGAACACTATTTTTTTTAATACCTTTATCAGAAAATCCCAGAAAATTACCTTTCAAAATCTCGAAAGAAGAGCACTTCTCGCAACACACCATCTTTACACTATAGATCAAGGCGGCTGGTAAATGAAATAACAATCGTTTCCATAGCGATGTGTCTTTTTACTCGGTGACATTCATTGTTGCGCCATTTTAATTTTTGACAATTTGATATTTTGACGATTTTTTAAATGATTTTTTCGTAAATACTTAGTGAAAACTGGCGAAAGTGAGTTAATTTTTGGGCAAGAATAATTAGATTTTTTCAGTATTACTATTTTCCACTATTTCTCTTTAACTTTGGGTAAAAAACGGACCGAAATCTTTTTTTGCACCCGCGATCAAAAAAAAAGTTTTTTGCATAGGTAACCAAAAAAGCCATGCTTTAGTTATCTGCAGACAGTTACTAAAATCATGTTGTTGATGAAGGTATTAAAAAAAAATATTTTTACTATTTTTTTTACACACAAATAATGTCCAAAAATTAAATAACAAAAGCTCGGATAAAAGTGAATGCTTTTGTGTTGGGTTGGGTCTAGTTTTTTTTATGTTTTTTTGCCGGTTTTTTGATTTTTTTGATAAAGGTATTAAAAAACTTGCGGCTAAACTGTGCTTTTTTACTCACATTTTTAAATTACTCACTGCGCTCGTTCTTTAAAACCACGCTGTTAAAAAAAGCACTATTTTAGCCACTAGTTGTAAAACTACACTATTTTGCATCAGTAACCAAAATGGTTTGGTTATTTGCGGACAGTTCTAAAATCGGGTTTTTGATGAAGTTATAAAAAAGTTTTTTTACTCCTAAGCAACATAGAAAAGTTGCCAAATGCAAAAGATTTATGAAATTGCGATTTGAAACGAGACTGAAACACAAATTTAAAAACCTCACTGCATACGTTTTTAACAAAATTAGCCCGACCTTATCAAAGTGTTTGACTTAAAAATGTTTTTTAACAACAACTAACTAGAAGCTCAAATAATTTTTTATTTCACAAGCCTTGGTTTAAATAACGAGGTTTGCATATGCAAGTGTTTTAAAAGCGCGAGTAAAAAAGTACAGTTTTTCCGTGAGTTGTAAACATTTTTTTAATATTTTTATTAACAGATCCTAAAAAACAAAAAAAAACGAAAAAAAAAACTCGAACACAACATCTGCTGAAAGCTCACCAGCTATAAATCCAGGGCGACTGATGAACAATAATGGTTTCTATGGTGACCTTACATTGTTTTGCCGCATTTCCAAAATATTTTTTTTTTGTGAATACAGGAAAGGCTTAAGGTTATGGCCCAATATTTAGGTAAGAATATTTAAATTTTCTTAATATTACCATTTTACGAAACTTTTTTGGTAAAAAAATTAATGGGAATTCTTTTACACCAATTATCAAAAAACGTTTTTTTTGCATCGGTAACCAAAGAAAGCCATGGTTTGGTTATTAGCGGACAGTTAATAAAATCGAGATTTTTATGAAGACCATACATATAAAAAAGGAAACTTTGGAAAAATAACGCAAATTATAATCTTGATCCTAAAAAAAATTGGACCACTTTTTTGACTATGGCATTGAAAGTTGTAACGAACATTACATGTTATATTTCACTGTCGTCTAGTTTAAGTTCTTAATTTCCACGATTCTACAAGAAAAAATAATTACATACAGCAGTGATAGGTCAAATCGATTTCTCTAAATTTTTTTACATGAATTTTTTAGCTTTGATATGTACTATAGAAAAAATGTTATAGGTCAGTTTAGACGTTGAAGCTGTGTGAAAAAAAATACCGGTAGAAAAACTTGCTAATTTTTTAATTTAATTAGACTTTGATTTTGCTATCAAAAACCGCATCTCAGTTTTTATTACAAAAGTTAAAAAATATTACTTTGTGTCGTGCCATATTTAGAGTAATTCGGTGGAATTTTAGTCTATATAACACAACGTATTGCGAAGGATTTGATGTTTTAAGATGTGACGTAGCAAAGATGCCATGACTATCCTTGACTAAGCATAAGCTTTAGAAAAGTTTAATCCAAAAATAGTGTAAATCTGGTTTTAAGGCCGTATTTTGATCTAGAGATAAATGCAACATTGCACTGGATCAGCTGGTTTTTAGAGTCGTGCAGAACTTGCTCGATTACAATGAACGGCACTTTTGGCGAAGCTTTCTACACCTTTTCTGTGGTAAAGTGTGCGCAAACTTGCTGTCTGACATGTCTTTCACTTGTTAAGCGTGGTCGTTGTTTTAAATTCGCACCAGTTTTAAGTTTTCTTGTGAAAATAATAAATAATTGTCTCCGTACACCCGTAAGTTATCACGGATTCATAATGCCAACCAGGGCCTACATAAGGAACGCCAACAAGTATAAGTAATAATCTTCACGGACAGCTGGTGGTTGATACTTTTATTTTGAAAAACCATAAAGTGGACAAAGAAAATTCCGGATTTTCGCCAAGAAAAAGACAGCTTTCCGACCCTCAAAGTCTCCCTAAATAATCCAGGTGAGTCACAGCTTCCTTCCGTGTATGTAACGTACGGATCCTTGACAAATACTGAACTTTAATGTTTGTGTGCCTCTTTAAAACGAATATAAACCTCCTTTATTTCATATTTCTTGTATTTTTCGGTCTGTCTCGAGTCGTAAGAGGACAGATGATCGCCTCATTCAAATAAATAAATTGAATATCTATCGAAATTTAACCTGCTGAAGTCTGCACAGCCTATCGTATAAACCGCAGGCAATATGGAACTTATGGACCAAAAATGCACACAAAGAGAGGCAAGATAGTTCACACTTGATATGGCCCAGCTGTAAGACATTGGGCAAGGCTCTTTGCAGAAGTCAAGCCTAGTTGACATCAAAACAAGATCAACAAGTGAGTGTTTAGTTATTTTTAGGACATATTAGGAGCCCTCCAGTCTAACATGTGCAAATCTGAGACCGATCATTCACAGAAACTGCCTAACCTCAACACATTACTGATGACAAGAATCTACAACTCAACAAATGGACCGAAACTAGTTTCTAGTAAGTACAAGACAGCTATAACCTAGTTTCCACCTACAACTTTTTCATGTGTGCCTGCGCACGCGTCACATGACTGTCATAACATTTCATATTGACATCATGTGACGTGTGTGGGCATTCACGAAAAAGTTATAGGTGGGAACCGGGTTTAAGTCTATCCTTGTTTGACACGGTTTATAAAAGGAAATTTTATTATCTACTTTTTTTTTGGAGGTTAAGTAGTTGATGGGAGAAGAATTTGATATAATAAGTCTAAAAAACAAAGGCTTTACTATACTAACCTAGTAAGGTAGAAGGACCATTTGGGTGTTAAGTTATGTTATTCGTTTTTTGTTTCAGGTTACTGCAGAGCCCAGAGGGTCCTTTTTGAACTGGTTAGATTATGCAAGAAAAATACCACATTTCACTGAACGGTACACTGTATTTAATTAATTAATATAAGAAATAAAAGTTTGATGTTGTATTGTTATTTTTGAAATACATATGATTTGATAAAGTCATTAAATCTAGTTGTTGCTGAGGAAGGGTTAAATGTTGTTTTATTTGAAATATTGAAGTTTGTCTTTGTTTTTCAAAAAAGTTAACAACAATAAAATGAAACTAAAAAACAAAAGATCAAAAGATCTTGGGTGGAAATAACGAAAATTTAAACTTGGATAAGTATCCCACAAGGAACACACAAAAGATCAAAGCGAAAAGAGAAATGAATAAACGATGTTTCGCCCTGGGTAACCAGCGTGGGCTCATCAGTAGTTTCACTGGTCACCCTCCACTATACCTCATTAAACACCATCATACACTTAGATTTCCAACCTTGAACCACTCACAAATAGGCATCGTTCCGCACTGGTACTTACTTATCCAAGTTACCTAATACGAATTCGTCCTGGAGTGTTAATATTTCCAGTAGGATTATGCTCCTAAGGCAACTAAAACAAAGAAGAAGTTAATAAACCCCCAAATCAGTTACTTCAACCGAAAAGAAACTAAAAAACAAAAGATCAAAAGATATTGGGTGGAAATAACGAAAATTCAAACTTGGATGAGTATCCCACAAGGAACACATAAAAGATCAAAGCGAAAAGAGAAATGAATAAACGATGTTTCGCCCTGGATAACCAGCGTGGGCTCATCAGTAGTTTCACTGGTCACCCTCCACTATACATCATTAAACACCATCATACACTTAGATTTCCAACCTTGAACCACTAACAAATAGGCATTGTTCCGCACTGGTGCTTACTTATCCAAGTTACCTAATACGAATTCGTCCTGGCGTGTTAATATTTCCAGTAGGATTATGCTCCTAAGGCAACTAAAACAAAGAAGAAGTTAAAAAACCTCCAAATCAGTTACTTCAACCGAAAAGAAACTAAAAAACAAAAGATCTTGGGTGGAAATAACGAAAATTCAAACTTGGATGAGTATCCCACAAGGAACACATAAAAGATCAAAGCGAAAAGAGAAATGAATAAACGATGTTTCGCCCTGGGTAACCAGCGTGGGCTCATCAGTAGTTTCACTGGTCACCCTCCACTATACATCATTAAACACCATCATACACTTAGATTTCCAACCTTGAACCACTCACAAATAGGCATCGTTCCGCACTGGTACTTACTTATCCAAGTTACCTAATACGAATTCGTTCTGGCGTGTTAATATTTCCAGTAGGATTATGCTCCTAAGGCAACTAAAACAAAGAAGACGTTAAAAAACCTCCAAATCAGTTACTTCAACCGAAAAGAAACTAAAAAACAAAAGATCAAAAGATCTTGGGTGGAAATAACGAAAATTCAAACTTGGATGAGTATCACACAAGGAACACACAAAAGATCAAAGCGAAAAGAGAAATGAATAAACGATGGTTCGCCCTGGGTAACCAGCGTGGGCTCATCAGTAGTTTCACTGGTCACCCTCCACTATACATCATTAAACACCATCATACACTAAGTAAAACCCACCGCATTAATTTTTTACTAATTTGAATATGTGTTACTTGTAAGGTGGGATAAATAATTTAAATGCTTATTTTAAAACATTTTAACCAATTTATAATAATAATCTTTTCAGTCTACCTAGTTGCTAATTACAAAAAAAGATAAAACCTACATTTCACACATCACACATCCTATTAGATACACCAGGTAGTGATACTTCGTAGCATGTCATACGCAAGTTTTAGAGACAAGAAAAACATACCGCCATGGCAGCCGGCCTGATCTCTGCTAGATACTTCAGTATACTTCTTGCGCTGTCATGCGACTAGTTACGGTATCGCGCGCGCGAATTGTGAAAATACGCTTTTAAAGAAATCTAACAAAAGAAAACGTGAAAAGCAAATGGATTACCTAAAGAAGAAAAGGAGGAACCTGGAAAAGGAAATGAAAAGGGCAGCAAACTGCCAGTTTTTAAACAATGGAATGAGACAAATATTATGCTTCTGGCTAATATTTTTTTGCATGTGTTTGTTGATTCTGTAAACACACATTTGTTTTTATTACGCATAAAAACTTAAACCCTGCATAGTTTCTGACTTATGCCCGCTAAATTAGTATCAATAAAAAACTCCAAATGTTTACTTACTAGCACGTCGTTTTTCATATATTATATGTGACGACGAATCTGACAGAACGAATAAAATGCCGAAAAAACTTAACAAAAGAAAACGTGAAAAGCAAATGGATTACCCAAAGAAGAAAATGAGGAAACTGGGAAATAAAGGGAAAAAGAAGCGTCGTGATTCAAGTAAGTAAGGCGCATTGTCAGTTTTAAACAGTGGAGTGAGACAAATATTAGGCTATTGGCTAATATATTTTGGCATGGGTTTGTTTATTATGTAAGCACACATTTGGTTTTATGACTCATAGAAACTTAAACCCTGCATAGTTTTTGACTTATGCGCGCCATATTAGTCTCAATAAAAAACTCCATAATGTTAATAAAATCCCTTTTCAAAATATCACATTTTAATTTCCAGAATAATTATTATAACAAAAACCCTTCACCCGTCATAATCTAACAAAAATTCTCAACCGAATTTTCCATGTAGACGGAGCATGGCTCAGAATTTTTTTGACTAGCACGCTATATCCTATATGCTGCACGTAAAAACAAATACTATCATATCTCACCCATGCTCCCGATGCATGGTTTACTCTACCGGGTGTCCAATTCTCTAAGAAGATTATTATATGTTTACTTAAAAAAGTATTATTACCACATAGTTTTTCATATTATTATATGTGACGACGAATCTGACAGTTCCTTAACTGGTCAGACCCTAGTAGTGCCTCGAACTCATAGAGAGGCACCCCTTAGAAAGTATATTAGGGGGGACAGATGATAGTACATTGAGTCCAGGTATATCAGCAGAGATAGTTTGCAGATGGAAGAAGCATCTTTCTATGGGAATATATAAAACTAAATCTCCTCGAAAAATACAAAATTCCCGGAAAAATTGCCAAATTCTTCAAGGACCCAAATTAAATCCAGGATGGTAGCATCCACAGAGCAAAAAAGACGTAACTCTTGAAATTGTAAACCATTTTGGGAAAAGGTTTTGACAGCCTTAGAGCGGGCTTTCTCTAATTTGGCCTAAACAAAAAAGGGAGAGACGAACACTTGATTAAGATCTTTTGGGACTTGCCGAATCGGCGCAGTTCTTTTGCATTGGCCACAATATTGTTTCATGCAAAAATAAAATAAATTGCTACTGCGCAAAATCCAGATCTTTTCTTTTTTAGCGAAGGTTTTGCCGAAAATTGCAAAAATATAAAAAACGCGCCGAGAGGAAATATTACAGCTAAACAGTGAAAGAACGTATTCCTTTCGGAATTTTTTTTTTCAGAAGAGTGGAATCAAATAACTCAAAATAAATTACCTTTGAGTTGCACAAAAGGTTACAAAATTCCCTTTGTGGATAAACCTTTTCAAGTTTTCACCCCCAAAACCTCAAAATTTACCAAAAATGAGTTAAAAATTTATTCGAAAAGCATAACAACATTTATAGTAGGAGCAGTTAAAACTGTTAATAACTGTCAAGATCAGTTTTTGTTAAGCTATTTTTTAAGACAGAACGATAACAGGGAATTTTAGGTTTATCTTTAATCCTAGAAACCTACATAAAGTTCTTTCGCCCACCTCATTTTCAACTGGAAGATATTAGAGAACTTAATTACTAAAAACTGCTTCCTTGCGACATTAGATCTTAAAGATGCATATTTTTTAGTTCCAATGTTTAATGAATATAAAAAATATTTAAGATTTTCATTTCAAAACAAAAGTTGAATTCTAATGTTTACCATTCGGTCTAGCCTTTTTGTTCCAACCTTTCAGGCATGTTTCTCTTATCTAAAAGATTAGGTTTTTTATTAACAATTAAAAAACCATACACAACCGACTCAAGAGATACAATTTTTGGCATTTATCCTTAATGCAAAAAAGATGTAGATATATATCGCACAAAAAAGAATAACAAAAATAAAAACAGCCATTAAGATTATTCAAAGAAAAAAAAAATTAAAATTAAAGAGGTTTCTCAAATTATAGGAAGGCTAGCCTCGGTTTGTATAGAGTACGGCTTGTTGTACGTAAAAACCCTTGAGCGAGAAAAATATCGTGACTTAAAGGCTAACAGGAACCACTATAACAAAAAGATGCTTGCTTGTTAGGTTCTTAGTTAAAAATGAACTTGAGTGGTGGTTAAAGCACATACTATTTTGCAGCCTAATTATAACATTAAAATTTTCTCCGATGCATACAAATCGGGATGGGGACGTGTTGTAATGGAAAGGAAGCAAAAGGGGGTTTTCTGGCAACAAGGTGAACAGGAGAAACACATAAACATTCTTGAATTGAAGGCAGCTTTTTATGGCTTAACAAGCTTTGTGAAAGACTTTAAAAATTGTCATATTTTACTAAGAATTGATTGCTATTGAGAGAATGATGTGGCAGTGAGCTTAGTTATATTTTTTTGTATTTGCCACGTACATAAATAACTTGGATAATCATATAGCGGACAAGAAATCTGGTATAAAAATTGTATATTTATTTGCAAGCTACCTGAACAAAAAATGCCACCGGTTTGTGTCGTGGCTTCTAGTGAATGCATTCACAATGAATTAGAAAAACCTTAATTTTTATATATTTCCTCCTTCCTCACTGTTTCCAAAAATGTAAAAAAAAGAGAAAAAATTGAAAACGATAATGCGATATGTCTGGTGGTTTATTCTATCTGGAGAACTCAAGCATGGTATCCAAAATTAGAATCCGTGATTCGCTTAAAAGTTATCGTTTTAAATCCCAAAAGGTGATTTACTCTTATCCTCGTTTAGGTAACCCCACCCACTATGAAAGAATCTTTCCCCTGTGGGTAGCAATCTTATCAAGGTGGCCTATAGTAAAAGGAGCGTTTGGGAGGATGCAATGTTTTTTTTCCAAATGATGGAAGTTTTGCGACAATAATATTGAGACTACCTAATGTAAATCAAGTTGTATTCGTTTTAGAAACAGAATCTCAAAATACTGGGAAATATTGAACTCTTAACACACATAGGTCTGCCTTAAATTTAATTTGCGAGCAGAAAAATCAGAAATGGTAGATAGGTTTATGAGACGCATTTTTAAGCTGCGCCCTTAGTTTCCGAAATATAACCGGTACCCGGAACCAGTGTTACCTTATATAGGTAACTTGTACCCTTTGGTAAATTTAACATTCGGGTTATTAACTATAAAAATGGTACTTCTTTTAACTCTTTGTTCTGCTCAAAGAGTTCAGACATTTTCTATAAGTTAAGTAACCTCAAGGCTAACGAAGAGGGCATACAAATAATTCTTAAAGATACTTTTAAAATATCTGGACCCAGAAGAATTCAGCCTTGGCTTAAGTACCCTGTTTCAAAGAATATTTACAGTTGTATTTGTGTTTTACCATTATATATTGCATACAGAAAAAAAAACTATTTCGATGAACAGAGGATACACTTACTTTAACAATTAAAAAGCCTTATAAGCCCGCTACATCCCAATACACATTAGCAGGTGGTTTTAAAAAAGTCTAAAAAAAAGACGCAGAAATAGAATCAAATTTTAAAGGATACATCACAGGACATGGGGTGTCTTCCGCAGCATTAAGGGTTGGTGCATCAATAAAAAGTATTAAGTATTTAATCAAAAAAAGAAAACGTTCAATCGATTTTATAATAAACCTTTAATTCCAAAAGATTTCTTAGCTAATTATATTAAGAAATATATTTTGTGGTTTCCTTATTATTATTTAACCTTTTAACTAATATCGCCATATTCTCTAAACAACTACCTGGTGTATCTAATAGGATGTGCCCAATCGAAGTATAATTAAGGATTAAATGACTTACCTGTAAGGAAGTTCAATCCAAATTATACGAGATTGATTACATCCTATTAGACGGCTCCCATTTAGATATTCCTGTATTTTTCATGCAATTTACTTAAGTACTAGTCAACCCGCCCTTGGCGATCTTAGTATTTCAGGAAAACTTTAGAAGTATACTGAAGTACCTAGCAGAGATCAGGCAGGCTGTCATGGCGGTATGTTTTTCTTATCTCTAAAACTTGCGTATGACGTGCTACGAAGTGTCACTACCCGGAACCAGTGTTACCTTATATAGGTAACTTGTACCCTTTGGTAAATTTAACATTCGGGTTATTAACTATAAAAATGGTACTTCTTTTAACTCTTTGTTCTGCTCAAAGAGTTCAGACATTTTCTATAAGTTAAGTAACCTCAAGGCTAACGAAGACGGCATAGAAATAATTCTTAAAGATACTTTTAAAATATCTGGACCCAGAAGAATTCAGCCTTGGCTTAAGTACCCTGTTTCAAAGAATATTTACAGTTCTATTTGTGTTTTACCATTATATATTGCATACAGAAAAAAAAACTATTTCGATGAACAGAGGATACACTTACTTTAACAATTAAAAAGCCTCATAAGCCCGCTACATCCCAAAACATTAGCAGGTGGTTTTAAAAAAGTCTAAAAAAAAGACGCAGAAATAGAATCAAATTTTAAAGGATATAGCACAGGACATGGGGTGTCTTCCGCAGCATTAAGGGTTGGTGCATCAATAAAAAGTATTAAGTATTTAATCAAAAAAAGAAAACGTTCAATCGATTTTATAATAAACCTTTAATTCCAAAAGATTTCTTAGCTAATTATATTAAGAAATATATTTTGTGGTTTCCTTATTATTATTTAACCTTTTAACTAATATCGCCATATTCTCTAAACAACTACCTGGTGTATCTAATAGGATGTGCCCAATCGAAGTATAATTAAGGATTAAATGACTTACCTGTAAGGAAGTTCAATCCAAATTATACGAGATTGATTACATCCTATTAGACGGCCCCCATTTAGATATTCATGTATTTTTCATGCAATTTACTTAAGTACTAGTCAACCCGCCCTTGGCGATCTTAGTATTTCAGGAAAACTTTAGAAGTATACTGAAGTACCTAGCAGAGATCAGGCAGGCTGTCATGGCGGTATGTTTTTCTTATCTCTAAAACTTGCGTATGACGTGCTACGAAGTGTCACTACCTGGTGTATCTAATAGGATGTGACCAATCTCGTATAATTTGGATTGAACTTCCTTACAGGTAAGTCGTTTAATGCTTAATTGTCATTGAATATCTAAAATTTTATTGTTTTAGATTAGCAATAACTGAATTTAAAAAAATGCTTTTTCTTAAGTCTCCGTTGATTAAATTGTTGACAAAATAACAAAAAAAATTTTTTTTTAATGTTTCAAACAAGCATTTCCAAAACTTTAGTAATTTCTGAACTACAATGATCATTGGTTGTTGCACGACTTCAAAGTTTCTCATGAGGCTTTACATGTCTTATATATATAATCCGTTTAATTAGCTAAAAAGCTACTTTGCATATATACTAATAGGATTAAATATTGCTAAATATAGTAATATTAAAATTCAACAAAACTTGCTCTCTTTTCTAATTCCATATGGAACGTTGGCCAAAACAGTTTCTATAGAATGTTTGTCCCCTTCATGGTGTTGAATCAAAGTAAGTCGATTTCTGAAATAGAAAAGCACGATTTTATGTGACAGCTTTAGTAAGAGGTGAATGTACGCACAGTTTATTTTTTTTTTTAATTCTTAAGTTTTTTGGGTACATCTGTACAGCTACAGTACTTAAGTAAATCCAAAAAAAAATTTGTAAATTATGTGGATTAATTTTAGATAAAAATGTAGGCCTCAAAAAAGTAATTAGGTGATTAGGTGAAAATAAAAAACTTTGTAAGGTCTAAGAAAAAAGAGCCCATAAATTTGCTATACCAAAAGCTTTAGCAGAGGTTCGTTAGTTTGAAGTTATTGTTGCAATTCGCAGTTGGGAAGTTCGAGTATCTCTGTCTACTCTTACAAGTAATGACAGACAGAGATGTTCCTATCCTAAACTGCATTTATAAATCAAGAGATATTCTACAATGTATGATCTTAGCGTTGCTGTTTACGTTGGCGCATATCTTTCGCCTTTAGTAAAACCGAAAGGCATAAATATATGGCATCAACGTTGAGCCGGAGCGGTAACGTTTAGTTATAAATCGCGGATACTTATCAAAATCAAACATTCAATACCTCTTCAATAATCTGTACTTCTAACTTTAGTACACATGCACCTTCCAAACAAAACTGAATAAGTATAAGATACACTGATAATTTTTTTTTTAAATTATTTATAAAAAGTAAACAATGATTTTGTTGTCAGAAGACAGCTGTGTCAGCTGTGTTTTTGGCAACTGTCTAGAATACCCGAATCGCGGCCACTCTGCCCTTTGCACGAAGCATACGGAACAAACCACCACTAGTGCACGCTGGGCAAAATGCACTATAAAAAATAAAAAAATCCTAGTTGTTTGTTATCTATACGGTTTTATTGAAAAAAACGAGAAAACAGAAAGTGACATTTACGGCCGTGTATGGTTTGTTCTCAATGTAAAAATTTCGAGAATTCATTATTTATTTTTTTTTATTTTTAGAGCCAGAATTGCGAAACTGTCTTGATAGTGTTGTAAACAATTAGAAAATAAAGATATTCACAAAATTTGGACCCAAATGGATGTCCCATTTTCTAGTTTATGCCTAAAAAAGAATGAACCCACAGCGTTGCCGGATTGTGTCTTTTTTCCTATTTATTTAAACAAATCTAGGGAAAAATATACGCCCTTAAAATACAAATTTTTAAAAGCCTTGGTTTTTCAATTTTTTATTGAAGAATCGAATCAATTTTAACAAACCAAATCCTATAACACTGCCCAAGTCAAGTTTTCATATAACAGCGTTTACTATACTAAAACCACTAATCTGAATCAAAAAGGTACAAAAACAAACTCCTAGTCAATATTTTTCCCAATATAGTATTATCAGGTAATAATTTTAATTAACCTTTTTTTAGGGCACAAGCTAAATCCGAATCGGTAATTTTAAATATAAATTCAAGTAATAATAAAGATATTATATGTAAGCAATGCGGCTCAACCTTTAAGACGAAAGTGACTTTAGAACAACATATCAAATGTATTCATTTAAGAGAATTTAACTTTCCTTGCGATGAATGCAGTAAAGCATTTAGATTTGCCTCGCATCTTGATCGCCATAAAAGAGTTTACCACAGAGGAATAAAATTTCCCTGCGAAATCTGCCACAAATCTTTCACATCCAAAGAATGGTTAAAAGTTCACACTGAAAACCATAATCCAGATAACAAAAAAAAACATTGTCTTGAATGTAAGAAAGTTTGTGCTAACCAACGCTCTTTAAAGAAGCACATGTTGATTTGTCACAGTAAAACAGGGAGAAAGTATTACGAAAAGCAATGTGAGCATTGCGGAAAAGTATTTAGTTGTAGCGCCTTAAAGAAGCACATTGAAGTTACCCATTCAGGTAAAGAAAAGAAACCCAAAGCTGACGAACAATTAAAACTGAATTATCAAGATGAAAACGGCAACTATGTATGTAAAAATTGTGGAAAAAGATACATACATATAGCTTCTTTTAAACGTCACTTGAGAGAGTACATTAAAGGCAAGAAAACATTTACTTGCGAATCATGTGGGAAAGTAGTTACCAGCCTGCAGAGTTTATATAACCATAAACGAAGTCATACCGGTGACAAACCATATTCATGTGACCATTGTAAAAAATGTTTTGTGTCCACGAAACAGTTAAAAATTCATCAAGTAGTGCATTCCGGAGTAAAAACACATATTTGTCAGTTTTGTGATAGAAAATACACTCAAAGATCTCCATTAAAAGCCCACATTTTAAAATGCCATTCCGAGCAAATAAGTGAAAGAAAAATAAACTGAAAATTCTCAATGAATTAGAAGGTAAGAAAGAAGAATATATAAGGTGGGACAAAAAAACAATAGATTGTTTTTGACTGTAGTTTTGTTACCCTAAGTTCGATTTTTATAATCTGGGTTTTTTAAAAAGCCAATTATTAAAATTCGACAAGAACTGAACCCGCACGGTGCTGTTGTAACTCTTTTTAAATATTTCTTAAAATGAGCTTTTTCTAATTGGTCCAAATCTACCAGCCGCCTTGACTTGATTGGTCAATATTTTCTTAGGGAAATAGTCAGCAAAATTAGTTAAATGCATTTAATCTATAGGGTGGGCCACAAAACTCCGCACTTTTTGGATTGGCTACTTACTTTTGAGATGATTACTCGATTTTGAAATATATTGACTTTTTGAAAAGATAAAACGTTAGAGTTTTTCGATTCGGTTAAAAATTTACAACTTTCAAAAAATTCAAGGTGGCGGACAGTTTTAGAAAATGTGTAATTTTCACCCCCCCTGAAAAAAATGTATGTGCGACACTGATCAAACTGTAAAGCTTTCACTACAAACACTTATTATTTCTGTGTATATTGAAGTATCATTTAATTAAATCAGTTTGGAAATAAAAATTTATAAATTTTTTGACTACAAGTGTTTTGGCTTCGCATTGAAAAAAATCACAAAATTCATACATTTTCCATTTGCTATATCTTTTGACCTAATTATTTAATTAAGAAAAATACTAAGAATATAAATACCCATTACTTTTTTATTTCGTATCCGATTTAATTAAGCGATACCTCAACATATGAAGAAAAAAGGAAGATTTGGAAATACTAATTTTTATTTTGTTCAGTGTCTTACTTACAAAAAATAAGGAGTACAAAAGCTAACCCTTTTTAAAACTATCCGCCATCCTGATTTTTAATGTCAAATTTTGAACAAACGGACGCAACCGCAACTCTCATGTTTTGTCTCTTTAAACAATATTTTTTTTTAATTAACTAATCAGGCCAAAAGTAACAGCAACTTAAAAAAACACGTAATTTTGTGATTTTTTTCCAATGTTAAGCCCAAACACTCATAATCTAGAAGCTTATAACTTTTTCATTTCTTAACCGATTTCAGTAAGTGATAAGTCAATATACACATAAACAACGAGCATTTGCAGTGAAAGCTTTAAAGTTTGTTCATTGTCGCACAAAATTTTTTTTCAGGGGGGTGAAAATTAGACATTTTTTAAAACTGTCCGCCATCTTGGATTTTTGAGAAATTTTAAATTTTCAACAGAATCGAAAAAGTATCACGTTTCATCTATCTAAACAAGTAATACCTTTAAAAATCGAGCACTTATGTCAAAAGTAATAGCCAATCCAAAAAGTGTGGAATTTTGTGGCCCACCCTATATATTAAAACGGCACCTTCTCCGTTGCGCAATGCTCTTTTAACTCTTGTCCAAAGTTTACAAGTGGAACCTTTTTGTACACGTCAATGTCGTGACTTTTCGCAAATCAGGCACAGTGACTACAAAAACTTTCAGCAAAAGCTGTTTTTTTATGAAATATCAAATTTGACAACTTCCTGTTACGGAAGCTAAGTGTTACAGAGCCCAAAATCACAAAAATCGGGCGGGATGTATCAAATGCCCAGTAGAACAAAAACAGTATTTGAGGTTTTACAAAGGGTTAAAACAGCTCCTAGTTCGTTAGGGCTAAGCTTTTTTCTATAACACTGTAGCAAATGTTTTAAAATTAAGATCCTTTTTGCGAAACTAGTAGAGTGAGTGTATTATTTGCATGTTACCCTGCTGCTATATGCATATACATACCTTTATAATTTATTTATAGTATTACAATTAGTTACCTACTACTAATTACTAAAATTCCATTATTACTTTTTTTTTCTTTTTCTTTTCTTAATTATTGCACTTTGAACTGAATTCTGCTTTAGTGTTAGTGAATTATTTATTATTATTTAATATTACCTTTTTCTATATTTTCGCATTAATGATTATATATTGTTTAATTTTTCCTTTTTAATGTGAACTCATGTTCATAAGAATGTATTTTCTTTTAACAACATTAAATAAATTGAATTGAATTGAATTGGGTTAAGCTTTATTGATTCTTGTCCAATTTTCACAATTGAAACCTCTTTGTGCTCGGTAAAGATGTGGCTATCTGAGAAACATGTAATAAAATTTTGGCGGGGGCTGTTAAAAATATTAAAATTTTAAAAGTATGCGTCATCTTGGAATCACAAGTTTGACAGAAGTTTCATGTAGTCTAAAGCTTTAATTTTTCGCAGAAGTTAAAATTATAAAAATCGAATGACAGTAAGAAAGCAACACTCAAAACAATTTACGGCTTTTTTGGACCACCTTATCCTATGTAAAGAAGTAATATTGGGGATAAAATGTAAGACTATTACAAAAATGTTTTTTATCCACGGGCAGTTAAGAATTTATTAAATTATTAACTTTAGTGAAAAACGGCGTGTGATGTAGTATTTTCTATCCACAGGCTGTCACGAATTCACTAAATCAGGCCCTCTGGAGAAAATCTTTGTCAGTTTGAGAAAGTACTTAATACAAATCTTATCTGAAAATACTGACCAAATGACTAATGTATCAAATTAGTATTAAATCAAATAAAGTTTTGGAGTAGAAGTAACTAGCGAAAATGTATTGCGCGCTTTATAAGGTACCGAAATAGTAAACATATTTTGCCCGTGAGTCAATAATCGGTTAAAAAATGGCCCTTGTTTGTTGCCAAACGTTAAATTTTGTTTTCAAGACAAAAAAAAGAATTCCGTATAATAACGATGAAATCCTTAATTTAATAGTAGTTTTAACAACTAGTGGCTAAAATAGTGCTTTTTTTACAAGCGTTGGTTTAAATATCGAGCGCAGCGAGTTGTTAACACTATTATTTTTAATACCTTTATCAAAAAATCCAAGAAAACCAGGAAAATACTTTTAAAAATCTCGAACGAAGAGAACGCCTCGCAACACACCATCTTTACACTTTAAATCAAGGCGGTTGGTAAATGAAATAACAATCGTTTCCATAGCGATGTGTCTTTTTACTCGGTGACGTTCATTGTTGCGACATTTTAATCTTTGACAATTTGATATTTTGAAGAATAATTAGATTTTTTCAATATTACTATTTTCTGCTATTTCTCTTTAACTTTGGGTAAAAAACGGATAGAAATCTTTTTTTGCACCCGTGATCAAAAAAAAAAATTTTTTTCATCGGTAACCAAAAAAGCCATGCTTTAGTTATCTGCAGACAGTTACTAAAATCATGTTTTTAATGGAGGTATAAAAAAAATATTTTTATTGCTCACTACCAACCAACGGATTTTATGCAAACGGGTGGTGGTAGATTCGGTCCCAGCCGGTAGCAAATTAAATTAAAAATTTTATGCCGATTTATCAGTGGGTACATTCCCCTTCCAACCAGAGTTTTACGATACTGAGGTGCTTAATCTCTTTCGTAGAAAGAATTTATTAGGAAGTATGGGCTTTTCCGAAAATAGTAGTAATTAGTAAATGAATAATATAAATACCTTAAATGGCTTGGGTTGGGTTGGGTTGATTTCCCTAGGGTGAGAAAGAATGTGATGGGTTGGATTCCCTAGGGATGAGAAGAGATGTGATGGGTTAGGTTCCCTAGGGATGTGAAGAGATGTGATTGGTTGGGTTGGGTACAATATATGTATTTAAGTACCTATATGTTACACTTTTATAGGTATATTTTATTTATTAAAACAAAAATTATTCAATCCTCAGTTTTATTTCACTAGTCTCCTCTTAAAATATTTTGCCGGGACCGAATTTACCTATGCAGTTTAACTGAAAACAAAATTTGGGACCGAATTGTCCAAATATCTAGATTTATTGTTTTGGTGAAATAACTAGCATTGTAAAACATCATCAAAGCTCACAAGGGTCTGGGTTAATTTTGATGTTTTCTGTACGCATAATATTTATGAGTGTCAAGATTTTTTTTGGTCTATTTTCGTTAGTAATTACCTGACTAAGAACCTTGGCGGAATGCTAAGAGACATAAAAGTTTAATATAACATATCATGTGAAAAATTAATGAGTTTTATATTTTTAGAAGAGGAAAGCAAAAACAAAAAAAGTTTGAAAACGATCCTGTATGGGAAAGTAGAGTTTTTGAATGTCTAGTTACCATCAACGACGACTCGCGAGAGTCCCCTATGTATAAATGTCCAAAATGTGATAGGATTTTTACAGTGAAAAAAAGGTTTACAAGACATTTAAAATATCACGGTGAAAAACCCCATGCCTGTGATCTCTGCTCGAAAAGGTACCATTTACCGTCCCTTTTAGCAAATCACCAAAAAACGGTACATTTTAAGAAGAAACAGGTTTCATGTGAACTTTGTGGGAAGGTTTTGTGCAACAAATATTCGCTTAAAAGTCATATTTCTTTTGTGCACGCCAAAGAACTACCAGAACATTGCGAGATGTGTGGGAAACGATTTAGGTTCCGTCAAGATTTAGTAAGTCATCAAGAGTACCACCACCAAGGTATTACACATACTTGCTCTGTTTGCGCTAAAAAATTTGCTTCGCAGAATAACCTTAAACTTCACTTGAGTTTAATGCATGATCCTAATCGGGAGAAACCTAAGTGTAAGAAATGCAACAAAGAATTCGACAACCTCAAGTACTATAGAAGACATTTAAAAATTACCCATGAAGACCCAACCGGACCATTTATTTGCGAAGTCTGCAGTAAAGAGATTGCGACTAGGCAATCTTTAAAAAATCATATGATGATCCATAGGGGAGAAAGACCTTTTGTTTGCAAAGAATGTGGTAAAACGTTCAACAGTTCTCAAATTCTCAGAATCCACATGCGGGTTCATACCAAGGAAAAACCGCACGTCTGTGATATTTGTAATAAACGATACACTCAATTGGGTCCCCTTCAAATTCATAAAAGGACACATACTGGAGAGAAACCTTATGCTTGTGTTAGATGCGATGAAAGTTTTATATCAAAAACAATGCTTAATAAACATATATGTCGAGGTATCATTTAAATTTCATGTTAGTCCCGTAAAAGGGTATCCTGAATGAACTCAATTCGAAAATACTTTGGAAGGTAATTCGAGTTTCCTCTGACAAGGCCCAGGTAAAGTGTAACCAAAACACGTTTGCGATCTGGAAAAATGACATTACACTCAATAATGACATCTTGCTCGTGTTATTTCGAAATTGTGGAATATGGTTGGGTTCTCGGCAATAAATATAACGTAAAATAGATAAATTGTTGTTTTTAAATTCTTACCGAACAATCAAAATTTTATATTTGACCATAGAATATACCCTGATTCTCATCCTTGATCTAGCAAATTTTTTTTTTTTTAGTTTGCCACATGAAAGGTGTCCTGTCCTGTGGCTTTTTGAAACAAATGAAAAACGGCTGGGTGCACTTTCAATCAAGCGAAAAAACAGTTTTTTGTACTAAGTGTAAAATGAAATACCTGATTCTCGACTGTCCACACAGACGGTTAAACCTAGGATGACGCCGTTTCGTCCGTATTAGGGACTCAAACACAATAGAATATATACTAACCAAAGACTTATCTCAACTCTGAAACGTGGTCAAATGTATAAACAATGCTCATAATAATTTTTAAACTAAAGGAATTCCATTAAAAAGCAAGAGAATCAAATGTTCGATAATAAACGGTTTCTCAAAATCTATAAAGAAAGATTAGAAAGATTATTATTTCAACTAAAAAATAAATTTTAAACTTACCGAAAAACGCTTGCAAAACTATTTTTACAGCAAAAGGAGAATAACTCTGTTAACGCAATATAAAGATCATTGAAAATGTTTAAACGAATCATGCGAAAATAAAAATGTAGTAAACGAAAACGTAAAAAATAAATCAGGATAATATTAAATAAAGAAATACTATTATATAATAAATATTATAAACCTCTTTTTTATCGACGTTGAAACTAACATAGCAAACGAATCAAAAAAGACCAATAGAAGCCACGGAACATGTCAACTTTTTGATGTATTGAAAATTTATCAATACCCTTTTACTTTCCACTTAATTCGTAAGATAATTGTAACAAAATATCGAAAACAAAAGTTCAAATAAAAGCAAAAATATTGGGCCGTTTAGCAAGACCTCCACCCCCAACATGTCAAAATAACGAGGTTATGGAAATGATCGGGGAGGCTATTTTGTGATCAAGTAATGCAGTGGCCTACAAAATTTTTGGGGCTATTCCTCAACCTACAAAAAAGAAATTGTATTAGATTTTTTTCTCGACTGTGAACTGAAAGAGGGACAATGAAACCAAGGAAATGAACAGAAAAGATGTTTTTAAGGCCTTCGCTCTATTAGTGGCTACTTCAAAAACAGATGTTCAAACTTCAAATACTACAGCAGATTGATGGAAAGTTCCAGTATAAAAAAAATAACTTTTCATAGTTTTTTTTTCAAACTCTTGAGTGGTTCCCCGGGACGTTTCCTTCACTAAATCTTAAGAATAAGCATCCAGATACAGAAGTGACATTATAACTATTGATATTATTTCAATAGTTACAAAATTTAATGCCGTTGTATTTCATTACACGCCACAAATACTTTTTAACCAAAATATTTCTGAAAAAATCACACACCACTATGACAGCCGCCTACAATTTTATCAAGAAATAATGAGTGAAAGTAGTGCAGTTCTGACATATGCTGCAGAGCCACCGCCTGTCCTCTTTTAGTGGGTGGGGGTGGTAATTTTTTGAACTGTGCTTTAACATAATCAAAATTTTGGTATATGGTTCTTTTTCAATAATTTTTTATTTTGGGCGATCTTAACGATTACAGCTACACCTCTCAAGATTTAAACAAAATTTTTGCATAGATATACAGTTTGATACCTGACTGACTATGTCTTAAGCAAAAATGCGCATATAGTTTATGTCTTGCATATTTTTTTGATTTTTAAACATGTAATTTTATTCCTCCGTCACGTGGCATGATTGCAATTTTCCATGTTTTTATTTTTGTCATTTAATATACTTGCAATATATATAATGATCGACGCTTTTTTTTATGTGCCATATTTTAAATTTGAATAAAAGGATAAAATGCAACAAAAAATCATCTTTAAATAATACTAAATCCCGAATATTAGTTGTCACGTTATGTGTACCGAATCTCCGTCACACCAATTTTACGTTTTACGTTGTAAAGGAGACCGTCTGGTGGCGGTCTCTGAATAAAATAAGTCTGATTTTATTACAGATCAATCGTGTGAGCAACGAGTTTAGATTTAGTCCTGTCTTTTGTGCATTTTTTTTGTAAAAACCGGTAGGATTTGTAGAATAAAAAAGTTTAAATTAGGGAAAAGTCAAGAAAGGTACTGCAAGCGGGTTTCCAAAATATCTTGATTATGGGCAATTAACCCAAAACGTCTGGTGACTTAATTAGCAATATCTTAAGAAGCACTTGTACTACAAAAGTAAGTAAATGCTCTTTTTAAAGCTCTTTAGGGACCTTTCGTATGAGGTATTGCATGGCATACATTTTGTTAAAAAATAATTTAAATTTAAAAAACTTATTTTTTTTGAAAAATCTCAAAAAGGTCATTTTTAATAAAAAAAAACTATTTTTACTTAAAGTATTAGTAAACTCTGTACCAAATTTTAAGATGGACAAATTATGGTTTCAATACAAAATGCTCGACGAAAGAATTTCCGAATAGCCAGTTAAAACCCCGGTTCCTCGGTAGATCAGTTGGTAGAGCATTAGACTGGTATTCTAGAGGTCCCGGGTTCAAATCCTGGTCGAGGGAAAACTTTCTCCGATCACCCTTTGCCCTCTTCTGAATATTTTTAATCACTAAAATCGGTGAAGTAGATTTGATTTAGTTTTTTTTGTTAGGTTTGCAGTGCACAGAGCCATCTTTCATTTCGTTTTGAAAAATAATAGTTGGTAAAAACAAGAATTGAAACAAAAACAAGATTTCATTTTATACATGGCGATTGAAAACACAGTTTATTTATTAAAATTATTTTTAAATAAGCAAAATTTGTTTAAGAGATGGTTTTATATATAAAATCACTGTTTTTTAAAATCCGCATATCTTAAAAAGTAACATCGATTTTAGTTATCAATAACTTTTTTACTAAACAAAAACAAGATGGCCACCTATATCTAAAAATATATATTTTTTCAAAGCTGTCAAAAATTGACGCAGAATGCCCTCAGAAATAAAAAAAAAAATAAAAATATATAGGGTGTTTCATTTAAAAATCAAAGTAAGCGCTATTTCCGGTGAAACCGGATGCGTCCGGAAGTCACGTGACCTCTCAGAAAACGTCAAATTTAATGTAATATATGGTTCAAAACTTTCAACTTTCCATCCTAGTATTTATGGAAAAAAAGGTATGTGAAACACCCAGTATGTAGGTGGTTTTTATGTAATGAAATTTTTAGTCTTTTTTTTTGACATTGAATCCATCATTTGTCCGTCACAAAATTTTGGGAGTAACTAAACAACACTGAAAAAAATTATACATTAAAAAAACATAAAAATGGCCTTTTTGAAATTTTTCGAAAAATATTTGTTTTCAAAATAAAAAAAAGTATTTAACAAAAAGTATTTTATGTAATATATCATTGGAAAGGCCTTTAAATTGGCTTTAACCATTTCTTTTATTTTAGTATGATTTGTTCTGGAGATATTGCTAGTTTTGTACAGGGTGACTGTTTATAAAGTATAATAAACTTTTTTATTATTCGTCACAAAAAGATAAACAAAAAATTACTCATGAAATTATGTAGATTTCCACTACAGTTTCACTTTTTTTTTAAAATTTACCCGTTACGCGCAGGATGGCCATGAGGTCCTTTTTTTGATAGAACACCCTTTATATTTTTTAAAATTTCGATAGATCTTTTTTTTCTCATTCCAAAAATATACCATATGTTACCATTGTCTTGAAGGGTCATTGAGCAAATTCACAAAATCGTTGCCATAAGAGAAATGCGTGGAACAAAGAATCACCTAAACTATTTGTCCTTGGCTAACACATTGCCCTTATGGCAAATTATTTTTGATTTTACTCGAGAACCGCCAAAGATAAACCCTACATATGATATAGTTTTGGAATCAGAAAGAAAAGCTCTATCAAAATTTTATATTTTTATAAATATACAGGGTATTCAATTCAAAAAACAGAACCTCATGGCCATTCTGCGTGGAGAGTGTGATTAAGGAAAAAACTGAAAATGTTAAAGAAATCTACCTAATTTCATGAGTCATTCACGCTTGTGACAAATAACAAAAAAGTTTTCCCAAGTGGAACTTTATAAACGGTCACCCTGTACATCCTTGCAAAGTGCAAAATGCTTGAATGAATGATTTTTAAGTGTGCTTTGATTGCTTTAAAAATAAAGTCGCAAAAAAATAAAACCTAAAAAATGAAAATGTACTCCGGAACTACTTTGATTTTGTTAATTTTGTAAACTATTTTTTAGTTTTGAGCAAAACATCCAATTGCGCAACTTTGCTCTAATTAAAATACCTAACCTCATTTTTGTATATGCACGTGTTTGAATTTACAAAGTCTAATTTAACTTATTGCCGTCACGTCGGATATCCATTACAATGGCAGTATATTGTCGTGCAAATGTTTATGAAAAAATATATTAAGATGTAAAACAAAATTATGATTGTTTTCCACAAACCAAAACTACACTTTTTTGCACTCGACGCGCGTTTCGCTAACAACGTTAGCATCATCAGGAGACGATAAACAATTTATCAACAATTGTTTATCGTCTCCTGATGATGCTAACGTTGTTAGCGAAACGCGCGTCGAGTGCAAAAAAGTGTAGTTTTGGTTTGTGGAAAACCATCATAATTTTGTTTTAGTGCAACCAAAGGTTCCAAATTCCCAACATATATTAAGATGTAATAAAATAAAAGTTATCATTTTATACTAATGTCTTTAGGTGGGATTTTCCAAATCACTTATAGTGCCAATTAAAAAGTTACTGAAAAAGGCCCATATAATTCATTTTCTTACAAAATTGCAATCGGAAATAAGTTACAAGACTGATTAATAATAATAATTACGATTAACTCTAGAAAAACAGAGACAAAGCAAAGCCAATTCAACCAATATAATTGGAAGAAAAGAGATGTATGTATATATACGTGTGTATAGGTATGTGAGCTCTACCTTTAACTTTAATGTTGGCTTTAAATTGACGAGTATTTTGCTCCGTCTCTATTTTTTGGAAGTCTGGTTAAAATCAAAAGTTTTAGAAGAGTTTGTATAGGAGTTGTATAACTTTTGTTTGGTTTAATATCTATTCAACATATTCAACATATGTTTTAGGAGAACTGAATATGTCACTACTTGGGAGAAGAAGACATACAAGTGTCCGGACTGTGATCGAAAGTATTTTAAGTTAAAAGATTATAAACGGCATTTGAAATTTCACGGAGAAAAATCATATTTTTGCGATATGTGTCCCAAAAGATACCATCTTCCCTCTATACTAGAAAAACACAGAAGAACTAGTCATTTAAAACAAGAACAGGTTGATTGTGATTTGTGTAGCAAAACTTTTTGTAGCAAATGGTCTCTTAAGGTTCACATGTCATTTGTTCATATTAAACAGATGCCTGAACATTGTGAGATGTGTGGAAAGGGTTTTAAAACTAGGAAATTCTTGCTCAGACATCAAGAGTTTGAACATAAAGGAATTACGTATTCCTGTAGCCAATGTGAAAAATCATTTGCATCTGAACAATATTTAAATAATCATGTAAGTTTAATTCACGATCCAAATAGAGAGAGACCTTTGTGTGTCAAGTGTAATAAAGAATTTTCGAATATAAAATACTACAAAGCACATATACGAAAACATCACGAAGGACCCGTTGCGTCGATAATCTGCGAGCTTTGTGGCAAGGCGGTATCCACTAAACAATCCCTTAAAAATCATATGATGATTCACAATGGCGAGCGTCCGTTCGTTTGCAAACTTTGCCACAAAAATTTTAACAGATCGCAGATGTTAAACATTCACATGAGAGTGCACACTAAAGAAAAGCCTTACGTTTGTGAAATTTGCGACAAAAGCTATACCCAAGTTGGTTCTTTAAAAATTCATAAAAGGTCACATACAGGAGAACGGCCCTATAGTTGTCTAATTTGCGATAAGAAGTTTGTTTCAAAAACGGTTTTGAACAAACATACATGTCGTGTTGACTGATCTCTAGTAGACTGAGAAATTAAGACTTGTAAACAATGAAGGTGTTAAATAAAATATTTTATCTACGAGCGCTTGGTAATAATACGGTATCACGCTTTGTATTACACAGCAGGTTACCGACTATATAACTAAAAATATCGTTTTTATTTGTTGATCAATTAATTAATTAATTCATTCATTCATTTAATTATTGAAAGTCACTGCTCTTATTCCATTTTAAAAAACGGGAATTTGGCGGAAATTAGTAAACAAGAATTTTCCGTATAAAATCAGAAAGTGGACTTATGCACGTCTTTATGGCGTTTTTATTTGTTGGTTATTTCTCTTTTTGTAACCGCGTCATCGCTGTCGCCATTTTTACCTAAAAGAAATAAAAAATAGTGCCGTGGATAAAATACAGTAAACAATTGGCAATCAGCCATTACACACTGAGATTATTTTATCTTTACGTGTAATGACCTCCATCAGATGTAAAAATATGCTTGTTGTGTAATATACTATTAATATATTGTTAGTTCTTATACGAAATTTGATGAAATATAGAGTTGTTTATGTAATATTTTTATATTTAAATAGTTAAGTTTTTATGAACGCAGACCCTTCTTAACTTTTTTATTATTTGTTTGGAAAAGATAAAACGAAAAACGGATTAACAAGAAAATTTTAGGCATATTTTTAGTGTTAGTATTTTTTGTGTACAATGAGCAACAATTAGGTTACTTTTTTATCCAAAAAATATCTAAAATTTAATGAAGAGTTGCTAATGCTCTGTGTTCTGTATTTATAAAAAAATGATCCTGTACAACACACACTGTTACGTTACTTAAGTTCATACCTTAAAATTATTGTTGTTCCATAAAGTATACGTACTAACGAAAACTGTTTCCCATATTTTGGTATTGACTTTAGATTTTGTACACAATGTATTTTGAAAGCATTAAAGGTTGAAGGGTAGTTAGTGGAATATAATTTAAGTACACAGAAAAAAAAACTTATCTCAAACCAAGAAAAATTAAATTGTCTTCATATTTTATTAACTGGAGACAACTTCGCTTATTTTACTTCAAGAAAATCATATCATAAAAAAGAATAAAGCAAATAATTCTCTTAAAGTAAAATAAGTGATTATTAAATAATAATTAAAAAAATAATTGAATTGAATAAAAGAATTGAAGTCTATGTTTCAGACTTCCATTGTCTATATTTTATTTATACACGAGGTTTCGATCAGTACAATCTCTGATCGTGTTCAGGTGCAAACTACAATCACTCAACTGTGAAGTTTAAGAAGTTGACTCCGCCCAAGGAGGGGCTTCCAAATATTTGGAATTTCAACATTTGGTTTACTGAAAATACCCTAGTTCTGCCCAATAAAGGCAGCTTCAAGGAAGTTTCGTTTCTGTTAGTGTGACTGCTTTTGCAAAACCTTTTCGTTGTTTCACTTTTTTGGGTATTTGTCTGATGTTGGTTGGGCCTAACAGATAGTGGTCTTGTTGTTTTGCCTATGTATGTATGTATGTATTTTGTTTGTTCTTCCGTTTTGTTTTACTAAGAAGGCTTCGAATTTTATTGTCTGGACCAGGATTGACCAACAACTTTCAGAATTTCTTCACCACCTAAATAACATAAGACCCACCATTAAATTCACAATGGAGTTGGAGCAAAATTGTCAAATTCCTTTTCTTGATGTACTTGTCAAACGAATAGAAAGCAACATCAGAACAACAGTTTATCGTAAACCCACTCACACAAATCATTCTGCTACAACCAAACGAGGCATAATAAGAACTTTGTATAACAGAGCCGTTTAAATTTGTAACAATCCTCATGACTTGAAAAACGAAATAAAAAACATTAAGACGGATCTGCAGCAGATTGGTTACAGCCTTAAACTTATAGCAGATATTATTTCTAAATTTCAGCAAACGGGACAGAGATACCAAAACCAGGCAAATGCATTCCTAAGAATTTCATAAATTGCTTTGAAATCTAATAATAAAATTCGAAGCCTTCTATTAAAAAAAAAAAACGGGAGAACAAACAAAATAAGTAATGCATTTACCAAGTTCCTTGCGAGTGTGGTGAATCGTACATAGGCGAAACAAAAAGGCCACTATCTGTTAGGCTTAAAGAACATCAGACGAATACCCAAAGAGGTCAAAAAACGAAATCAGGAATCGCCGAACATGCATGGTCAAAACAACACCGAATGAAGTGGATAGAAGCAAAGGTTTTGCATAAGGAGTCACACTGGAAGAAACGAAAATTTCTTGAAGCTGCCTTTATTAGGCAGAATCAGGGTATTTTCAGTAAACCAAGTGTTGAAATTCCAAATATTTTGAATTCGCTCCTTAGGCCGGGTCAACTTCTCAAACGTAGTACGTAGCCTTAGATTGTAGTTTGCATCTGAAAACGATCAGAAATTGTACTGATCGAAACGTCGTGCATAAATAAAATATAGGCAATGGAAGTTCGAAACACAGAGTTAATTTCAAACACATCATTGTCTTAAACTTTCAAACAAAAAAATAGTTGTCTTCAGCCAATGAAATATTCCAAAAAAATATTTTTTTACTTTAAGGTAGATATTACTTTGGTGCATATGAAGACAATTTGATTTCTCTTGGTTTGAGGTATTTTCTTCCTGTGTAATTCTTAACCGAACTATTCTAATCAATCAATCAACGTAAGTAAATTTAAGCATATGACTAGAAAAGTTATTACTAAAGTAAGAAAGGCAAAACTAAGATCTGCAGGATACTTTTAGAGACAAAGGCATTAACACCTCAGGCAAAACTAAGATTTGCAGGAAATTTTTAGAGACAAAGGTATTAACAACTCGAATACTGAGAAAAATGTACTTTTAATTTTAGTTAACTGGTAGAAAATTTACTTGTTGGTGGTATTATGTTGATTTACTTACAATAAAATAAGTGAGGAAGTGTCTCAATATAAAATATAAATAAGGATTTTTATTAATTATAATTTATTAAATTTTATTACTTATCTGCTAATAAATTCGTAATATATGACCAGCTTGACGTTGATTTCGTGGTTAAAAACGCAATGAAAATATAAATATTTCCCGCAACGATACACATGATAGCGAATAGCTTAACTTTCATTGATAATTACCATGATGGTGAAGATCATCACCTACAAGGTTTAACTTTTATTGCTGATCAGTGCGTTAGTGACGATAATGATTTGCAGGCAGGGTGAAAATTTGGTTCATCAAATAACCCAATTGTTTTTAATAATATATATTTCTTTTAAAAAGGGCAAAAATGGTGAACACAAAGAGGCCATCGATGAGGGGTAATCAGTTAAGGTTAGCTTTGAATTTCTTAAACCGTTTGTCCGCCATCTTGAAACTATCACTGTTTTCTTGTTAATTAACAGCTATGAGGTATCGATAGGTATGCTGCAAAAAAGATAACATACAAATATGCTCTGGACAGTTTTTATGTCTGGGCCAAAACAAATTTTTAATCCGTATTCAAAGTTGAAAAGGACCAAATTCGTGTACTATACAGGGTGTTCCTTAATGCTATCCAAATATTTCAGGGGGTGATTACTAAGCTCATTTTAAGAAAAAAATGTCATATAAACATATGTCCTAAACAGCTTAACTTTCGAGCTACAAGCTGTTAAAATTTTCAAAAAAATCATGTTTGTTATAAATATCCGAAATACTATTTTAGATAACTTTACAAAATTTGCTATACCTATTACTGTACATCGAGAGGCATTTTTTGGCGAAAAACTTTTTTAAATTTTTATCGGTGGCGTCCGTACCGAATTTGCATTTTGTATTTTTTAAGAATAAAATGGTACGCCAATGGATCTTTTTCAAGGGGCTATTTTTTTTTTAATAGATTTCATTTTCACATAAAACTTACCTCTTGTGTTTTTCTCGTAAAATGCACCCTTTTTGAATAAAATAATTAAATAAAAAGTGATTAATTTTTGAATTGATATAAAAATATGTTGAATTTGCATTTTTTATTTATACCTACCACAATTTTCCAAAAACAACGCACGAAAAGTAATTTAATAATTATTACTTTCTATTTACAATTATGAGTATTAGAAGCTAATTCGTAAGATAACTTTGTAAAAGATATTAGTTTTTTATTAATAAACTAATGAAATAAATATTACATGTCCATCAAGGCGTCCTGGTAGAAAAAATGGGCCTATTAAATGATTACCAATAATTCCTGTCCATACATTAACTGAAAATTGCTGCTTATAATTTTTTTCGGATATTGCATGAGGGTTTTCTTCCGCCCAAAGATGATTGTTATGCAAAATTTTGAATAGCATTCCCGGAAAAATTAGCTTCGTCTGTGAAAATAATTTAAGACTGAAACTGGATTTTCCGTAATTTTCTGAAGGTACCACTAAGAAAAATTCATACGCTGTGGAAAATCCTTATGAAGTAACACCTGCAATGTACTCTTAGAATATGATATGGATACAACAAAAAATCAACCAGTATTCGTCAAACAATTTGATGACAAATATTCAATTCAATATTCAAAGCTCTGGCAACACTGCTTCTTCTATTTCGGGTGTTACTGCTACCCTCCGAAGTACCCTTTTTAAAACTTCCAGTTTCCGTAAGTCGTCTGTGAATATTTGAAAAAGTTTGGTTACATGGCAATGTACGATTAGGGTATCTTTCCTGATAAATACGCCTGGCTTCGAGTGCATTGCTGTTTGCAAGACCATATACATAATGTATATCCGGCATTTCCGCATTCGAATAATTCAAATTTACCATATTTACTCAGATAGAGGTATTCCAAAAGCAATGAAAAAATTAAATAAATTGAACGGCACACTAAAATTTTAAGGAATAGAGGCTAAATTTTTAAAATACCAACAACTATTATTTTGACACTGACGTTTTATTCGAGGGTATCTAGATTTGTCTAGTTTGTAAAAACAATTTTTCCAAGGCAACTAGATTTTCTTAAAAAATCATTAGGTATTGCTTCGAAATTTATCACTTTTCATTTAATTATTTTATTCAAGAAGGGTGCATTTTACGAGAAAAACACAAGAGGTAAGTTTTATGTGAAAATAAAGAGTCTATCAAAAAAAAATAGCCCCTTGAAAAAGATCCATTGGTGTACCATTTTTTCTTAAAAAATACAAAATGCAAATCCGGTCCGGACGCCACTGATAAAAATAAAAAAAAGTTTTTCGCCAAAAAATGCCTCTCGATGTACAGTAAAGGTATACCAAATTTTGTAAAAAAACATGATTTTTTTGAAAATTTTAACTCCCTGTAGCTCGGAAGTTAAGCTGCTTAGGACATATGTTTACAACATTTTTTTCTTAAATTTGATATCATTAAGGAACACCCTATAACTTTAAAAATTGGTAATTTTTTAATAAATGCTCTAAATAAATGTTGGGCATTTAATTCCAAACAAATTAAAAACGATTTATGATAAACGGATGTAAAATAGCTGATCAATCTGGATTTTCTTTTTCCTCCGGAACCTCCAAAAAAGTCCGTTTTTTAGGAGGTCTCATAAAATCTCTTTTTTTAGGATTTGTTCTCTGAAGTCCTTTTTTTTGTTAGAGAAGAATCTTTGGCAAGCATGTGATATATAACTATTTTTCGCAATTTTTCTAAATTTAGTTAAAAAAAGATCAATTTTTTTTTTTAATAGGATAATCAATAAAGTCATAGGGATTATTTGCGGGCAGTTACTAAAATCGTGTTTTGGATAAAGGTGTAAAATATATTTTTTTCTTGTAAAATCAAAAATCGAAGTTCGGAAAACTACGGTAAGTCAAAAAAGCCTCCAAAAAAGTGGAAAAACTGAAAGTGATTTAAAATTTTTATATACATTGTGCTATTTAATATTGCACACTGCACAATAATTATATTGCAGTACTCGTGACATTGCCAAAACTAGTATTTATAGTGAAATTTATTAAGTATGCTTGGATGAACTACTTAAAGATACCCTATGCCTAAGGAGACTTTGATTATAATATATCTACAAAAATATGTTAAACTACACACTTTTATTCATAAAAAAAACTCTTAAAATGGAACGATTCTGCTTAAATTATCCAAAATTAAAAAAAAATAACAGCCGTCAAAGCTAATGACAACCGTAATGACAACAGAAAGTTCTCGGGCCTTGTCTTTCTTTCTCATTTACGTCCGAAAACAATAATGTACAGAAGCTACAGATTTCTCCATTATAAAAAACTGAGAGAAAGGCTGAAAATCGTAGGACGTCAATCTAAAATAATTTTTTTCTTCAGAATTAAAGAAGTGTATTAGTCCTTGAAATTGGTCAATGAGAATCTGCAGGTCACATTGACACTGTCTGATCTCTAATTGCTTTAGAATAGACAAAAAATCTCATAAAAAAATAAAAAAGGGACATCCTTACTGCTAGAAAAAATGTGAGAGCCACAAAAGAATTCATCCAAGAAGGCTTAAAAAATGGTTGAACTATTCCAAAGCTTGTTATTTGTTTTTTTTTTCGATTCTCGGTTTTATTGGATTTTCAGAAAAGACGATTTTTACCAATTTCTGATTTTTTAACTGAAAGACTTCAAAATGTAGAAATGTCAGTAGGGCAATTGAACAAAGAACAAATAAGAAGCGACTAGTAATTTGTTTAAAAGCCTAAAAAACTGTAAATACAATCAACATATAGATGATTTACAAATCCGGTACTCCTTTTATCCAAAATACTGGATAGAATCAAAACATATTCGAAAATGAACTCAAAAGCTTGATTGTATATTCTGAGAAACATGGTTTAAAAATCGACGCAAAAAGTTAGAAACTTTCAAAACATTTGGCAACGTATCGACTTATCTTTATTTTGCGCCTTCAGTCTTCGAATTAAAACGTTGCGACCGACATTCCGGTCAGCTATTTTTTTGTCACACAGGGGATGCGAAATTCTGCTGATGTTGGGTCAGAGATGCGCATATGTCAACCGAATGTGACGCATGCGCGGTAGAACAAAATTTATTCTTTTGACGGTGGAGAGATATTTAAATAACAAAATAAACTTAAATTGATTTTATGTCAATTATAAACATTCCGCCCACTAAAATTACCATTTTTAGAGGCTGATTTCAATTTTTTATCAGTACAACGGTTTCAACCTTCGGTGACTTTTCCGGGACATTCCACGTTTTCCAAAAGTGCTGCTGAATTAACAGGTATGTCAGTGAGGTTCTCATTGGGAGAGCAGGTTAATGCTTAGAGCTTGCAGAAGTGTCTAGGGGTAAGACCCTCAAGATCATTCAGATCTGAGCTCAAGCTAGATAAGAGCCTAGAATTTAACACAACATCACATTGACGGTAGAAACTTGTTTAAAGAATAAAATCTGGAGACATATAACACGATATAAATGCGATTTCACTGACTTCACCCCTCTCCCTAGTGCCTTTAAAATGGGGAACAGAAAGGGGGTTGATAGATAGGACAGCAATAAAGTTTGCACCTATGAAGTTAGTTCCTTGGTCGCTGTACACATCCACACACGTTCCTCGGCGGGGCACAAAACGCCGAAAAGCAGCTAAAAAAGCTTTGTATGACAAATGAAGAGCTTTGGTTGTCATACATATACAAGCAAATATAACCTTTCTGACTTTGGACACCTCTTCGTCTCAAAATGGTAAAGGGAAACGGACCCCTATAATCTACAGCACATGGGGAGAAAGGTTTGCCCTGCGACACACATGCTTTCGGGATATCACCCATGTAAGGAGAACATGGAGTAGGTTTAACCCTTGCACATTGAAAACACTTGCACAAATCGAAATGGATAGCTCCATTGATAGATAAGATTCAAAATTGCTACTGCAAAAGATATTGGAGAAGGCGTGACCCAGGATGTCTGAATTGATTATGTTCAGATTAAATCACCAAAGTGGTCAAATGATGGTCTTTAGGCAACAACATAGGGTGTTTTGCTCCAAAAGACAAATCAGTGAAATCAGACAATCAGAGTGGCGAAGCCTGCCGCTCACCCTGATAATTTTCTTAGCTACTTGGAACAAATTTGATTGGCCTGCGGATACTTGATGTCTTCGAAAAAACAATCTTGTTGCAATATTTTGACCACCACACACATGGGTTTGTATAATTCCTCCGCGCTCAACGCCTTGGATTTTGGGACAGGACATTTTTTTAGAAATGTTTCTAAAAAACAAAAATCGAATAGGCAATGATCCTTGGATGGTTGGTAAGAAAGAGAATCGTTCAAATAAAGTGAAGTAATTGGTTTGAAAGAAATGGTGCAATAAAAACAATATGACGTTCTTCTTATTGACTGCTGGGTCAGAAGCGGGATCGAAGTTCACAATAGAATTTGGCCAAAACTGACACGATAATTTTAACCAGGGAGATCCACATTGGATGATCTAAGAGCTGGCTGGGCAATACACTCCTAGACAAATAGTTAGCAGGATTTTCTGAACCACTCACATGGAACCATCGATTAGGAAGAAGTTTCTTCTGAAAAACAAATTCCAGAAGGTTAGCCAACAATAAGGCTGCACAAATTTCTAGTGTAAGAACAGACAATTCTTAAAGGGCACGTTTGGCTTTTTCCACACACCAAGGAAACAGATGCTTCATGTAGATCTACTTGGCGCAGGTAGATCACTCCCCACATATGCTACTAAGGAATCGTCGTATAAACCATTTAACTCAGTCCAAACAGGATTTTCAATGGTAACACGCCAATAGAAAGAAATGGCTCAAAGCAAGGGAAGTTGATATATATACAGTTCCCATTTATTTTGAACTTCTTGTAAAAGGATTTCATCCTGGCCCAAACTTTGAATCCACAAGCATTGGATTAAGCATTTTGCCACCTAAACTACTGGGGCTAAAAAACCTAACGGATCATAAATTCAGGCAATTTCTGATAGAATTGCCCTTTTGGTGCAACCACGAGCTATAAGTTTCACACAATCAAACAAACAAAAAACGTCGTAAACAGGATTCCATCCTAGAATTTTAAGGATCGAATTATACTTATTAGAAAATGAAATATTTTGTTGATTTGTGCTTGTTCTATAGAGTTTGTGCACCCAATTATGTCGTCAACATAGGTTGATTACAATAGGGTTTCTGCAACTAGAGTAAGTTTGCCTATGATCTTTGGTGTGGAAAACAGAAAGAGGATGTTTGGAAAGACAAAAAAAGTCTTATATGCCCTACACCGACCAGTAAGTTTTGAAACCCCCTGTATATTGTACGCCAATAATCTGTGACAAGTGCACGTTTGTTGTCATAACTCCACCATCGAGTTATATGCTACTGCATAGTTGTCTTCAGTTAAAGCTATATTTTTTATTACTTCTGCCGCTTCTTCTTGGAGCCGAGACGCTGAATGCCTAAAATCTAATGCAGAACTACTTTTGGCGGAAGTCGCATCATATATTGCACGCAAATAATCTGTGCCACGCCCCCATCGAGTTATATGCTACTGCATCGTTGTCTTCAGTTACAGCTATATTTTTTATTCTGCCGCTTCTCCTTGGAGCGGAGATGCTGAAAGCGCTGAATATCAGTAAGGGCCTTCCTCTCATGGACAAGAGTTCGAAACAAATAAAAAAAGGCTGGCCAATCCTTACGGGTACCTGAAAACTTTGCGACACTTGTTCTTGGCAAATCGGAGATTCGCATATGTCAGCCGAATGTAAAGCATGCGCGGTGAAACAAAATTTATGCTTTTAACAGTGGACGGAAATTTAAATAACAAAATAAACTAAAGTTGATTTTTATTGATTGGTAAGAAGAAATTAGAGATAAGAAACAATTAAATCTCACAATTGCTAGAAACCAACTTTCCGCTACAGAATGTGCTAGAAACCTAGGGCTAAAGTGCGACCAGCCTGTCTATCTCCCTCTTAGTAGGCGAATGTTGCCTTACTGGGTGATCTCTGTATTTATTATGTTTGCCAATGTGTTTACCATAGAAAAAAAGTTAATTTTAAGAAAATCATCTGGTACATAGAACTAAAACGAGACTCCAGCCCGATCATCATTCACGTCAAATCAAATCATAATCCAGTCCGTTCAACAGGTATGTGTCTGTGAAAGAAGGATGAAAGGAAAATGCAATAGAGGTAAACTTAAAAGCGTTAAAAAAATAGGTACCTGCCTCCGTATACCTACTCTTACTTTTATTTCATACTGTATTGTAATATACTTCATTGCGTCATCGGTTTCAGTCCGGGAAATGAGATACATTACGTCACTAGTCCGGGAAAGTAATTTTCGCGGACCAAAATCGATATTTCAGCAAGGGAAATGATATATTACATCACTAGGTAAAGTAACTAAAAAAATAAGAATAAAATAATGGATTTCCCATTTACATTATGAAATAAAACGTTGTACGATACATGACCGTGAAATGTCATTAAAGTATTCGGATTCTTCGTCGTCTTGTCCGTAAAAATCTAGACTTGTACTTTAATAGAGCATTTCCCGGCCTTGTAACGTAAATTACTATTGAAATATTTGTAATAAAAGTAAAATTTTAGTTGTAATGGAATTAAAATATTTATTATTAATAGGTATTTTTTGTTTATAGTGCCCCATGGTTACCAAGAAATTGTAACTTTCTTAATTAAATATATTACCCTATATTGGTAATTGGATTAGGTACTATTAAGTTTTTAGTACCTATTATTTAGTTGGTGCATAAAGATTAAATAACTAGATTTTAGTGCCCGATGGTTACTAAGAAGGTTAGGTTTAAATTACTTTCTATACCGTTAATTCGGTTACTAAGTAGATACCCACTATTAGGTTTTAATAATTGAATTGGTGTTTTACTGTAGTAATAATTTTGGGAAAAATTTACTATTTAATAACCCTCTTCAATTAATTATTTTATGTGTCTATAAAAGAGAAGGCAGAAATATTTTGATGTTTAGAGGGTTGATCATAATTTTCAAAATGTCTCATTCAAAGCTTAAAAGAAAGGTTAAGTAGAGAGTGTCATTATAGCTTGTAGCGAAGAAGCGCAAAGTAACACCTATAAATATCCGGTAAAACATACTTTAAATAGAGTAGAATTTTATACTAAAGTTTCAAAAAGGACAGTACAAAGAATCAGACAAAAGGATTTAGAGACAGAAAAAACGGATCCTACCACTACACGATCTAATAGATATTTAGAAAGTGATAATTATGACTTTTCAATTATTAGAGACGAAATTAGGAGATTTTATTTGAACTACAAATTGGCGCCAACCTTAAAAGAACTGCTGGGTAAAATAAAAGGGAGAAGTCATTTTCCATGTGGAAGAGAAACGCTGAGAAAGAATCTTAAAGCAAATGGCTTCTATTTCAAAAAATGCTGCCACCAAAGAAAAATATTATTAGAAAGGACTCATATTTTGCATTGGCGATACAAGTATGTGAGAGATATACGAAGGTACAGAGAACAGGGAAGGACATCATTTATCTAGATTAAACAATAGACAACGATTTACATGTTCAGAAATGTTGGCAAAGTGATGCCTATGATATTACAGGAATCGTCAGTAGTGTTTGTGAATCGTGACGACTAATATTATTGCACGCCGGCTTAAAAAACGGATTTGTTAAAGATTTTATGTTGCTTTTTAAAGTTGGATTAACAAGTGGTGACTATCATGGTTAAATGAACGACGGTAATTTTACAAAATGGCTAACAGAAATACTGCTGCAAAATATTCTTGCAAACTCTGTTGTTGGAAGAAAAAGTGCCAACAAAATCTTCTCTTAAGCAAGATATTGATATTGAGTGGCTAAATAAAAAGGGAATAAACAACGGTTCACCAGCAAGGAAGATGAAACTGTGTAAATTCGTAGCAATTAGCTGCCACCCAAAAGATGAAAAAAATTACAACATTTACAGAATTCTTGAGAATCATGGTACATACCCCAAGTATGCGCGAATTTAATTTCATTGAAATGCTGTGGGCTGAAGTAAAAAAAAATATTAGAGATAGGAATGTTGCAGGAAATCTAAGTATTCCTCGATTAACTGAGCACACAAAGGAGGCTAGTAATTCAGTAACTGCTGAAAGATTGAAAGATGAGAAAGATATACAGAGCACGTAATCGCCATTGAGGATGAATAGTGGATGACAAACAAGTACATGGAATAAATTACGGAAAATATTATAATCGAAGTGGGAGAGCCAAAAAGCAGCGATGAAGATGAACATAGTGAAAGGGAAGGCGGAAGTAGCGATCGTGATGGCTAAATTTCTACTACATACACATTATTGTTTAATTTTTTACTGTAGGTATTACTTATTACTACCTATGCACATAATGAAATTGATAAAACATATTTAATGATGTCATTTTCAAAAAAAAACGTCTGTTCCGCCATTGATTTAAACTTCATGTGCTTCAGTTTTGAGTTTTAAATAATATCTAGGTGTGAGGTCTATTTAAAAATGGTATAGAGGTATACGATTAGAGGATACGGCCGGACGCCACTGAAAACAAATTATGCCTTCCTATGCTGGTTGCACTTTAGATACTGATTTCGACAACACATAAACATGAATATCAACACGTGTTTAAAGTTTCTGCATTTCGATAGGCACTCTTTGTGTACCAGCAGAAAAAACACCAAATCGCCGAGCATGAAAAAAGAAGAAAACTGTACTCCCTGCAAATACCACTTTACCTTGTAAAAAGAATACAATATCAAAATCAGATTTATGGGTTAATAATACCACCAAAGCATAGCATGTCATTGTTTGAACGGAGTTTTTCTTTGAATATATATCGCTTGTATAATGACATTCCCATTCGTTTTAAAGCTTTTGAACTAACAAATTCAAAAAAAAATAAAATGTTACCTATTTGACAACTGATGAATTTTGAATTAGCAAATTAAATAAAAAATACTAGTCTTTTTATATATTCGTTTTGGAATTTCTTTTATATTTGATTGAAGAAATATATGTGGATTCAATAGTTAATTTAAAGTGGTTTTAGGCACTTTTTAATTTTGTTATTTATTAATTATAGTTTTAAAAATTTTAGTCAGGAGCTGTACCCGATCAACTCTTAATTGCCCTTTAGTTCCTTTTTGTAAATTGTACCGTACTTTGATCATTTTTTACTTTAAAGTTAAGTATCTTTTTTGATAATAATAATAAAAATTAAAAAAAACTGTAATATTGGTTTTTGGTGTTCTACCGATTACCAAAATATAAAGGATTCCCAGTTTCATTATCAGGGAGTTTCTGAAGAACTTGGTTTCGATTAAGTGGGAGAAAGTCACATACCCGAAATCCACTTTTCAAATCTCTTTTCTACTAGCGCCCTGTTCTTCATTATGGCATGATGTTACGCTGTTGTTTAATCTAACCAACATTTTTTCATGTGTCATATAAATAAAGACTTTTATGCATGAGAGGGCGGCAATAAAGTGCCATCTGTAGAACCGCAAACCATAATTGATGTACAGCTTTTCGAGTGGTTTATGAGTTTTTCGCGATACTTCACCTTCCCTCCTGTAAACGCATTTTTTCTTTACTAGATCATCTGCAAGGTTGGATTCATCATAATTAAATATGTTTGATGAAGGGAAGTCTGATGAAATTTTCTAAATTATCGAAAAAGTGTCCTATAATTTCTTTTGAAACTGCAACTATATTTTTTTAAATATTAGTTGCCACCGTTTGCCCATAAGCGTTTTTGCTCCTTTCGAGTAAATCATGCGAATATCGAACAAGGTCAGTGGAACGCACCAGTCACCGCATTTTGTTGCTGCTTGAAGAATGGCATGCTTTCCTGTGAATTTATTATACAAAGTGCCAAATGGAATTTTGTATTCGTCGGATGCAGCTCGAATGCTTAAACTACCATTGGCTGTTTTCTCAATGGCTTTTTCTAACGTTTCTGGCAAATAGTGTCCATAGGGATGAGTTCCAGGTATACGAGTCACCTTCTGCAAGAGGTTTAATAGCAATAAATTAAAAAAACACACATTTTCACATTTAAAAACCCTTGGGGTAACATTGATCACTCGCATGCTGTGATCAAATTTACCCCATACCCCCTGTCAAAGTTACCTCAGTCATCAAATTAATTTATTACACCACTGTCTTTATGTAAGCATTTGCACTAATAGCCAAACAAAAGCATAAAATAAAAAAAAATCTAAAAGTTACCTTTGCAGTAAGTTATTTCACCCTTCCTCTGCGGTCGCTAGTCAACTAAACCTCGCGCTCGCCGAATTTCGCTGACAGGACCACCCAAGAGTAAATCTTCGTGGGAAAAACTAATCACGTTCGAGAACTAACGGAAAGAGAAGATCTTTCGTATTATGGTAAAGTTATGATCAAAATTTACCCGCAATTTGAAGTATACCCATTTTAACGTACCATATTTCTTGTTAACTCAAATAAATAACACTACTACTGCTACTACTATACCTCATACCTGTGCTTGTCATGGTGTCCAAAATCTGCGTTAACAAAAAAAACAGTACAATAATTCAAGATGCTGGTCAAGCGGTTTGAGCAAATTTTACTCAAATCCAAACTTAAACTATATCATCGATTTTTGATTAAACCAGTATGATTTTTCCTGGTGATGCACAGATTGACTGTACTATGGAATTATTATAGTAAATTATTATAAAAATAAACACGGACATAAAGACTCTCGTAATGCCGAAGAGATTAATGAAATGGACAACTCTACAGTCATAGTTTTGAAAAAAATGTGGAAAAAGTTGTACTAGTATATTGTGTTGAATCATAAAGATAATCATTCAAAACCAGTAAAAATTTATGTATACTGAGATTATTAAAATCAATCGAAGTTCTCTACACCATCTACACACCCAAAAGTAGTTATGTTTTTGCAATAATGTAGCGGTTTTTCAAAATCTTGAGTTTACTCTGGTTGTGTTAGTCCCATAGACACAAAAGATTTTTATCAAAATACTTCACCGATAACAGTTCAAGGAGTTGGTATAAATCTACACTATGATAATATATCTGAATATCTTATCCCAGTGGTTCAAGCAGTAGAATGGACTGTAATAAAAATGGTATTTACCAGTCAAAAGTCCTTAAAAATTTATTGAAAAGATCACATCAAAATATTACTTATCCTGCTTCTGCTATGCGAAGAAGATGCCCTTCTATTTGTCTAATAAAAGCGGCTCTCAACGGTAAAATCATAGTTTCAGAAAATATATAATTTTTTTAATTCTAGGTATTTTGGTTATTGAGCATCACTAGGAGTTAATAACCCTAAGAATAGTTTTAAACCTTTTAAAACTAGAACTATTTTGTTATTTTTAATAAAGGTAATTAAAGTAAATTTTTTGCAGTAATTCCTTTTTCCTGTATATGTTAGAAAACTAACAATTATTAAGTAATGGCATTGTAAACTAAAGAACAAACATTTTTCCAGGATTTTTGAAGATGCGACACAAAAGAAGGCATCAACAAAAGAAGGAGAAGGTTCCGATGCTGTCACAGACGAGGATAGAAGTAAAAGGGCTATTGCTATTTTGTTAGATGTTTCAGAATCCTTAGATGAAGAAATTCGGGCCAGCACTCCAAAGAAGGATGACGACATATGTTCAGCAGTCTCAACTGATTCTGGTGTTGAAAACAAAAAAGACCCATTACCAGGTAACAGTAAATATATTTTTTTTTGTTTAGATGGTAAGTATGTTTTTTGTTTAATTGCTTTTAGGTGAAGAATATCATGCTGTCTCTTCCGAACACCCTTCTCACATTATGTCCACGGTTGTAGAGTCCAAAGAAGTACATATGGCTCTAGCTGCTCCGGACCTTTCCGCAAAATTTGAAGATTCTTATCCTTCAATTCAAAAACTAGCTCCTATCATCGATGATGAGAATATTCAAAATTTAAATCCAGAAAAAAAGATTTATAGTGGTGGTATTACTTCCAAATCAATTCTTGGGGAATTTAGCCAAAGCAAGAATCATGAAAAGATAATAGCTGAAACGTCGGATAAAAATATGGACTTTCAAAATCAAGATTTTTGTGAAAAGAAAAAAGAGATAAGCGGTGATTTAACACCAAAAATAATTCTTGAGTTCGAAAATAAGACCTTAGATAATAGCGAAATAAAAAAATCAATATCTTCAACTTTAAATATAAATAATTTGTCAGAAATAACAAGCATCGCTGAGAATTTTCATGATGATTCACAGATATCAGAAACTACTGACCAAGAAAACAAAGAAGAGGTAGGTAGTGCCCATAGACCACATGCTAAAAGTCTTACAGATGCATTAAGTGATGATATTTTTAAAGAAATTGACCAAGTTTTAAAATTAGACGTGTTAGAAACTGACAAAGAAATGGAACATAAAGCAAAACCTAAGCAAATATGTAATAAGGAGCTGGTTGTTTTGCTCCCTAAAATAAAAATTGATGACGCACTTTTAAAAACTATAGATAAACAAACGGTTAATGATAACCTAGGGATTAGTGATTGCCAAATAGCTAATCATGATCTAACTGTTAATAATGAAAGCGAAAAAAATGAACAACTTAAAAAACTACATTTCGAAGAGCTTTTGGTTGTAAAAGTTAAGGAAGATGGTGAGGACCATAAAATCGATGCATCCACAATTACGATAGAGAGCCATTTAAAGCAAAAAACTAAAATTAAAGAACTTATATCCACCAATGAAAAAAGTTATGAATTGGACGACGAAACAATTAAAGATATTGAAGTGACTGAAATTAATTTTCGTGAGAAAAAGGATAAAATCATTTTACCTGAAAAAATAATAATTAATACGAAAAAAAGTGTTAACATAAGACAAAAAACTTCACGTTGTTATTGTGAAGTTTGTTCTCTTTTGTTTTCTGATCCGAGACAATATTGGAATCATCGATATTTAAGCCACGATAATCATGAGTTTGGTTGTTCACTATGCGAAAAAAAGTTCAAAAAAGTCTCTTCACTTATACATCATACAAAGTTCCGACATGAGACTTTAAAGATACCTACTAGTGTTTCTGATAAAAAGGATGCAATTTTTTTCTGCGAATCATGTGGAAAAGGATTTAGTGACGTTCAGTCGAGGCTTTTGCATATACAGAATTTCCACACGGATAAATATATCTTATGTAACTGTTGCCACGCATCATTTTCAAATATTGACGATCTAGTTTTTCACGCTAAGAGACATCAAATTTATAAAGATACCAATTACACTTGCACAATTTGCAACCGAACTATATTTTTTTTAAGTAACTTTCTTGTTCATATTAAAAAACATGATTTAAATATAAAGTCGATGTTTAAATGCAAAATGTGTAAATTTCAAACTAAAAATTTGAAATTTTACAAAGCACATATAGTTACACATAAAAGGTTTCATTGCCCTTTATGCAGGCAATTTTTTTTGTCTAAAAAAATGCTTATTTTACATAACAGAAAAATTCACAGCAAGAATCATACCAAAAAGAGCGTTATGGATAGCTCTTACGCCTTTAGAAACCATGTAAAAGGTCGTAGGCTCTATACTTTAAAATTATTTAAAAAGAATAACGGAAAGCACATGTATACGTTTTCCAAGGTAAATTTAAAACGTGTACCCGATCCCAACCAAATCATTTTATTAAAAGCTACTGGACTGTCAAAAAGCAAGATCTGTAAAGAAAAATTCAAGGATTTAATGAAAACTTTAACAGTGTCAAATATACCCGAAATTAACAAAATACTCTATATAAAGCTAATCAGATTTAACGAAATTAAATCAAAACCAAAAAGGCGTACTAAAAGACCTGTGCTTTATAAGAACGATGTACAAACATCATCTCCAACTTTGTCTAAAGAGACAGGCACCACAATGTTGGATACTGGTACCACAATGTTGGATACTGGTACAACAATGTTGGATACTGGTACAACAATGTTGGATACTGCTACCACAATATTGGATACTGGTACCACAATGTTAAATACTGATTCGATTTTTTTGGAGAAACCGGCATTAACACCAACAAAAAAGGAAGAAGCACTTACACTTAAAACTATAGAATCTAGTGCTTTTAAAAAACCATTGTCACCTGCTCCAAGAACAATAAGGAAGAAATTACCGTTAGAGTCACCTCAATCCATAACTGCGAAAAAATTAGGTACATCTGATGCCGAAATAAAAAAAGATGAAGATTGTGTTAAGTTTGAACCAGGGAAAACTACGACTGATGCCCTAGGAGAACAAAAAATAACTGAGCTTAATTCCTATAAAATTCCAAAGAAGGACAAACCTATGTCAGCAAGCAAAAAAGTTTTTGTAGCTCATATTGAAGATAAAAGTGAGCCTAAAACATCTACTATTATTACTGGGGATGCAAAACACTTAAAAGAAGCAAAGGAAGCTGGTAGGCCGAATTTAGATAAATGCTTTAAAACAAATGTTTCTAGTATCGATAAAACTAAAAAATCTAGATTTGCACCGCTGCCTGTTCAAGCTCACAAAAAGTTAGAGAATACTAAAACAGCAACAGTCACAAAATCGACGTCTAACTCAGGTCAAATACCAACTATTGTAAATAAAACTATAGAGAGTAGAAATGAGAAAAAATTAAAACCAAACCCTATGAAACATCTAGAACCGCGTATGAATAGACATGTGCCGATTTGGAATGCTCAACATGGACCAGGGCCATTTGGTAATAATGCACCATTTCAAATTTCATCACACGTAGAACCTAATCAGTCGCAACAATTTTTTGAGCCATTTGGAAATAATATGGCGTGGGAAACTGCCGCTCAAAATTTGTTAGCTCAATCTTTTGGGGCACCGCAATCAAATATTAATATTCAAAATCCAGGATTTGTACCTCCTACACAAGGAATGAATCCTTTTGGTGGTCAAGGATTTTCTCCATACCAAGGACTACCGCAACAAGGACCTTTTGGTCCACAGTTTGGACCTTTTGGACCTGTTAATTTTCACCAAACAGGACCACCCATGATGGGTGCCCCGCAACCTTTTAATGTACCGCCATATTTTGAAGCTGTTCAGTCAAATACTTCAAATATACAAGAGGCCACAACACATCCATGTTCCGGCTGTCAAAAAGAGTTTCCCAGTCCAAAAGTTCTAGAACTTCACTCAATTTTCTGTAATAAACTCTCAACTTTGGAAGGTTCACAATTGGTTTGTCCCGTCTGTTCTCAAACTTTTGAAAAGCGCACTGTTTTAAAGCAACATATGTTTGTTCTTCATTCTAAGTTATTTTCAAAATTTAACTTGATCCTTGGCATAGATATCCAAGAAAAGCGCAAGTGCAAAGTATGTCCACAAGTATTTGATACCAAACAAGATAAAGAAGCTCATGAACAGACTCATGTTTTCTTGGATGCTTTTAATGCTGTAAAAGCAAAAAATGATAAAAATGTTACTCTCAGCGCTCCTCCAAAGCTTAATAAATCAAGCACCTCTGATGCACTATATTCAACAGGAAGTAAAAATAAGCCTCTTCAAACAGCTTCTTCTGCTATGACAAAAGAGCAGCTTGCTGAAAGTGCAAAAAAAGCATTGCAGCAAATACAGTCACCTGCTTTTAAAAAGAAACTTGAACAACAAAAAAAACAATTACAAATTAATTTGCAATACCTAAAAGGTAAAAAGGCAAAACAAGGTCCTACCGTCACAAGTGCACCGGAAAAAAAACTAAGAACTACATCTCAACCTGTTTCTACCCCTTTACCAATTCGTACACCAAAATCAACTGCATCTAAACCAAAAGAAAAACTTTATGAACCTTTTCCTGCAATAAGACAAACCAATATTCTAGAAATCACAAAAAGTTCGGTCAAAGGTAAATTAAGCGATTCACGTGGTCGCAGAAGATCACATAGCCGTTCACACAGTGGTTCACCCCAAGGAAGAAGCAGCCGTAGATCACGTAGTGTTTCTCCTAAAGATAAAGGCGATCGCAGGAGATCTCGTAGCCGATCACGCACTAGATCCCCTAGAAATCGCAGGCGATTACGTAGCGAGTCCCCAAGAGATAAGGGTCAATCGAATAGAAGAACTCGTTCCCGTGGCAGAGGTCGAAGAAGTCGCAGCACTTCTCGAGACAAACTTCGTACGCGCGAGAGAAGCCGCTCTCCTAAAAAGATAAACAATAAGTCAAAAGAAAAAAGTCGATCCAAGGAACGAAGTCAGTCTCCACTTAGATCCAGACCAAAACCAAAACTTAATCCTGAGAACGCTGCCTATCGTTGCTCCAAATGTGCTATGTTATTCTCTAATTTTAGGGATTATGCTAATCATAAAGAGACTCATGAAGGTTCAGATGATGAGGAAAGTTACTTATCTTTAATGGATTGCCCTCCTCCCCCACCCATAACGTATGGTGGGTACAGTAAAAGTTCTGCTAGCACATCAGGGACTTCATATTCCTGTGTTGTATGTTTACAAATGTTTAAAAATCAGCAGCTAAAAGATAAGCACTTTTGTTCTGGTCCATTTTAATGGTTGCATTATGGTTTGGTATTATATATTTTTTATTTTTAAAAATTTTGAATATTTTTGAAATTAGCTTCTATATATGAATTTAAATGTTTTAGGGTCAACCTCGTTTCGTATAAATATTATACCATATATTTAATACTGTATTGGATGTTCAATTATTATCGTAGTAACTTAAATATTATCTTCTATCTTTTAGGTTAGCGTTGATGTTATATATGCATATACATATATGTAGCTTGATATTATTAAAGGCATTGGAAAATATACTAAGAAACATTTTTAATATTTTTTTGCGCAGTCTAATAATTATGTTTAATAGCAGATTCTAATAGTTCTTAATAGGTTTTTCAGTTTGCTCAATAAGTGATATAAAACTTAGATTATTTTGACAAGACCTAAAATTACATTTTTTAATTATAGTTGCTTATCTATCTGCTTTAGAATAACCTAATTTAAAAAAAACTAAACAAGTTTTTTTCTTAAAGTTTTAGGTGTGGGAAAAGCAGATGCGCTAAAACCTGTTGCCAACAAAATACAGAGCATAAAATCAATAGAAAACATAAGAAAATAGTTCTTTGTTGTCAATTTTGTAATTTGACCTTTTTTTCAAATAGTATTTTTTTAAAGCATATGAAAAAATATCACTCTGCTCAATGTATTTTTCCTTGTGGGTATTGTGACAAGAAGTATTGGACTCAGTCTCTATTAAATGCACATATCAGCATCACTCATCTAAAGAAAATTAAATTTTTCTGTGACAAATGTAAAAAGGGATTTAACTTTAAATGTGAACTTACCAAACATGACTTATATGAACATCAAGGCGTTCGATTAGTTTGTGATATATGTAGAAAATCCTTTCGAAACGAACAATACTTTAAAGAGCATAAGAAAACCCATGAACATGGTTATATCAGGGAACATTTTTCTTGTTTAATATGTGACAAAATTTTCACTCATATTAAGTCTTATCACTATCATTTGAAGAGCCATAATGGTTTAATAAGAAATTTCGTCTGTGAAATGTGTGGAAAGAATGTTACTTCTAAAGCTAGTTTAGAAGCACATAGAAGGACACATACGGGAGAAAAACCTTTTCATTGCGAATTTGATATTTGCGGAAAAAGTTTTGTCAGCATGAAACTACTTAGAACTCATAGAAGAATACACACTAAAGAAAAACCTTTTGTTTGTCAAAATTGTGGAAAAGCTTTTACACAGAAGGGATCCTTAGATATTCACATTCGGTATCATACAGGAGAGAAACCATACACTTGTTCAGTTTGTCAAAAAAGTTTTGTCACAAAAACTTTGCTAAAAAGTCACAAGTGCCATGGACCGCAATAAGCAATTTGAAAATAATGTTTTTATCATTTAACTTTTAATATATGAAATGTTTCTTAATTTGCTTAGTACGCAATTTGTTAAGTTAATTTGAAATAAATACTTATTTTTCTAAAAGTGAGTCCTAGAAAGTAAGTATAACAGTTTTTCGAACAGCTTGTACACAATGTCGTTTTCAATACTACTTTCCCATGTAGAAAATCCACTTTAGAGGTATTTGTAAAGATTATTGATTTTTTTTTGAAAACGACTTTTTCCACACGAGCGAGCTAGTTTGGTGGACAAGTCAAATACTACATTTAACGGTACCGACCTGGAACAACTTTCACTGTATTCTTCGAATAGTATCAACTTTTTTTTCTTTTCGTCCTTCACATGCAAAATCAGGTGGTAGAAAAAATATTGATCCCAACTCACGCGTAAGTATCTTTCTCGTACTTGCATGCTTGCCGGGACTCCATTCCGCGTCGTTCGGGTTAACGGCAGTCGCGCGCGGAAAAAATTAACTTTTCGCACTAGTTAGGATAATAACTATTTTAATTTCTGTTCTTAAGGTAAGGTATTAAAACATTATTTTATTTCTCTTGATGCTTTTAGTGTTATTGCAAATATGCATTAAAAAATAAGAAAATTGTGCGCTCACTTTGTTTTATTTTCGAATGCGGCTTTTTTTAAATATTTTTTTGACCTTAAGTTCTAAGTAACAAGTCTTTGGGATGTTCCACCGTAATTACTATCGTCACAAATGCACACAGTTTTCTAATAAACTGCTTTTATGTAGATTTTTTAAAGGCTCGTTATTATGTTTTCGAAGGTTGGAAGATTAATGATTATTAAAAAAATATATTTAGTTCGACCATAACATGGTATTTTTTGCAGAATTTGTATATTTTTTTACGATTAATCTAAAAATAGTCTTTTAAGCAACAAACTGAAAAAATTGTACCCGTACTTCTTTTATTTATAATAATTTTGTGTCAGTGATTGCTTGATTTTTTTGCAGAGAGCTGTATGGTTTTTAAATAGTTTAATGTTTTTAATTATTATAAATTACCTACTAGCATTTATTGTCGATTGTTCGAACGGGACTTAAATCTGTGAAAATGAGATTAGACAAGAATACACGATAACAGCAAAAGATAATACAGAAGTTCACAGTTGATTTCTAGATGGTCTTGTCGTTAATCTCAGGAACCCAAATTTCAAAGGGAGCGAGCTAAGGTTCTTGGTGGTTTGAAATATTTTCTAATAATATAATCTATACGTACCTTTTATTGTTGACCTTATTATTTACACCTTACTTTCTTTTATATTAATTTTTTTAACTAAATGAACTTCTTCAACTTAATCCTTCTACAACCAATCGATGTACAATTAACCAATCGTCAACTAATCAATATCCAATTAATAAACTTTTGTTTCATTTTATTTTCAATATAGAAATTATTATAATTTACTTATGGGTTACTGAAGGAGATAGTTTTCTGCCTTTTAATATTTTATAGTTTCGTTCTTATTTCAGATTTTATGGGTAATAACTTAGACGAAGACTTTCTAAACTGTTTTTTTTTGTATCATCGGCCGTTTTTCAATTTGATTTAATTTACTAACCATCTATCTGATTTTAATTCTTTAGGGAAATGGGTTAGATTTTAATTATTTAAATAAAATTCAGGAGTTATGGCAACGAATGAAATTTTAATGTTAACTTTTATGGAAATGAAAACAGTTAGAATGTACGAACATAATTTATAAAACAGTGGTCAAGTATTACAAAATGTTACTAATGACGTAAATTATATCAGAAAATTAATTTTTTCCAGTGTCGTAGTCCGATTTTCTTAACTAAAAAATATCAAAATGTACCAAAACTCTTTGATACGGCACTGTTACTGACATATACAAAAAAGGCCCCGCTTTTCACTCGATCTTATACTAGATAAAATTGCATTTCCAACGACACCTTCCGCTTGTATTTGCTGCTTCTAGTAATAAAATAAGAATTTTTTAAAATCATTGGCTCTTTTATTGAACAAATTTACTAAAAAAAATTCTTATGTTATTAATAGAAGCAGCAAATACAAGCGGAAGGTGTCGTTGGAAATGAAATTTTATCTTATATAACATCCAGTTAAAAGCGGGGCCTTTTTTTTTTATCAGTAACAGTGGCGTAGGTCTGTGCTCTTAGATCAACCCTGCGAAGTTTGGTACTCGTAGGTTAAAAAATCTTAATGAAAATGCTAAAAAGGAATAATAATGCAAGAAATTGTTCAAAAATGGCATCATTTTGGCTTGGGTTTTGTAAATTTTCAGGAGGAGTGGTTTAAGCTACACTATCACTATTTACTTATTGATAGAGAATTAAATTTTTAACATTTTTCCCATTTGTCACTTTTGACAGTCTGTCACCGTTTAGGAGTTATCCAAGAAAAACTGCTTTTTGGAGGTTAGAAATGACAGTTCCCGAGGAGATAGAAAGGGATCTTCCTAAGCTTGTTAATGATCCTAAGTGGTTTTTAATGATATATCTTATATTAAATACAATCTTTACAAAATAAATAATGCTGGATTTATACAACAAGATAACATGAAAAAATAAGAATTACTAACATCCAATAGAAAACCATTGGATTCAGATTTGACTCAATGTAGGTCTAATTCTTATCTTAGGTGTGTTATTTTTTGTATAAATTTCTGCATAACTTGTTTTTAATATTTATGTTATTTAATTTAGAAAAATGTTCACTTATCAGTAAAATCGTTATATACCCACTAAAAACAAAATAAAATAAAAATCGAGGACTACATTTTTCCTGAATTAAACATGCGAAAGAAATTATTTTATTATCAGTTTTGCAATAAAAAATACAAATTATCCACAATTAATAAAAAGTTACATAACCTCAAATGTAAACAAAAACAAGCTGGTGTGACGTCATAAGATCATGAAACATAAAAAATTACTTGACCGTTTTCTTTTCAAGGGACCGTGACACAATAAGAGTGCTAGAGGCAGTTGTAAACATTTAAAACTACATAAATTAAAGTAGTTGACTAATTTAAGTTTTCTTTAGTGATTTTGATTTTGATGAATTCGATTGAAGGCGCTTTGGTACCCTTGTAAAACTCAAAATATTCAAGATTCAAGGCGGCGACTTTACTGGGTATTGATGCTTTTTTTTCCGATGTCGGTCATTATAAGCATGATAATAAAAGCTCATCCCAAACTTTGGCAGCTATTATTGGCTTACCCTGTAGATATCGGCACCTAGGTCTATGAGACAAAATGCTATCAGGGACTGTCCCGATAACATACTTAAACGGCGTTGAAATCCCACTGAGATCCAGTTTCCATTTAAATTGTGTATGGTTCTTTGTATAAAACTCAGTAAAAAAATATTGCCCGTTACTTTTTCAAATATTATCGCCTGCAGCGACATTTTTCATCATTTTCTTGAAATTGAATACTACATTTTTCCAAAATTTTCGACTGCGGCGCTATTTTACGTTGAAACTTCGAGATAAGTAGTCGAAATGTCTATTTTACGAATCCCATTGATACCAATCTGGGAAACTCCAGATATTCAATCAACTTTTTGGTGAAACAATAGGGGTGCTGGAGGCCGTTTTAAATGTAAACATTTTAGAAAATAAACACAAAAAATGGACAATATAAATTAACGTAGTTGACTAATGGGCAATTCAACGCGCGATAAAGGTTTTTGGCGTTTTCTCGATTTTTGTATTTAAATAACTACAACCACGAAATAAGTGTCGGGAGTATCAATAAAAGTGTACAATCATTATAATGTAATAGTTGTTCTCCAAATCATCAAATAATAGCCACTAGCCAAAATATAGGCAAACAAAATATTACGGTCATTCTCCAGAAAGAGGACAATTTGGTGAAACTAGCAAATTTTTTACAAACTTTCCATCTTATCGATACTTTTTTCCAGCACAGGAGACTTAACTGTCAGTATGATATATTCCCCAACTTCAAATTTAAAAAAATCAATTATATATTCTAAAAAATAATAAACGTTTGGTCCATTCGTCACCTCCATCCCTACATTCAGATTTAAAATTAATTTTAATACTACTTCTAGACATTTAAGAGCAATTTTTAAGAATATATCAAAGAGTGTTATATTGTTTTTTGTTGTTTAATATATTTGATGCAAAAATATATTTAAATGGCACCTATATTTTTCAAAGGAAATTGAAACCAACTTATACTCGTCAGTGTTCATTGTAACTTTGCAAGAATAACATCTATGAGACGATTTCTTCTCAGGAAATATTGAAAGTGTCTAAAGTGCAAGTGTACCTTTTTAATCGATCACTTCCATGCGGAATAATGTAAGTATGACAAGTAAAAATACACATAGCGATTTTTTTTAATTTTCTAGGTATGGCTGATTTCATCTTTAAAATTAATTTTTAAATTAGTTATTTCCGTTTTTAAATATTTAAGAAAAACTTAAAAAAAAACACCTCTATGGGCATCACCTCCATGGCCCATTCGTGTCCATGGAGGTGAAGCATTCTTCATGGAGGTGATAAAATGTACATAATTTTAAGTAAAATGGTTTCTTTTTAGAATAATGGCACCTAAAAAACGCTGAAGATATAAAGAGACAAAAGAGAGATGCCGAAAGAAGGTGACGTGAAAGGATTAAAAACGATCTAGAAGCTTACGACCGAGCAAAAGCAAACTTAATTAATTGGAGAACATAGCGCCTGGGTCCAAATAATGCAGAGACGTCAATGGAAGAAAAGCTGAGCTGTGTTGAATGCGGGCGCCGTCAATGTACGCACTTTCATTTAGGGAATGTCCTACTGAGGGAAGATAAATTAAACTATCAGGATGTGTATGTAGATTCAGACCAAGATGAACATGTTGTACCTACAGTCAATGATTAGAATCTTGTTAATATTATACCCTGTCCACTGCTTTTCGGCAAAGTGTCGTAGTATACCACTGTCTAACATTTTTAAGCCATGATATCCGTCTACGACCCGGACCTTTTCTGTTTAGTTTTGTCAAGTTTATATCTGTCATTTCGCGAAATATGGGCAAACTATTCAAGTTTTCGTTTTTTAATGGTAAATAAAACTTCAAGATCTTTACGTATTCTAAGCAAAACATCCACATTAGTTACTCTGTTCATCCAGGATATCTTTAGTATTCTACGATAACACCACATCTCGAATGCGTTCATTTTTTTGCCCAGTCAGTGTCCATGCTTGTTAAACGATATTTTTAGTTATTAATTTTTTTTAATATTTTTTTATGTATAACTAGCGGTCGACCCGCGGCGTTGCCCGCTCCAAAAATAATGCAGTTTAACAGCTGTCACTGAGCGAAATCTCAAGTCAACTCTATCTTCTTACCAAATTTCATTCAAATCGTTTTTGCGTGATTGAGGAACAAATACAAAAACAAACTTTCGCATGTATAATATTAGTAGGGTACATAAATATTGTTTTAGGTGGATGATGTGGGTCAAATTCTCAAGTTGAAAGAAATTTAAATTCAACAACTTAAATTCATGAAGAGTTTCTTCAAAAAAACATCAGCATTTATTTATACGGCCAGACGAGGATGATCGAAATCATCAAGGAAAGTTCCATACAAAAAGTGTTTAACACCCCAAAAAATTAAGAAGAGGACTTTCCAATCTAATAATTCAAAATTTAAATTTCTAAGTTCGTTGGAGTAACTCTATTTAATTTTATTTCTTTAGAATATGAGTTTCTTAACTTTATCATTATTTATAATATTTTATGCTGTTATTTTTTAAACTTTTTGATTACAGGTATGTACATCTAAAAGAATTACTTAGTACCTAGTTAAAAATTATATATTTAAAATAAATTTAGTTCTTTGTTCTAGTTTGTTTTATTTTATTTTAAAAGTATTTTTTGTGGTTAAAATAATTAATAGTGGCCATTTTCCAAATATTTCTGTAAGTAAGTTAAAGTTACCTGCTAGATTTAACTTTTTTCGAAAATATAATCTTTTATGTATTGAAAATTATTATCTATAAGCTCATAAAAGTATAGTTTTTAATAACTAAAATTATAGGATTGTTATTTGGTTCCAAAAATTGAGCCATCTTTGTCACCTCCATGGAAAAGTCATCACTTCTGTGTTTCACTAAATCTTAAAATTTAAGAAAAAACGCAGAAAATGCTTTTGCGATTTCGGTCACATGGCAGATATTAATTGCTATGTCAAATAGAATGTAAAACTATAAGTTTAACCGCTGAGTAAGAATGTAAGTACCTTTTACATTTTGAATATCAATATTGTCCTCTTTTTGTAGAACGACCCATTAGCGTTTTATAAGAAATGTCCCATCAGTTATCACAAAATTACATATAACTTAAAAGCAAAGAAAAATAATATCATACCATTTTATTACATCTAGGAGACAAAAGTATATTTTGAAATAACTAATTTTAAACTACTTTAATATTAAGAGGAAAAGCACTTTAAAATCCATGATTCTTCTCTGCCCGTTTTTCATGGCCCGTCAGTTATCACCAATTTTTTATTATATCTTGGATCCTAAATAAAAAATTAATTGGCTGTTACTTTTAAATTATTCTGACTGAAGATGTGGTCGTTCTGGAATATCTTTAATAGAGAAAAAATGAGATCAAGAAATTAATTACTTAAGATGTGTCCGCCGTGATTTTGATTTTGATGAATTCGATTGATGTCTCTTTGGCACTCCGGTAAAACTCAAAATATTTAAAACACAGACACAAAAATTTTAATAGAAACTGGGCCAAATTCAGACAAATGATATCTACTATGGGGGATTGTTTATTTATCACCTAGGTGATCGAATTGAGAGCAGTGACAACTAGTCAAATGGCCATACACACAGACCACTTAAGGGTTCTAAAAAGTAGCTTTTCACGAAAGGAAAAATTATTAAATAAAACACAAAACCAGGCCGACGAACTCCAAAACAAAACGACAAAACTAAGGTTATGAAGAATGTCAGGCTGACACACTGACATTGGTTAGTTGCAAGTAAAGTGAGTCGACCAATTTCGATATTTGCATGGCATAATTTTTTTTTCCTGGTAAGTGGTGTTACCTAGGTATATATGCTAGATCTCTCTTAGCCGAATACATTTAGGAAAGGAGAACACTAGAAACTATGCCTAGGGTAAGCTCACAAAAAAAAAGACGTGGGTGGTTAATTTTGATGGTGGCGGTATCTATAATATAACCATTTAAGTACTTTTTGATGCTAGGCATATAACTAATATTGATAGGTAACCAGTATAGTCCATGTTTTTACATTTCCGCATGTTTTAGCTTTAGAGGAAAATAATACTCAATTTGTTTTTTATTAGAGGAAGAGGATTACAAAGCTTATTAATACAATCTAGAGAGTTTTTGAAATTAGGTGTCCATTATTTGGAAAATTACAAATATTTCCAATTTCGTTTTACAGGTCTCTATAAAGGGTATTTCTGACTGTTTCTGACGTAATATGGGCGCGCCAATTTTGAAACACCACAAAAGCTAAAACAGTTTTTTTCAAAAAATAAACAAAATTTTAAAAAAGTACCAAGATTTGATTGAAAAACATAGTCCAATAAACAATTTAGGCAAAATTTCAGGCCATTTGGAAGTCCGTTTCCGAGAAACATGCGGAAAAAGAATTGCCTAATAAACGGACCCAACAGCGTTGCCGGTTTAACGATGTAATTGTGCCGTTAATTCATTTTTGGCGTAAAAAAATTTTTAGGGATAATCTAAGAATCCTAGAGGCCACCACAAAGCAAATACCTAGGGACTTAGAGAAAACTCTTACTAAGGGCATCGCAAAAAACAAGTTACAGCGCTTCTGGGGACTCGGTCTCGAAGCTCACGCGACAATTTGTCCATCAATGTCATCGTTTTTTCGTTCCTTTCATGAGGTCTTTTCATTGATGTTTTTTAGTTTTGTGTGTTTTTGGACTGTTACAGTAACTTCTTGGATTTTGGTAATAAGTACAATTGGAAAACTATGCCCAAGTATTGTGTCCCAGTGATCCTCTGCTTCATCGCTTTCCACGCCCTAGAGATCAAGCTCGCCAAAGACAATGGTTTGCCATCTGAAATGCTTTATAGGTTTAGAGGACGCACCCGACATTTTAAACAAGAAAACTATTCAAAAGACTGTGGACGAAGCCTTCTAATTCGGCATGTAATTCCATCCTTGCATTTACCGCCATGGTCTGAAGCAGACTTTAAGGGGGGGTTTCTACATCTGGGTGCCGATTCTGGAATTTTGTAGGAAAGGTCGCACGGGAACGGTCACCTCATTCATATCGACCAATAACGGGTTTTAAAGCTATCACGAGTTATCTGAAACCCATCCGACCACGGCCAAACCTCCACTCCGCCAGATTGCCGTGTATCGAAGGAACTCCTACACTTTCATACACCTCCCTCTGAGCAGGAGAACGGGTGCTCTTGAAAAATGATAATCGAGTTACCTTTGCGCGTGCACTGTAGAAGCTTGGCAGCTTCTGAGCCTTCTTATTGGCCGAAACGAAGAATATGAACGTTCCCATTCGACCATTCTCTCGAAATTCAAGAATCGGCCCCAAAAGGAAAAACAGCCTATTCAATAGAAAGTTAATAGACTACTAACTTATCTTCACCTTATTTGCTTAACGTATTACTGTAATTGAGATGCTAAAAAGAGTTTTTAAACCACAAACACAAATTACCGTAACCGTATTCTTTTGCCCACATACAAACTAAAATTAATTTTCACAAAAAAACTAAAAACCTAACTAAACAAAAAAACGAATGATCACCTATCAGCTGCAGATTTTGCTCAGAAATAAATCTGGTTGGTTTCAAAAAATAACCAAGTGGGCCCCGTTAACCCTCCGTAAGTAACGTATTTCGGTTCGGTTATTTTTGCTTATGGTATCACCAATTTTGATGGTCTATTAACGCTCGAATAAGGCATTTATTTAGCCTATTTGTTAATTACATTTTTTTTAGCCCACTCCGTTTAAAAATGCTGATGGGTAACCAGTTACACAGAATTTTTTGAAAATGAAAAAAACTCGCAAGTCCTAAAAGAAACTGCTGCTATTGAGGCCGACATGGGAAGCATAATAAATATAGTTTAATAATAAATACAAAAGTTTCGATTTGTATATATCTTCTTAAAAGAATAATATAATATATTAAATACGACGCATTTGGTTTATTTCTTAAATTTATAGTCATTAGAATCAACAATATTTTGGAAAATAAAATTAATTATTGATTAATTAGGTTTTCCAAAATAATGTTGTTTCTAATGAACTGAAATAGTTTAAAAAATACCCGAATTCAAAATTTCCCGGCGCCAGCGCCACTACCCTAATTCAAGCTTCGAGACCGAGTCACTAGAGGCGCAACGGTAGCAAAAAACTTATAACAAGGCCCTAAGTCATCAGATCGCCTTCTATACCCGTAGGTACATGTTTTGTGGAGGCCACTTTAAGGGTGAGATAAAAAATATTGGTTTAAAGATATGTGATATATCGAATGGAGAATTTTTGGATGTTCTAAAGTTAGTTTCGGAGTTCCAATTATTTTTGGAGATAATATATGGGATTTAGGGGTAAAAAATTATTATTTGTACAAAAATACATGTTAGATATCGATTTGTATAGTGACATAAATATTATTTGCATAAAAATCATACGATATATGAATCTAAATTTAATTTTATTGTTAAAAATTATTTTGGGGTTAACATAATATAGGTTTTGGGTTTAAATTTTAAAAGTAAAGGGGTGAAAATTACCCTTTAAAATATTTGTAACTTAAAAATTAAATTCAGAAGTCTCAAAACCCCTAAGTTGATATGTCAAATGCCCTTTAGACAAATAATTTTTGTGTTACGTCTAAAACCACCCCTAGGACCCTTATACCACTCGTATAAATTATATAATAAAAAATGAAATTAGTGGATCTGGACCTCCAATTTGATGTGTCAAATTTTGTGCCCTTTAGTCGCCGCTATCTTTTGAGGTTTATAGAAAGGCCAACGTGGCATTAATCGGATACATGAAATGTGCCCTTTTATACATTAAAATCAGTACAAAAACCTTAAATTATTCGACTGCGTTTACTATTAAAACTGCCCTAGGCCCTTATAGTACACTGAAAAAAATGTATGAAAAGTGCAAAACATATTTTGTAAATATTACCCAACTTATTTCGTAAGTTTACTCTTTTTTATAAAAATCCTTTGTTTCTTATTCTTACAAAGTAAACTTGTATATTTACACATCTACTTAGGTTTCACTACAAGAATTTAATTTTACATTTAAAATTTTACATAATAATTTCACAATTTTACATTGTAAAATGTAATATTCCTCTGTAATATGGTAAAAGTCCTGTAATACGCTGGAAGTGGCCTGAGGCGGCCATTTTGCAGTCGTTTGTTTCACAATGGCACAGTGGTTCGTTTGAAGAGCACTTCGCAAATAAAAAAAAATATGTGATTTGTATGTGCAGTGCAAAGTATTTGTTTGCGTTTCTTAAGGCGATACATTTTTAGTTTTTAAAGAAATGTACGTTTTTAAACAGTTTTTACTTTGGTGAAGCTGAAGACACAATTAAAAATACTACTAGATACTAGAGGCACAAAATACCAAAATTTTGGTACATTGTATCTTGTAAACTAAAATCGCACAAAAAAGTGTATTCTGCATTTAGTAGTGTATTTTTAATTATGCCCCCAACTTAAATAATAAAATGACTTATGCTTTTGTCTGTTTTTCTAAATATCGAGGATGAAATATGTTACGGGATCCAGCGGGCTAAATACTCTATACTCTTTTTAGCAATTTGTTTGTTAATATTTTCTTAATAAATTATTGTTTTTTGTAGTTTTACAACAAAATTTGTAATTGAAAGTTTGAGACAATGACGTATTTGAAATTAACTCTGTGTATCGAAATAAATTGAAATTGAAATTGAAATGATGTAAAACACAGCTCACATATTTTTTGTAATTTTCCGATCTTATCGTTGGTCACAAAATTACCAACGATAAGTTTTTTAATTTTCCAAATCTTTTTTAACAGTGTACCGCTAATATTTTTTGAATCACATAAAAGGATTTAGGGAACTCAAACATTCCTAGATTAATGTATCACATGCCCATATAATTATCTTGATGACAGTAAACGAGAAGTCCACTCGGTTCGAAAAATCATAAGACAACATTTTACGAACATCTCAATTGTTTGTCCTATTTTTTTTTTTTGAAACCGAGTGTCCAATTATATGGAAAAATGCTGTAAAAGGTATGAGGATTTTAACGAATTAGTAAGTGAAAATTTTCCTTTGTCATAACCTCTGGGTGTTCAATGACGTTATTTTTAAACAAAATATTTTTGTCAAAGTATAAATTTTGATTATTGTATAAATAATTTGATTGCTAGGTGTCACTGCTTGCTAACCAATATTGAAATATGTTATTATTTTTATTAATGTGTATTAAATATGTTTAAAATAAACACGCTGTGGGCTAGCGCCAGGCAGCTTATCTTCGTTCCATTGTATTGTGCCGTACAGGTAGTATGCCGTTTTTGGTTTCGAGTAGTTCTTGATCAGTTTTTACGCGTGTTTTGGTGATTGGCGATTTGTGAAATGGCGTAGCTTCAGTGGTGGGAGTATTAAGGTGGTAAAGGGAAAATGGAAAATAGAATCTGAATATTCGGATTCATGCAAATACTCTAAAAAATATTAGACAAATGCAAAAAGCAAGCATTCATAAAAATGAATATCTATTATGTATGTATGTCTGTATTAATTGTTATAGTAAAATGCATTGTACACTTCTCTCCACATAAAACTGATACAGCAGAAGTTAGCAGCCTGAGCTGTTTTCTTTTTGTAACGGTTACGGTTAACCTTGGTCCTAAAATTTCCCAGAAGGATAAGCAAAAGAAGGGGACCTCGATTGTGTAATATCTTCGAATATTGTTTAAATTTACAGATAATTGTTTATGCTTAAATGTGTATATAATCTAATAATAATGAATTTCCGGATTATACTTAAATTTTCACATCAAAAATGCTATGACGTCATCTACTAGCTGACATGAACAGAACAAATAGACGTAGATAGCACATCCTGTAAAGATCCATACTTTGAGAATCGCAACCATTCTGAACCGGAAAAAAAGGCTGGTTCCGATTCTCAAGGCATCGAGCATGACAGGATGCGCTGTCTACATCGATTTTTTTCTGTTCATATCAGCCAATACATGACGTCATAGCATTTTTGATATGAAAATTTAAGTATAATCCGGAAAGTCATAAAAATTAAAAACTTTTGATTACATACACATGTAAACATAAACAATTATCTGTAAATTTAAACAATATTCAAAGATATTACACGATCGAGGTCTCCTTCGTTTGCTTATACTTCTGGGAAATTTTAGGATCAAGGTTAACCTGACAACATCATGTTTGGCATGTCAGTGTCATCCAAATTTTAAAACATGCCGCCGCACAGAGGAACGGCTTAGTATAATATCAGAGACATAGACCAAAAAATGTTCTTTATATTTTTAAAATTAAATTCACACAATTATTTAGAAAGAAGCCCATTTATTATCATTTTATTGTAATTTTGGGTGATAGATATCTTATAGCGTTAAATTTGGGATACAAGTGTGTCTAATTACAAATTTTACTACTATTTAAATGATATGCCAATGAAAAGTAAATATAAAAAAAACCTAGTATAAAATGTTGACTTTAGTAAATATTTTTCTTATATGATTGCCTAATACTGATTAATGGTTTTTTTAAATTTTTACACAAATAAGTCGTCTTTTTTTATCAGAAATATAATAATAAAATGAACAAATTAGGTAAAAACATATCAACATCTAAGTTTTTGTATTTACAAAATTAGATATTCGACAGGATTCGCTTTACCAGTAATCTCAATATAATTGCTGGAGTATTACGATCACGAAAATATAACATTTATCTGCTACGATCTGCTACCAAGATGGCTACGGAAGTTGAGCGTATGGGCAAAGCGTCATTTTTGCAGTTCATTATAAACGCATTTGAGTTGTCAAAAAATAAAAAAATATGGTTTTATAATAAAATTAAAAGCTCCTTCTTTCCAAAAAATTCAAGACGAAAAATTTAGGTGACATTTAAGCAAACTTAGCATATAAAAAAATAGGTTTTTGTAAAACGCACTATATTTTTGGGTTGCCCTGTATATGGTTTAAATCATGTAAAGTAACTATTTTTTTTTAATTTAAGACTTTGCTCTTTGTACAATATAACTGTGTAAAATTAAACTAAGTGAGGAAAAGAAGCAGTCTCGATTAATTTTTGCGTTGAATTATTCTCTGAGGGACGAAGAATTTTGGCAGCAGGTGGTTCTCACAGATGAGAAGATCAAGTCTAACAGCGATAAAAAAAACTATTTCTGGTTTATAGACCGCCAAGAACCCGATACGAAGAACGATATATTGCTGGACACGAGGACCAGGCGGGAAGATTTTCGGTAAATATAGATTATTTTGTATTTCAACAAGATAACTGTCCAGTTCATACGGTCAGAATTGCGCAGCGATGGTTCCAGGAAAATAAGTATTTTTTTTATATGTTTAATATTTGGTAACTTTCGTCAAACTGGTGCCTTCCTTTCAAGGGATAGTTTATTCTTCTTGAAATCGATTTATTATGGTTACTATCGTAGACTTGCTTCTTTCATAATCAGCTAGTCGAATATACCTATTACTGTGTAGCTTTTTTTAGCTAATAAAACATTTTTGCTTTTTTGAAATGTGGTTTTTATTTTTAGTGGCCTTATATTTTGAATTAGTAAAAAATAAACAAACCGTCTCCTTATAAAAAGTTTATATATGCCAAAAATATAATATAAAATGACAAAGTCAAAAAGTCAGTATTTCATATACCTTCTGCTGTACCAGTTTTATGTGGAGAGAAGTGTAGTTTTGTGCTATTTAAAACGTACGAGTCATATGACTTACCAATATTTACCCACTTTTATACTATTTTATAATAAAAATAGAAAGTATACTTGACATTCATATGACTTGCCCCATATAGAACTTACGAGGTAGTCACCAGCGCAGGTTCTTCCATTAGGCACACTAGGCACTCGCTAAGGGCCCGGGCCATCAAAGGTTCCGTCGGACCCGGTTCTAAAAGTTAAGTCAAGTTCTTCTTATAAAAATAGACAAGAAAGATCTTTTTCTGTCCTCTATATTGAAAGTGAATTCTTGAATTATATCAATTATTTATGAACAAATAATTGATAGCCCTAGTTATACAGGGCGGATTCTTTATTATTATTATTATTTTTACAATTATAATTTTTTTTTTTTGGTTTGTCCTTATCTGCGTCCCGCGGCTCCGATTTACACGGGTGCAGATAGGCCAGGTGTTCCATTCACCGTTCTACTCCCCACCAACCGCGAGATTAGTAGAAACGGTGTTCCGCATCATGTGCTCTGAGCAAACGCAATGATCCGAGGATAACCGCTTTCTGCATTGCACCAGCAAGGTGTTCTGCCTAGTCACGGCAGGCTGGCAAGGTTTTGAGAGCTGAGAGCAGTGTTTGCCGTGCACCTCCGAGAGCTCCAATTACCAAAACTACTAGCTTGACTGTATAGCCCCGGTACACTCGGCGAAGGTCAAAGAGAAGATCGTGATATTTCGTCCGCTTTTCTTCCTCCTTGGCAATGATGTCTCGGCGGGTGCCGAGAACTCAATGACATACATAATTTTATCATTCTTGTCAAGAAGTACTATATTCGGCTTGTTAGCGTTTACAAGCCGGAGAGTGGGGAATGCGAAATTCCAGTAAATTCTGGTTCTATCATTCTCCACTACGGACGGAATATTAGAGTGGACATATGGCAACACTGGAGTATCATCAACACCGTACGAGTGCCTTAGGTGGTAATACAGCACCCGTAACGCCGCATTGTGTCGATGGATATACGTCGAGACCGCATACCGCCCGCAAGCAGACAGCAAATGATATAGGGTCTCCGGCGCCCTATGACAGGCCCTACAACTTATGTCAGGAACCTGTATACCCATCACGCCACTTCGATGTTCCAAAGTGTTGATGACTCCATCTTGGCAAGCAACGATGAACCCCTCAGTTTCCGACTTTAATGCACCAGACCTTAAAAATGCAAAGCTTAACTTTGTGGATAAGCCACTGTTTTCAATGGTTTTAAAGAAAACACTGTACAATGGCTTATCCATATGTAGTAGAGTGGTTTTAAGTCTTTGGCTGGTCAACTCTGTAATGGAGTTTTCCTGCCGCCGACTCTTGTCAAAAACTATTTGGAGCTCATCCGATGCCCTTTGTGCTGCTTTAAAAAGAAATGCCCCCACCCCAACCGTTTCATGGTTACGCACCATGCATAGCAGGGGATCCTCATTTCTGATTACCTCGCACGCGGTACTTAGGACCAACTGTCTATGTAAACACTCCAAACTTCCACGTCCTCCCCGATTACGTGGGAAGTAAAGCCATCATCTTGGGGGTTTTCACGTCGATTTCGCGCAACTCGTTCACGTTCCACTTTATTACCCCAAAAGAGTAAGTGAGTAGTGGGACGGCAAGCATATTTGTAGCAGCAACTTTGTTCTTTCCAGACAGCTCTGAACTCCAGATTTGTCTTAGTCGCTGCTGATACTTGTCGCGGAGAGACCCTTTTACTGCGACACTATCACGGATGTGTCCCTGGGGAACACCCAGATATGTATAGGTCTCTCCGGCATCCAGACGGCGTAGGATGCTCCCATCTACAAGTTGCGCGTCCTCGACGTGATCCGCATGGCGTCCTTTCTTAAGCTGAACCGTCGCACACTTATCCAACCCGAACTCCATTCCAATCGCATGAGTATACTCCTGCACTACCCGAAGAGCTTGGTCAAGATCTCTTCGTCGATGCGTAGAACTTAAGGTCATCCATATAAAAAAGGTGGGTAACCCTATGTGTTCTACGGCCAGGAGCACCGCACATGTATCCCTTTGTGTTCCGCAAAGCAACGGACAACGGAAGTAGCGAGACGCAAAAGAGGAGTGGGCTAAGAGAATCTCCCTGAAACAATCCCCGGCGGAACGATACCAATCTATCCAGGTCATCAAAAGGTTTCGCTTGTACTGGAAGGAGTCTTGTGTGACACATCGGTCTATTAGTAGATTCTCCTTGCAGCCGGCTACGTCTTTCTTTGACCCTCGCTGCTCGTACACTTCACTAAACACGGGACCCATGGCTTGGAGTATCCGCTGGTACAAGAGTCGCGTAAAAATCTTGTAACAAGCGTTTAAACATGTTATCGGGCGGTAGTTCTTTGGGTCGGACAAGTCTCCGTTCTTGGGGAGTAGGACGGTAATTCCTGTTTTAACAAGCTTTCCAAAAACGTGCCACAAAAAAAAAATGTTGGTAGGCCCCGGGCCTTCAGTGAGGGTCCCCAAATGGGCCGCCAATACTGTTCTTGTGTGGTATTTCCTTTATTCCGCTTAGTAAAAAAAAATCTGATACATTGGTTGACAGATATAGAAAAAAACTAATGCGATAAATTTCTTTTTTAACAAGCTTTTTAAAAAGGTGCCAGAAGTGGTACATTCTCATTAAAAAAAATAATTGGTAGGCCCTGAGATTCCAGTTGGGGGCCTCAAAAATTATTTTTGTCATGGGTGCAAAGTCCGTAAAGAATCATTAAAGATTCGCTTTTAGCTTTTTTTAAAAAAAGTCGCTAGAAGCACTGTTCCATTTAAAGAATCCACCGTGTATATAGAGGTGAATATAAAAGTGTAAGAAAATGTTCTCTTATGTAAAACTAGATATATAAACTTTGTTAACGTGCAAAGTTATACTTTTTGTTTATTTTTTTTTTAATAAAATTATAATTTTGGATTCCTGAAATTATTTTTATCTAGTTTCGGGAATAGGGGAGAGGCCCGCTTTTCCAACTGGTGCTAAGGGCCCGGTAGACCCTGGAACCGGCGCTAGTAGTCACATGACTTACCAACATTTTTTAATGCAATACTACACATATACAAATTGCCGTTGATGGATCGATTGCCTTATTTGGTTTCTACAACAAGGCAAGGTTTATTGTTTCCCTGACACTGCAGGTAGTACTTATTGTACCCCTTGTTGTATACCTATGTTTCCTATCTAAATAGACTTGACGCTAGGTGCTCTTGGTACATTTAAATTGCTACAATAAACAAATACTTACAAGTACTGCTACACGGTAGCCCTAGTGAACAAAATCAAATCTGCTGTTAAGCATGCTAAAATTTTATATGTTTTTGGGGTTGGGCCGGGTTGGCCCAAATCATTGGAATTAAAAGAGGCCGAAAAACTTAGATGGAATTTTTTGGCAAAAAATTAACTATCAAAAGAAGCTAAAAAAGTGATTTATTATTATTAGAAAAAGATATTAAACTTTTTTTTTATACTGGGACTTTCTTTATCCATTCTAGGAGCAATGCCCAGTATTGCCAAAGTGAGAGCCAAGTGTAAATTTTTTTGGGACAAACACAAAATATCCATGCACCTAGTCGGGATTCGAACCCGGAACGTTCCGTGCGCCAGGCAGATACGCTGCCCACTGCGCTGCGGTGCTAACTTCCGTTAGTTTAGATTAACATCTCATTAGATCCTAAGATCAAGTTATGAGGCTATTGGGCAACGCCACTAAAAATATTTAATATAAAAAGTTAAAAAAAAATCTCTAAATGAAAGATTTTGTACACGCTTACATAGAAGATTCTGTCCAGATATCCTTGGATATTATCCGTTTACTTTCAAAAAAGAAACGTAAAGATAATCAGATACTGATTATTGTTTGGAGATTGGAAGAAATAATATTTCGTGGGTTTAAAGGCCAAATCGACTAAGTTAAATTTTTTCGTTTTTTATTTTATTCATCCAGACAATAGAGACACATACAATTTTCATACTAGCACTAATTTTACACTAATTTTATCCCTACAAAATTGAAAATTCTCAAAAAAAATTTACTCTATTGACTTCGATTGCCAAGTCCTGGGTGCGCCACTGACACAAGATATTGAATTTAAACCTACCGATAATAGTACCTATTAAGTTAGACCAGGAAAAGTGCTGCTTCCAAAATACAGTTTCTATCTCCAAAATTTTTGCTTGATAAAACAAGTGGATATAAATTTAAAATTAAAAGATTAAAACAATTTTTTTTACGTGTGTTGACCTAAAATATTTTGTACCATCAATTCATCCCGACAAAAGAAAGTAACTGCGCTATATTTTTGATAATAATCGTAGACACGAACGTAAAATAATGACTGCAAACTATCCTGGGGTTGAATTTTTCATGGAAAAAAAAACAACAAAGCGACAAATATCGTCGTGTCCCAGAGACGCATTGTTAAAGCATGGAAATTTAAGTTGGGACGGCGCGGCGCGGCGTAAGCGGCTCTGTCCCGCTGTACTTGGAGCCCCATATACCGTTCCGTCCGCGAACGTGTTTTCGGTATCGGTATATACTTCATTTTGGTATAAAATAATTCGTACGTCAGTATTGACGTTTTGTTTTCCGGATATACTTACAGTTAACCAAATGCAAGCATCGCTTATATAATAGGGCCTTCGTCACTGATTTAAGTCTTGTTTAAATATCAAACATAGTAATTATTATTAATTGTTGTTAATTATAATAACTTAATTCTTCTTTTTTATAAAAATTATGGTTTAAGAAAAATGTTGATGATAAATAGTATTTGTTGGATAATTCGGATTGTTTTCCTTTATCTGATTTTAAATATCTACATGGTAAAACATCCTCGAGTGTAAGCGTAGAATATTTGTAAGATTGATAAAATTTCATATTTACCTCTCTGCATGAATATCAATCTAGATTATTCCCAGCTTACACTCTGGGATATTCCCAGCCTTTCCCAAGATTTGTTTTTAGTGAAAAAAGTTATCCTCTAGAAAAACAATCTGTCCACAATGGAATGAACATAAGCTGCGTGACGCATGCAGGGCTGGCCCACAACGCGTTTATTCTTTAAACATATTATGCAGGTTCGGTTCATAACAGTGACATGATAAAACATTCCAGAGTGTAAATTAGGAATAATCTAGATTGATCTTCATGCAGGTAAGTATTAAATTTGATCAATCTTACAATTAGTTCTGAAAAATTAACAAGAACATTCTGATCGACATAGTGTTGTGTTCTGAAAAACGCTTTGAGTTATTTTTTGTGTATTGTTTCAAAAAATGACCCTTCTCTTTTGGAGTCTGACTATTTTGGTTTTGAAACAACACACCAAAAATAAAGTTATGCGAAGTTCACACCCTCTCAGAGTTTTTGGTTAATTGGAAAGCACTTATAGTTTCCTGAAAAGATATTTTCCAGGAAATGGGGAAAAATAAATGGTTTTGTAATCATGTTGGATCGGGTTAGATCGGCTTTTTTTAGTGAATTTACACTATTGGTCATTTTATTTTTTCAAAGTTCGTCATTTTCTCGTTTTTAAAATGATGTTTTGATAAAAATTTGGAAAAATCTTAAAGGGTTGTATTTACTAAGATGAACTCGAGTGATAGGACTATGAGATGCATGTCGTTTTTAGTCTAATTATGCGGGTTTTTCTTTAAACTTGACTGAAACTTGTTGAAATTTTGGAGTTACTATAATCATATAAGTGATTTCGCAAGGAAAAACACAGATTTTCCAAAAAGGAAAAACACAGGTTTTCCAAAAATTTCGTGAAAAAAATGGAGGAAAGGAGATTGACGATGTATAGTAAGACTTTAACTAAAAATACTCTGTTAATTGGGTGACAGATTTTTGTATCCTTTTTTATTCCCAAATTTGCGGAGGTCCATATGGGAAATAATATTCACAAACACACACATACACACTTTTTGACACCAATGAGAAAATTGAAATTTTTAATTCATATATTTTTATCGAAGAACCATTAAAAACTCTCAAAACACACTTAACTGACGTTTTATACACTGACTTTGGACGAGAACGCTACCTTCTTAAATAAAAAAGTAATGAGTATAACAATACTATTTTATTCTTTTTGCACTTTTATTAATATTATGGAAAATTTTGTCTCGGTTGGTTGGTAAGGCCATAATTGAGACAAACGTTAGCGTCGCTAGTTGAAGTAAAATTTTCCCTAGAAAACAGTTTAGATAAACTTATCATTGCTATTGAATCGGTATTTTTTTTAGGAGGTATCCATGCGAACATTGTAAAAAGACTTTCTTTTCGGACACAAAATTAAAGCGACATCAAAAATATCACGAAAGGAAATTGTTTAATTGCGATTTGTGTAATTCTCAATTTAAAATGAAAAAAGTGTTAAATTGTCACAAACATGAAGTTCACGGAGAAGAAAAACTTTATAAAGAATTTAAGTGCCTTTTATGTGAAAAATCTTTTAAAGAGGAAACATGGTATAAAAAACACATGGAAACCCATAATCCTCAACAAAACTCTAAATATATGTGTCATCTATGTAGTCAAGTTCTCACTTGCGAAAGCTTTTTAAAAATGCATCTTAAAAAGCGACACAAAGAAGGAACGGATGCTGAGAGTAGGTATCCCTGTTATTTTAGAAAAGTCGTTTGTGAACTATGCGGTAAAGAGCTGCTTAAAAGAAACTTAAGAATTCATATGATGAGCCACTATAATGAAAAACCGCACAAATGTGAATACTGCGGAAAACATTTTATTACAAGAAAGTGTTTAGCCGTTCATCTTCGAATTCATACTAAGGAAAAACCTTATCGGTGTCCAATATGTCCGAAAGCATTCACTCAAAAATATTCTGTAACAATTCATATGCGTTACCATACAGGGGAGAAGCCTCACGGTTGTAACATGTGTCCCAAGAGCTTTGTTACCAAATCAGAACTTAAAAATCATATTTGCTTAAGGTCAATGTGGACAGAAGATAACTGATAATAATATTTTTTTTTTAGTGATCTGTAATTTATACTGATTAATAATTTATGATATTCTGTTAATTCATACCTATATCCTAAACCTTAGATATACGTAACACTAATAAATTAATAATATAAATAAATATAGGATTTTCAGTTTTATCAATATTTAACATTCAATAAAATTGTAGGTCAGCATTAGACTGTGATGCAATATTAGAGCTAGAAGAGAACCTTAACGTTTCGGGACAATCGATTGATCAATACCAGTGCGGAATTTGTAGTGAACTTTTTCCAACAAAATCAGATTTTATGAATCATCATCTTAAACATTTCTCTGGGAATAAGTTTACTTGTTGTAAATGTAAAAAAGTTTATAAAGACGCTAATACTTTGTACCAGCATCACGAAGGTCATAGGGTCGATGAAGATAGTTACATGGAGAGTGCTCAAGAAGTGCTTTTAAATTTTGAAGATTCTGAAGAAGTGATTGAATTTCACGAGTCAACTGCTGAAGTAGATGATCTACTATATATTTTAGAAGATGAGAGTAGTAGTCAAGATAATATCAGTGACGTTATTATTCAGGATAATGAACATGTTGAAACGGTATCCAGTCTATTAGATCCCGTTACTCTTGTAAATATGGAACATGGGTACATGATTCCCTCATCGTCAAATGAGGAAAGATCTCTAATTAAAAAATCGGTTTTGAAATCTAATGCACTACCAAAAAGAAAAATCACTCTACCGGTTAAATCGACTCTCAGACATTCTTCGATATCAAAAGACTTATTTAAATCCATAGTAAACCATGCTCCAGCGTCTAAAGAATTGGTGTTATCTCCTAAATTTCGCTTAAACCCACTAAAAAAGCGTCACGAAGTGCCAGATTTTACTGCAGCGAATTATGAGTATATTGATGCAAATGAAGACATTGATGTGTCTCATTATAAATGCACGCGTTGTGAACAACTGTTTATAAATAAATTTTCATTTTTTCGACATATTGAAAAGGGAAAATGTTACATAAACAACTGTGACATGTGCAATGCTACATTTTCAAAAAACAAAGATTTTTATGTTCACTACATAACACTTCACATGGACCGTGCAATTTGCAATTTTTGTTTTCGTACTTTCATGTACGAGAAAAATGTTAAAGAGCATATGCTACGTCATCTTGATCAGTTCAGACATAAATGTGAAGACTGTAACAAGGGTTTTTATACCGTAAGGGAATACAGGAACCATTACAAAAATAGGCATATGGGTATAAGACACAAATGTGATGTGTGTAATAGAAGTTTTGCTGATGAATATTACTTTAAAAAGCACATCGCAACCCATGCAAAAGCTGCCAATATGTCGGTTTTGCAACTGGCTGGTGAATAAGTAAGTAGAAAAACTAAAATTGGATAAACCTTGTAGGTAATGTCAATATTTTGTAACCTAAAGTGCTCGGATCACAGAAAATACTCGTCAACTTGCCAAATCCTAATGCTACCGATGGCAAAAATTAAAACCTCAATAGCTTTAAGGGTACTTGAGTTCCAAATTTTAAGAGATCTAATGTTAAGTTGTATAACATAGTAAAAACTTAATAAAATTAAATATAAAATAAAAAAATAAATAAATGATTATAAAATCCTCCTAATCAATCAAATTGAAAGACAATATTAAAACATTTTTGAATAAAAATCAAAAGTTCCGTGCAATCCAGATTCTTCTCTAATGGTACCTAAAACCGAACCTGCATTCCCTCGTCGTACCGCAAGGCTTATCCGTTGGATAATGAAGTTAAACGTACCGCAAGACTTATCCGTTGGATAATGAAGTTATACGAATTTTCAGATAATATTTTGGAACTTGTTTGTAAAATAAATTTCATCGCCTCATCGGCCAAAGGTCTCATAGTTTCTACAGTAAATGGTATAAAGATACACCGGTTACTCAAATTGGAATATTTCCATTTTTTAATTTGTTAAAATAGCTTTTTGCTATATTATGTGTGCAAGTTGTATCACATAATAACTTTTCCACATTTACATCGTATCAACGTCATTCCTTTGGCTCGTTTTTCATCAGATTGGCATATTCCTAAAGGTTTCAATATAGAGCCCTCCTAATGATATCGTTGATTGTATGTCTTGATGCACGTCCTGCACTTTTTTTTTCGCCGCAAATGCAGACGTGCGATGCAGAAAAGGCAAAGCAAATCTTAGACCGATTCAAATTCTGAAAGTATTATTGTCAAGAAGGTTCCCAGCGAAGCAGACGGAAGGACGTGTGGAGGTGTTTCAAGAGCCCTATATCGTGCTTTGTCTTCGTCACGAGTGTAGTCACAAAATATTTTTTCTTCGCGTACTTTACAGATCATGAAGTTAAATTCTTTCTGGCAAATTGGTATTTCTTGAGGTCGTGAATTTAAGTTACAGAGAGAAAACCATTTCTCCAACGAAATAATATAATATGTATCATTTTGATTGGAAAATGTTCAGAGGCAATAATATTTTTAGTAAATCCTTTTCTCGTTGAGACCAAAAATACTGCAATTGAAAGTGAATTTGTGTCTCTTATTCCAACCCCCTCCCCCATACTATATTTATAATTTGAGTCTATTTATTGGATATTTCTTGAAGGAAATTTTGGATAATGTTATCAAATTTACTCAAATGAACAGAAAAAACAGGAGTTTGGTAGTGCACACAGCCATCTTTCGTTTGTTTGTTAAATGTTTAGAAGGCTGGAGCATGGAGCACCTCGAAGTAAGTACGATATTTTAAATATCGCAAAGAAGCATTTTAACAGAAAATATGCTATGTGGAAATTTAATAATTTTAGATTTTCAACTGTATTTTTTAAATGTTTATTTTGTTTTTAATAAAGTTATTAAATTTAATTAGTGGGAAACGGACAACCTAATAAAGTGAAATCAGATATTTTAATTAAATTTCGAACAACATCAAGAAATTTTAAATGCATTTTTTCCGGGTTGTGTGAAATAACAGAAATATCGCATTTTTTCAAATTTAATTTAATTCCTAATTCTGTGCTTGATAAAATTATTTTCTTGAAATTTTCTACAGCAATAGCAACTTTATTTTACGGTTATGATTTTTACTAGAAATTATGATAAGTTTACTGCTAAGTACCTCGTCAATTTTCTTATTCAAGTTGGGTGTACTAAAATTGTATATTTGAAAATTTATTCGGTAGAACTTTGAAAGGGCAAACCATTCGGCACAGGTATCATACGTTCTTTCTCATTGTTTCATAGTAGCTTTCTTTGGAAAGCTGTTAATTTAAAATAACAGGTTTAAAATTTACCCAGTTTTAAACCTCTGTTCCCTACTACTCTATAGTAGCCTACATATAGATGAAAGGCAAGGTGGCTTGACGTTAGTAGGTTTGCTGAGTAAAACAACGTTAGTAGTTGGATATTAAGTGAATACTGATTTTATTATTTTTCTTGCTACAATTTATATATGAAATTAACCAGCATTGAGCTCACCCTGGATGGTCACCACAGTTTTTTAATAACTACGGAAAGTTTATTATTTTACCTACTCGCGCAGTGGCGGTCGCAGGGGGGGGGCGATCGCCCCCCCCCTCCTTTGCTTCAGAAAAAAATAGACAACAAAGATGCTGATGGTAATAACCCCGAAGTCTTTGGAGAAAAAACGAGAAATTGCAGAAAGTTCCTTCAAAGACATTCTAGAATCCCTCCACAATATTTTGGGACAATTCGTCCTTCAAACTAAAACCATTGGAAATACAGAACAGTATTAACAAGTTTTGGATAAAACGGAAATAAAAAAGTATTTTTGACCTTTACATATTCATACCAAGTTTTATACAAAGTGAAGCCAAAATCAAGGAAAAATTAAATAAAAGTAGTTTTTAAATACTATAAACAGTTTGATTAATCCAAAACACAAATTCTTGAAATTTTATTGGGAGAAGTCAGTATTTGGAAACAATATTGGTCAGAAGTAGGCAAAAGCTTAAATCAAAACATACCTGATAACATTTTCGAGGCGATGAACAAGTGTGGCGATATTTTTCCGTTGATAGAACATGCTTGGATGTTTTCCAGTAAGTAATTCTTCGTCAGAAAGAAGCTTTTCATGCCTCAGAAGATTGAAAACATAAGAAGTACTTAAAAACACTATGACGGAAATTCGTCTGACGGGCTTAGCGTTGCTGCATATTAACAGACATATTGAAATTGACACTGAGCGAGTCATTGACCGGTTTGGCCAAAAAAAGATTTTTTTTTTGAGATAGGGATCTTATGTTTGAGATATGCAATATAAAAGGTAATTAATGTGTCATCTTAAAAAGCTTTTTAGACCTCAATATAAAAAGTATTTAGCTATTAGGTTTTGTTTGTTATCTATGCTTTTTATAACTGAAAAAATTATACGTAGTTACTCAAGCGCGGATTTCAAACCCCCTACCCTGGCTTTAAATTTTTTCTGAAAACATTTAGAAAATCAAAAGTAGGGCATAAATTGTGGCGCTATAACACCTTTGATATTTACGGTATTAGTTTAATTTTGTGTTAAAAATGGCATTTGTAGTGTCATTCATTTTCTTAAAAATTTTCGCCTGCTGCGCTTTGTAACCATTGATATATTTACAATTTTAGTTTAATTTTTTTAATTTAGTGCAATTTTCTTCAAACATTTTGCCTGCGGCGCTATAATACTGTTGATATTTACGATTTTATTTTAATTCGAGTCAAAAATTGCATTTTTTATGTAATATTCTCAAAAATTTTCGGCGCATTTAAACATTTTTTAAAATAAAAAATGTATGAAATAAACGACTTAAAAATTTGTATTACTACGTTTTGTTTGCATTTTATTTATATATTATTTATATATGTTCCTCATAAAAGCTATGCTTTTATTCTAGTTTTTTTTTTCGTATCGAAACCGCCCCCCCTTTTGAAATGGCTGGGACCGCCACTGCCTGCGTGCAGTAAAGTGCACTTTACAACACTCTTTTGAATGTGGAAGATTGTACTCTACCGCATACTGGGCGGCAAAGTTAACGTTGTGCGGGAAAGTGACTACGTTTATTTCAGAAAATGAAAATACAGATATTTATATTTCTTTTTTTAAAGTGTCTTTACTGCCCTTGCCGGCTTGAACGAATTCGCTTCGCTTCGTTCGATCAACTGCCGTCGCTTGCGATAAAGTATCACTTTCCGCACTTGTTAGGTAAATAACTATTTCGTACGACCACACACGAAAGTAACCAAATCTGCACCCTATAACGCCTTAGAAAGTTTTATATTTCACACGCATATCAATTTTTTTTCGTCTCTAGAGACGCTAATGTTTTCTTGACGAAAATGAATGACAGCAAACCATCCAAACAATGTAGGTATCTAGTAGTTCTCTTGAGATGAAAATGAAAAAAAATTAATAATAATAAAAAATACGAATTAAATGCTAGAGTGGTCGTAGGAAAAATAGCGTACACAACTCGATAGAAAGTAACTTTCTTACACTCGCGTGTTGTTTCACTCGGCTCGCTAGCGCCTCGTTCACAACATTCACTCTCTTTTCTCGTTATGTAATATACTATTACGCACGCTTTTTTTTTAACGATTTTTGTGGTCCAATTCGACTTTCTAGATATATTTTTCAACTCAAATGTAAAGAAAATTTAAAAAAAAACAGTTTTTAGCTATTTTAATACCTAAAATATAATGTTGTCTAGACGGTTTTTACGCAAGTAGGAAAAATTTTGTCTTGACGGCTTGCCCGAACTCCGCCCCGCGTCGTTCGTGCAACTATCGTCGCGTGCGGAAAAGTATCACTTTTCGCATTTGTTAGGTAAATAACTATTATAAAACATCCAAGTGATTTTTCATTTTTTTAAAACGTCGCTTTTGACAGGTATCAATTCGAGATATGCCAAAAATATTATCAAATTTAGACTTTCTAAGCTAAAAACCTTCTAATTTGAGTATAAGCTCGATTCGTTGGATTATGAGGTTTAACGTCGCATACCGGAAAAACTGTTGTATACAGCTGCAATGGGCTTTACTTTATCAACTTGGTTGGTCAGCCCATTACAAAACTTTTAAGCTACTTAAAATGTCAAAAACTGATAAAAGTAATAATATAGTGAGTGACCTTTTTATTTTTGGTCCTTATATAACGCGTTGCTCCTATTAAAGAGATATATTATTATATTACTTTAGATATCTGAAAACCGCAGAAAATTGTCGGATAAATTAAACAGCAGTAGATTAGCTAGCCAGTTCCGCAACTTTTTTGTGTCCAAACTTTTGACAGGTATGAATTCGAGATATATCAAAAATATTGTCATTTTCGGATTCTTTGAGCTCAAAAGTATCTTATTCGAGTATAGTAGTAGTAGTAAGTGTGTTTAGGTAGCTTATGAAGTTAAGAAAATGTACAAAAATCGGTAATTTATTTGAGTGAAAATTTTAAATATTTACTATTTATAAAAATGGTCTAGGACGCTATCTTTTTGGGGGTTTCTTTACGGCGGCCCGTCGAGTGCAATGTACGTTATTGTAAACGTGTTATTGTAAAGTGTAATATCTTGAAAACCGCAAAAGTCAGCAAGGTTGGCTAGCCATTTGCACATCTTTTTTGGGTTAAAACTTTTAAAAAAAAGTAAATATCCCTTATTTAAAAAAAATGTTTTGTTCTTTTTTTGAAAAACGTCACTTTTGCAGGTATCGATTCGAGATATTCACAAATTCAGACTTCCTAAACTAAAAAAAAACCTTCTAGTTCTCTCGATTCGACGGAGCATTATGGGGTTTAGCATCAAAACGCCACATATCCGGAAAAAACTGTTGTAGATAGTTGCATCGGCTAAACTTTATAGACTTGGTTGGTCAGATCATCACGCAACTTTTAACCTACTTAAAATACCAAAGATAGATACCATTAGCAAGTAATAATTACCTTTATATTTTTTGTACTCATATCATCCGTTGCTCCTACTTTTTTCTTTTTCTTTTTGCACCCTTTAATAGGGGGTAGCCTTTCGAAAAATTGTGATATCTTGAAAACCGAAGCAGCCAACGAGATAAACTAAATTGCACTAGATTGGCTAGCCAATTTGGCAACTTTTATTAATTTTTTAAAGGTGGATTCTAACAGCACCTAACATAATTTAATTTAGCGTAACGTAATTTAAAACATTTTGTTAGCTCGTCAACCAAATTCTTCCTGTTCTTGTATTTGTTTACAAGTTGTGAAAAATCGGCATCCATCTTTGTTTGGCCATGCGCAATTTTGATTTCACTTTTCAAATTTAAGAAAAGATAAAAGTTGGTCACTCTTAAGTTAAATTGCGCTAAATTACGTTAAATTACGCCTGTATGAACGCGATCATTAAATCTCATAAGAGCAACTCTGACGCTAAATTAAGTTACGCTAAATTAAATTATGCTAAGTGCTGTTAGAATCCACCTTATATATCACTTTTGACAGATATTGATTCGAGATATGCCAAAAATGTTATTAAATTTCGATTTGTCAAGTTAAAACTTTCTAATTCGCCTAGGTTTAGCACCAAAACGCCGCATATCCGGAATGAATTGTTGTAGACAGCTGCATGGGCTAAACTTTTTAAACTTGGTTGGTCAGCTTATTACACAACTTTTAAACTCTTAAAATACCAAAAACAGATACAAGTAATAATATAGTTACAACTTTATTTTTTGTCCTTATTAAAGCCGTTGCTCCTATTAAAAAGATATAGAGTAAAAGTCGGATATAACGGCGGCGAAGGGACCAATGCACAAGGGTTGTTATAACCAGTCGTCGTTGTTAAAAGACCTACCTACATACACTTCCCGACACATAAAACGCATACAGCAGCACATGTCTATATTTTAAAAATTTTGCTTGCTTATTGTTACCGACTTTTGTAGGTTAACACTTTTAGACAGCATAAACAGATTTTGTTAAGGAGACTAAAAGCATTTTTACCGACATTTACTGGTTCCTTAGTTTTGAGGTTACTGTTACAAAAAAATGAACGAAACAAGACCACTATAGTGCGACTAAAAGGAAAATACGAAGAAGAAATAACTGGAAGGCTTTGACCTAAGAAAGGGCCATTCACATCAACAGGATCAGTTTTATAAACAACAAAATATTAAAAAACAAATAGAAATAAAAAAAAACCTATCGATAAACAAAAATCAAAAATATTAACTTCAGTATCTGGTCATTGCACCATTTGCTTGAATAATTTTTTCCAAACGACTTGGCATAGTCTCTGCTAAATTTTCAAATAAATTTGAATTTTATTCAAAGATCTCTTCATAAGCTCGAACTAGTATCTCCATCAAAAGGTCAGCATTCCGTGGATCAATGTTAAATTTTGATAACTTTTTTGCAATGAGCCCCCATACATTCTCGACGAGATTGGCATCGAGGGTCTTTCCTGGCCGTGACAAAAGTTCAATAGTATCGTTATAATAATATGCCCCCCGAACCACTGCTGAGAATTACTGGAAATAATGCAGGGTTTATTGGGCAGTTGTCTTGTTGATACACAAAACCATCGGGATATAAAGCGGATATTTCCGGAAGTATAATATTTTGTATCATGTTCACATAAATCTTCCTTGAATCCTGAAAAGCGCACCATGCTTCTTGCCGAAATCCAGCTCCACACGTTGACAAATGGGTGTTCTTCCAGGAAATTAGTGATTTGCTGATCCTCTTAGGGTGTACTGACTTTGATCAAGCTAGTTCCTTCCTTTCGTCGAGCAGTTCCTTCTTTTTTGTATTTTCTTTTTAGTCGTACTATAGTGGACTTATGAACAGACCACCCTCCATCTAATTTTGGTAAAATTTGGGAAATATCGAATTCCGATTGTAGTCGTGGCATTTTTAAGTTGGAAAAAACTGTGACCACAAAGCATATACCTACGGACTTAGAGACAACTCTTACTAAGGACATCGAAAAAACAAGTTTTTGCCTTTTTTAAACTGTTACCGTAATCCCTTGGATTTTTGTAACAAGTACAATTGGAAAACTATGCCCAAGTGTTGTGTCCCAGAGTGTCCCAGTGAGCCTCTGCTTCATCGGTTTCCACACCCTAGAGATCAAGCTCGCCAAAGACAATGGTTTGCTATCTGAAACGCTTTATAGGTTTAGAGTATGCAACCGACATTTTACACCAGAAAACTATTCAAAAAACTGTGGATGAAGCCTTCTAATTTGGCATGTAATTCCATCCTTGCATTTACCGCCAGAGTCTGAAACATACTTTAATGGTAATTACCGGGCAAGGTTTCTACATACCAGAGGAAAAACAGCATACTCAATAATAGAGAAGTAATTGAGATGCTAAAAAGTGTTTTAAAACCACAAACATAAATTACCGTAACCGTATTTTTTTGCCCACATACAAACTGTCAACGTAAATAGAAAGAAAATAACAATTCCTGTTTTTTGCAAATTCACTTTCACAAAAAAATTAAAAAACCTATAAATAACCAAAAAAACGAATTATCATTTACCAGCTGCAGCTTTGGTTCAGAAATAAATCTGGTTGGTTAGAAAAAATAACCAAGCGGGCCCCGTCAAGCCTCCGTAAGTATAACGTATTTTGTTTCAGTTATTTTTGGATACGGGAGGAAAATAACCGATTCTGCCTACGGTATCACCAATTTTGATGTCGATTAACGGTCTAATAAGACTGCTAGGGCATTTATTTGGCATATTTGGTAATAAGGTACATTTTTTAGCCCATTTCGTTTAAAAATGCTTATGGGTAACCAGTTACACCAAATTTATTGAAAATGAAGAAAACTCGCAAGTCTGCTGCTATCGAGGCCGTCATGGGAAGCGGAATAAATACTTTATTAATAAATACTATAGTTTCGATATGTATACTATTATATCCTTAAAAGAATAATATAATATATTAAATACGACGCATTTGGTTTATTTCTTAAATTTATAGTCATTAGAATCAACAATACTTTCGAAAATAAAATGAATTATTGATGAATTACGTTTTCCAAAATAATGTTGTTTCTAAGGAACCGGCGCCGCTACCCTAATTTAAGCTTCGGAACCGAGTCACTAGAGGCGCAACAGTAGCAAAAAACTTATAACAGGGTACTAAGTCGTCAGATCGCCTTCTATACCCGTAGGTACATATTTTGTGACTGTGGCAACAAAACATGACAATGAGTGGACTTTGACACTTTTTCACAGAAAAGGTTGCTAAATCGTGAAGGACATATCGCGTATAAAATCGGCGTATGCGTTTTATGTGTCGTGAAGTGTACATACACTTCTCTCCACATCAGCAGAAGGTAGCTGCAAATATGATGTTTTATATTTTCCTCTGTGCAACACTGACTTTTCGACTTTGTCATTTTAGGTTATATTTTTGGCACATATAAACTTTTTAGAAGGAGGCGGCTTGTTTATTGTTTACTAATTCCAAATATAAGGCCACTAAAAATAAAAACCACATTTCAAAAAAGTAAAAATGTTTTATTAACTAAACAAAAGCTACACAGTAAATGGTTTATTCGACTAGCTGATTATGAAAGACGCAGAAGGACTGTCCCTCGAAAGTAAGGCACCGCTTTGGTTTGGATTTTCAGCAATAACTGCCTTATATGCCCTTACGATGAGTTCCATTAGATGTTCTGAATTCCTGGGAAAGATACTAAAACTTGCCAATTTCTTTGCGATAAGTCCCCAAATGTTTTTGCAGGCCAAGGCAAAACTTCGATATTATTATCCTGGAACCATCACTGCGCAATTCTGGCCATATGAACTGGACAGTTATCTTATTGGAATACAAAATGATTTGGATAAGGGACTCTCACCTCTGGGAGCATTACATTTTTTAGCATATTAACGTAAACTTCGGATGTAAATCGCCTATTAGTTCTAAATAGAGCGGTATGTCCTCTAGCCGATATCCATCTCAAAACATTTACCGAAAATCTTTCCACCCGGTCTTCGTTTCCAGCAATATATCGTTAAAACAGAATTTGTTTTTTTATCGCTGTTAGACTTCTCATCTGTGAAACACACCTGCTGCCAAAATTCTTCGTCCATCAGAGAATAATACAACACAAAAATTAATAGAGACTGCTTCTTTTCCTCACTTAGTTTTTTTTTTTTGCCGCAATGCTACACCTTAGCCTCGAACGTTTACTCCTCCTGCCTGTTGTTATGGATCTTGGAAAATTTGATTCAATTTATACTTCTTTCCTTTGGCAAACGGATGATTTTCCAGAAAATTAATTGCTTCTTGGTCTTCCTCTGGGCTAGTGACTTTCGTCAAACCGGTGCCTTCCTTTCGGTGGACAGTTCCCTTTTTATGTTTACTATCGTAGATTTGCATCTCCCATAATGAACAGCTACTTGCCAAATAGACCAACCACCGTCTAGTTTTGCTAAGATTTGAGTTTTATCAAATTCGGAAGGATGCGGCGGCATTTTTTAAAATTTGGATGACACTGACATACAAAACATGATGTTGTCGGGAGTCTGTGACGTTGTCACTTATGGGAAGACAATGCCGTACCAGCGCCACCTAGAGGAGAAATTTTTTTCTTGTACAAGAGAAAAAAAATTCTCCTCTAGGTGGCGCTGGCCGTATTATAAATTTTTTAAAATTAATCAGGCTGCTTATTTCTGCTGTTTTTTGTGGAGAGAAGTGTACATTTTTTTTTTCAAATAAATTTTGCAATTTAAAAAAGATTAAAAATAAAAATATGTACACTACTTCATTTTAAAAAAAGTAAATATAAACTGACAGTAAGAATAGTTGATTCTCTATCATACACGAATTACATATGTACATATTCCTCAATAGACAAAACTTTTTTTTATGAACTCATTTCAACACTACGTAACACTCTACTACTACGTACGCACTAAAATGTAATCAGCCGCGCAAACGTGGAATATAGCGCAATATTCTGTCTTCCTTTTATCTGTAAAAAAGCAAAGACTTCCGCTCAAGTACAGATGTCTCACAGTACAATCTCTGCGGTCTATCGTTGAGCTTTTTTATCAAGGTCACGTCTTTAGTATGTTTAACGTTCAGACATGTGTATAACGGACCCCTACGGTTTATCAGAATGTTTATAAGACCCGTTTTTAATCGAACCATTGTTCATTGAAGTCATTCAATGTTAAACTCGTAATTTGTAAAACACATTTTTAATAAAACCCGGAATTTTCAAACCATTATTTTTCAAAACCGGAATTGGTAAAACCCGTTGTTTATCAAACCAGGAATTTATCAGACTGTATTTAATAAAAATTTTCATCGTAAGAACGATACACCATAAAAACTGCAATTTGTTAAACCAATTTTTTATCAGAACCTTATTTCTTCAAACCAATTCAATAACAAATTCGAAATTTATAAGGTCCGTTTTTAATCGAACTAAAAAATTAATTAAAAAAAAAGTTTTAATACAAAAAAGTTTCGGAATTAGCTAGCCAATCTAGTGGTTTGGGTTTCAAGATATCACTGTTTTTCGAAAAGCTACCCCCTATTTAAGGCTTTACATACACTTTTACAATAACGGACAATGTATTCGCCCTACCGAAAACCCCCAAAACGTTGGCTTTTTCTACGACCGTTTTTTTTATAAAAAACTAATTTTTGGAAATTTTCATTAAAATAAATTAAACTGGGAAAACGGCCCTTGAATAACGGTTGTTACTATTTGCTTCAGTAGAACCAAGTTGTTACAAAAATACAAAAATTGTACGTTCTATAAAAAATTTCTTGCACTGGAGCAAATAGTAAACAACCGTTGTATAGAGGCTAATTCCTTTCTCTCTGTGTGTTTTGAGGTCAGGGAATCCGAAAATGATAATATTTTTGTCAAAAATGAAATTAAAAAAAAACTACTTTATCTGGCTATTTTCTGCGGTTTTCAGATATCTAACGTAAAATAAAAACACAGTGTATATAACAACGGATAGACTGTGATAAGAATATATATCTTTAATAAGAGCAACGGTTTATATAAGGACAAAAAATAAAAAGGTATATAATATTACTTGTATCTGTATTTGGTGTTTCAAGCACCTTAAAAGTTGCGTAATAAGCTAACCAACCAAATTTATAAAGTGCAACACTGTTCTCAACTAAAGTTAAGCAGGTGTTGGCCCATGCAGCTCTCTACAACAGTTTTGCCGGATATGCGGCATTTGGTGCTAAACTTTATAATCCCCCGAATCGAGCTTATACATCCTGGAATCAGAAGGCTTTCAGCTTAGAAAGTCTGAATTTGATAATATTTTTGGCATATCTCGAATCGATGCCTGTCAAAAGTTACGTTTTTAAAAGAAAGGAAATGTCAAAGTGATATTCAAAACGGGTCATGTAATATCCTTACTTTTTGTAGTCAAATAAACACCGATTCGAAATGCATGAATATATAATATACAAAGTGCGCTTTTAAAGTTAAAAAAAATCGTTTATTTAGACAAGGAGAGTTTTTAAAAACACTTAACTTTGTTTATACGGGCCTCTTAAAGCGCTTTTATATAAGGACGGTTAAAAATGTTGTCGTATAGACGCCACTAAAACCGATTTAAGCACTAAATTGATTTTATTATAAACCGAAAGCGGTTCATCGTTTAAAAACTTCCAACCTAAAGAAATACTCAACCTTACTTTTCCGAAAAATCTGTTGTTAATTTGTTTTTTCTTTAAACTGGCATATTTAATGAATTTAATGAGGGACGTATAAGCTCTAAGAGAAAGCGATTTCATTTAAAACCATCCTTACATAAAAGCGCTTTTAGGTGCGTGTAAACGTAGTAAGTAAGTCTAGTGCTGTTAACTTCATTTAGCGGTTTCTGAGATATGCCGATCCCAACAAACATATCTGTCGAATGAGACATTTCTATTAAAATAAATAAAAAAAATCCATACTTTTTTCAGGGGGGGGGGGGCTTTGAAAAAAACATCTAGTATTATAAAACAAGGGTTTTTGGGATATCTGTAAAACGATTAAATTTTTTTAACAACGCCCATGGGTACCTAAAATACCTAAATATGATCGATTAAAAGTTAAACTTCCTAAATTTTTTAGCGCTGTATTGTGGAGCAAATGACGGCCGCTCCTTGGTTTTATAGTTAGTGTCTTCAAAACTGCCAACTTATACACACAACGAATAGGAAGTGTCGCCCAACGGATTATTTTGAGTAAAAAAGATATGCACACCAGTCATTAGGATTTTATAGAATGGATCTGACCTAGTACTAATACCTTGTTTTGGTTTAAAATACTTATATATTCTTCAAAAGTCCCAGCGGATATTAAAAGCCATAAAAACCATTCCGATTTTTGGCTTTATTTTTTTGTTTACTTTAGTTTCTATGATTTTTTGTATTTATGTGATGCTTTTTAACACGTGTTATTAAAAATATGATTTCTCGTATTATAATGTTATGGTATTCACCTTAGGCGAATTACCTATAAAGTTATTCAGTGCAACGAAAACTAATAGGCAAATCATAAGAACTGTTTATTTCAAAGACGTTTAACTAAAATAGACCCATCAAGTCATTCATAAATTGCTTTGAAACGCGATCAGTCGTTACATTTTATGTTCCACTGGCAACGCTGCACCAGACATGCTCCTGCTCACACATGCTCCAACCATCTTACATTTAGCAGCGGCCAGAAGCGGCTCGTTATTTATAAACGTAAAAGGTTGGTCGTTATTTTCAGACTTGTCAAATTTTTTTGGAAATACAATATTTAACTTTTTTATACTTAATAATTGATACCGAGGGTATGGAGAGGTATTATATTTGTCATTGTGAAAATATTTATGTAAAGATATAACATAGAAAATGTTAATTTTTTAAATGTTCTCCAGATAGTTATCTGCCTAATTAGTGCGGAAAGTGATACTTTTACGTACGGGAGGAGTTCGGGCGGGAAAGACACTTCCGCAAGGGTTAGGTACAATTGTTTTTATGATGACTTTCTTGATCAAAAAGTAGTTTTTAGAACACACATTTCAAACTCAAAATTTAAAAATTTGGTCCATAAAGTACCATTTAAAAAAAAATTGTGTGCGTTAAACGTTTTTTCACGCACGCTATGACAGTTTTTTATGCACGCCGTGGTTATTTTTTTACGCACGTCGTGTGGGAAGTTGAACGTTCCACATTAAAATTGATATGTAACAGTAGACTTTTTCACACGCATTTGCGAAGTAGTTTCTTTACCTATTTAATGTCAAGTGACCTGCAAAACTTTATTAAAAAATTAGCATAGGTAAAAGTATTTTTTTAGCATAGCGTGAATTTTAAGTCTCATTGAAGTTTTTAGATGCATTTATAAACTAGATTAAATTAAAAATGGAAACAAAATTATTTTTTGGTGTTAATTTTAAAAATACCAAATATATATAACCTTAGGCAGAAGCTTTTTATGCAAGTAGGAAATTTTTGTACTAAAAACGTGTCAAAAGTGCCTTTTTTTGCCCTTAACGGCCATCGTGTGCAGAAAAGTATCACTTTCCGCACTGTTTAGGCAAATTACCAAAAAGCCAATGTGGAAAAAATAAGCAAATTCGACTAAAAATAGTGGTATTTCGAAAAAGGATGATACCTATATTTTAGGTACAATATGATGGTTTTTCGTTGTGTAAAAAAAATTGAATTTATACACTCTACTCTAATTTTTATTTAATACGTACAAAAGTATCTTTACATTTTTAATAAATACAAAAAAATCTTATGTGGAGTATCTACCTATGTAAATATTATAAATAAAAAGTTGTAACAAACATACATTCTTTATCCTGTGTCTGACATAATAATGTTTTAAAAATTTATATTTATACCGGGAATGCTTGTACTATTTATAAACAAATCTCAACAGAAAAAATAAGCTGACTACAGATAGTATCAAAACTGTGAATGTAGTTATAAATAAATATCATACGCACCTCTTACATTTTTTTGCTACTCATATAGGATATTTAAAAATTTCGCAACTGGGGTTGGTTTATTATACCAAATATAGTGTAATTAATTATAAGTTCTTACCATATTGTTTTTATCACAATTTCGCAAAAATATCCCAAAAAAATTTTATTTCTTTCCTATATTTATTAATTACATTTTGTATTTATTGCAACACTAGTTGCACGCCTATGGCGGCCTATCACAAGATGGCGTCGAAAAAACATATGATAACAAACCTGTGAAATGTTTGGTTTTCACCTGCAATCTCCAGTTTTCGTCACACTCCGCTCTTTGTCACATCACTTATTCCACAAACACTTAAAAATCTATTGAAAAAATATTAAAAAACTCTCGATTAATCTCTAAAATATACCAAATCCTCGATTATGCTAAAGCTACAACGCCGTACAGAAATTATGAATGGAGCAGCGTACACATGTTTATATGGCTGACCCGCCACCAATGCGAGGTTGTCACATTGTTGTAGCTTTTATTCCCGATATATATTGGGAAATCAATTTTATATGATATTTTGATCGAAAAAATGAGGTATACTTCAAGTACCATAACATGTACCTCCACATTATAAATTCTTTATTGATTGAAAATTGTGAAGATTCTAGGAAATTTAAATGCAATTATATAATATACCTAAATTTCTTTATATATTTGAATAATAATAAGGTGTTTCTCCATGTTTAAAAAAAAACAAACCGGATAATGATAAAGTTATAAAAATAATATATTTTTAAAAACATTACGTGTAGAGATACAACTTTCAGCGCAATCTGGCATTGTCGCCAAATTGTTTACCTTATGTCTGATCGCAACTGTGGTAAACATAATGTCTCTATTTAAGTTATACTTTTATGGTTTATTTATAATAAAATTTGCCAACACTCGATAAAACCAACACAATGAACTGGTATTTCATATCGTTCTAAACGTTAGAGAGGGAAAGAGACGGAAACATGTGGCGCGTGACCCATCGCGAAAACAAGCCTAAATGAACAGGCGAACGACAAAACCAGCGAAGCGAGCATCGCGTCGGTCAGAGGTGGATTTGCGGTGGTCTCTGAGCATGCATTTGAATATTAGGTCCCAATAAAATAAATATTTTCCTAGATAATAATATAACCAAAGTCTCCGTAAGCATCGGATACCTTTAAGTAGTTCATCTACGGTATTTCTATAGTTGCGTGTGCATGTGTTCTTGGTTGGTAGATACTGTGTCTATAAAAATATTTGGAGTTGTTTTTGTTGTTGTTTTTAGCTTAAAACTTCTAAAACCTACAGTACACATTCATGCTCTTTAAATGCAATAAAACTTGTAGATGCGAAAAATAACACGTACTGACCTACCACCTGTTGATTTGAAATGGACATTCTTTATTTTTTGGAAAAGTTTTGGTAGATATTTTCTTTGTGATTCTAAAAATTCAAACTTTTTACTTTTTTCTTAGCGCTTTTATAGTTAAGAGGAACAACAGTGGGTCTTTTTCAAAACACTCCAAAATCTTTTAAGAAGTACCATCAAAGTTCTTCGAAAAATAGAGGTTGCCTTATTTAAAAAAGTTGGTTTAATGTTAACAAGAGATTTGGACTTCTAGAACATCATATATATTGCTGTTTTATTTGTTATAACGACCCTTATATTTGGAAATTATGTAAACAATTACCTTTATAAAAATATCCGTGATAGATTACTGGACAAATATTTTTAAATTTATAAGCAAATAATTTATTTTTACCATATTGATAATGCTATTACTGGAAATACATATTTTACATTATGGATATTTATTTATTTTAGTTTAACTCCAGCAGAGTCAAAAAATGCGAATTAAATATGTTTTCATCTCTTCTAGGTCAATTGTTGAGAAGATCTTGATGAAATATTCGATAAAAAATTGCTTTGTTCATGTATGCGACGTTTTGCAAGACCCTGTATTAAAATTCTTTGACGGGACAGTTAAAATACCCCGCTTCAAATATAAATGCTATGTTTGTTCCCAAACATTTTTACATGAATCCGATTTGATGTTTCATAAAAATAAATACAAAAAGCACAACAAAAATTTGACCAAGTCCAATTTAAGTATGACATCGAGAAAAAAAGGGAGACCCCCGCATAAGAACCAACAGATAAAAAGTAAAATTTCTTTAACAGCTTGTAATTTAAATTTTGGTCAATTATTTCAGAATCCTACTGAGTTAGGTCACTCTGTTGAAAGCACTTTAACTGAAACCCATGAAAATAATATCACCCATGCTAAAAAAATAACAGAAATCGAAGAAGAAGAAGAAAATGTGTTTTCCTGTAAACACTGCTACAAGGTATTTTTATCAACCTTGTCTCTTCAAGAACACGAAGAGAAACATTACAAAAATATGGATACTTTTAAACCAGATCTAGATGAGTTCTATAATCAAAATGTTTTATTAAGACCTGACGTAGATCCGTTTATGGTATTTTCTGAAGAAGTAGATATGAAAAGTATTTCAGTGCCTTTAAATGTTAATATAGAACCAAGTCAAGTCAAACCAGTAGGTAACCCGGTGCCAGTAAATAAAACTGCATTTTTGAATTATAATGTTTTGGGAGCAATACATCCTACTTGCAACGATTTAGGTTTTGCTGGGGAAACTGCACCACCAAATTACATTCAAAATAGTGCTACCATTGACATGAACTTTAATATAGCAACTTCTAACTTTATTGATACCGATCATATGGAATATATGGATCACTTTTTAGCTATTCCAAATACATCAAGTGATAATGTAAGCTTCTCAAATCCAGAACAGTCTACTTGTCTAAAAACGGGCCCCAATAATGCCGTTCGAGTTGACCATTTTATATGCAATCGCTGTGATAACATCTTCCTATCTATTGAGGCTTTCAGTCTTCATATGGTGCAGAAGAAATGTTCTATAATTGGAAAGTGCAATTTGTGCCGTGCGATTTTTCCAAGGAACGGTATGCTTTATCATCATGTCTTAGATCGACATACTTATACAAGATGCATTTGCAATTTCTGTTTTAAAATGTTTATTTCGGGAGAAAAATTATATCAACATAAGTTTAAGAAACATAATTATCTTGAACCATAATTTTTGTTATATATTCCTATACGATCGTTAATAAAAATATTTTTTGTTTTATAAACGTTATTTTTAGCTTGCTTTTGTTTGCTTTCAAAATTTAGTACTGACAATGTATTTTACATTTTTAGGTTTAACTTTTCATCTGAAATTGAGAAACGAGAATTTATTCGTAAAAACTTTAATCTGCAATGCAAAATAGTTCTCTCAGATGCAAAATTAGATCCAAAATATACACATTACTTTAGCCAATACAAAGGTAGAAAAAAACATAACTGCTACATTTGTTTTAAAAAGTTTCTTAGTAGTCAAGAACTTCAAGATCATAGGCAGATTCATTGTTCTGATGATAGCGAGTTGGAAAATGAAACATTAGCAGAGATAAAACAAAGAACTTCTGGCACAATCTTAGCTATAGAAGAACCTAAAGATAAGAATGTACGACATCACGACAGACAACTTAAATGTGTGGACACGTTTTTCTCTCGAGAATCCCAATGCACTATTGAATCTCGAGTTAAAAAATCATTAGATCTGGAACTCTCAAGCGATAATATAACTGATATCTTTTTAGAAAATTTAAGATTTAAGTGTTCTTCTTGTAGTGTGTATTTTGAAAATCAAAGTGACGTCAGAAAACATGTTCACATAAAATTTTTCTGCAAATACCTATGCCTCTCTTGTCGCAGATATTTTAATACTAGGACAGGCTTCATAATCCACGTGGTCCAACACGAAGTTGACAGTGCTATCGATCGTAAATTAGGATACATCTGTGATCAGTGTGGTAAAATATTTAAAGATTGTTTTCAGTTAAAAACACATACAGACCTAGAGACAGGCTGTGGAAAAGTAGTTGAATGCCAATTAAGTAAAAGTATTGATCAGAAACCAAATACTACTGGAAAGACATCAAGTTGTGAAATTTGCTACGATAATTTTTCGAGTCACAAAGATCTTGAGGACCATATAAAACTTCATAGTCAAATCGAAAATATAACAGCACCGGAAACCATCATTATAGACGATGATGACGAAACTGATTCTGAGAGAGATAAACTTGATATTTTTCAGGAAGAGTCAACAACTCAATTAGCAGCTATACAGAATCAAGATACTAAAGAAGAAGGAAGAGTTTTAAATCCCTTCGTATCAATTAATAGGACAGCGCAACCAATTTCTATAGAGAAAAACGATAAAAATTTAATCAATCAGCAGCTAAGTAAAAATTGTAAAATAATGAATTCATCGTCACAGTTTGCCCATAAAGATATCATAGATAATACTGCAATTGTCAATAAAGGTTTAATCAAGCCCAAGTCCTTTGCCAGACTTTTGGGTACCCCAAATTCGTTAATTAAACCATTAGTGTCAGTACCTGTTCAGTCATCCTTTCCTTGTTCTAAATCTACGTCTCTTACCGAGCAAATACAGAATATGTTGTGTGGAATTCCTGCCCCAACTTTATCAGTAAAACAGACAGATACTCCGTTAACTCTTGACGAGTCGTTGCTAAAGGAAAAGCTTAATTCGTCCAAAACTAATATAGTGAATACTAGTTTACCTGTTATTCCTGGTATGCCAGAAAAATCTGGAAATTTTGTTACGCTGTCAAATGATACAGACAAAAACATTCTACTTTTTGATCAGTCTTTTTTGCAAGCACCACAAGGAAGAGACAACGTTGGAAATTATGTTATTTACCAACCAACTGCTCAAACTGTAGCTAATTCTCCATCACCTGAAGGATCATTTAATTCAATCGTTATTAATCAAAACATTAATAGTGAACAAATCGTAGTTAAATCATCAAACACATTTGGAGGTATCGTTTTGAATGCAAATCCTGGGTCACTGCAATCTCCAATACCTGTAAGTAATAGTCGGATATCTGGTTCTCAATATATGTATATAATGTTACCAAATAATTTAGATAATATACTTGAACACGGGAAAAAATTGCCAGCATCACATAATATTAATATTACATCTGCAGGTGGCAGCACCACTTCTACAAAAACAAAAAATGAAAATGCTTTATCTACAGATTCCTCTAAATCCCTACTAGAGCCGAATTTTTTATTTACTAGCAAATCTGAACCAAAAATTAAAAAAGAGGCGAAATTAAATGTTACAAGGCAGCTACCAGAATCAACTGTTGCACCAATAAAAATAAAGGCATCCGAAGTGGTGGGTTTCCCAAGAATTTTAAAATCAAAATCAGGTAATAGCATATCCAAAGCTAATTCTAAATCAAAAAAGGGATCAGTTAGCAAACCGAGTTTAGCAACTACGGAGCCCGAAATCGTGATGCCTGTCATAACTAGTATTACTTCAATTGCAGAAGATGTAACATCAAGTCGTCCCAAAAAAGATCCTTCTTCAATGTTTGCAAATGAATTCAATAAATTTTTGCAAAATCCACAAGATCCCAGACATAGAGTTCCTTACGCATACCATAATACTAAACTTACTATCGAACATTGATCATAGTTTCAATAGTCAAGACAGTAAAATTTTTTATAAAAGAAACTAAAAATATTCCAGGCAGTCCTAATAAAAATTCTGCTTCTTCAAATGGTATATATTTGTAAAAATTACCGGCATACTTTTGATGAAACCTGTGCATTAAAATGTTTTACCTGTAGACTTGTCTTTTTGAAAGTAAGCGATTATGAAATTGAGTAAATTTTCTTGGGTTAATGTAATGTAAATTTAGACTTTGCCCAAATACGGTAAAGATTCGCTGTAATAAAAAAACAACATAATTTCACTAACACATCCAGTTACGGAAGAAATCCTAACATGAGTGACATTTAATTACGTTAAAAATCTGTTCTGATATTATTTAGTGTTTAGCTAACATTTTTATTTTTAGTTAAAGTAGAAATATTACATGACCTTGGGGACAAAATAAGTTACCTGCTACAATTTTTTTTATGGATATTAGACCTTGCAAAAAACTTGATAAGCAATGATACTTGGCACGCATACTAAGTGGACTCTTGGTATTTTTGAGATATGTAAGGACCATTAAGTGCCCTGCCGAGGACCTCTATTCCCAAAAGTAAAACACCAGATTCGTAAAATTTTAAGATATGGAGGAGCGATAAAATTTGGCACAGATGATCATTAACGTCCCAGCCACAATTTAACATTGATGTTACTTTTTTTTGTTGTGCTATTACATATTTTAACTTTTATAGTTGATCTGCTCTCCCTCGTACCCCCAATTTCCCCTAAAATATGGACTTGATTTGATTTTTCGCTAAGAATTTGGCAATATGTTTTTTGACACTTTCACAAAGACAAAGACAGACAAAGGCAGTTTAATTTGGTCATAGAACGTACGCGTAGACGTAGAATATAGCGCGATATTCTGTCTTTCTTTTACCTGTAAAAAAAAACAAAGACTTGCTCGAATAGCATATCAGAGTTCCATCCCTGCTGTCTAACGTTGAGCTTTCTTTTTTTTATCAAGGTCACGTTTATAAAGGATGGGCCAAAAAATCTTGCACACTTTTGAATTTGCTATAACTTTTGATCGAATCGGTCGATTCTAAAATGTTTTGACTTTTTGGAAAGACAAGACATGAGACATTTCCTAAAAATCCAAGATGGCGAACCGTTTTAAATCACGGGAAATTTTCATCCCCCCTGCAAAAAAAATATGTGCGGCACTGGAGAAAATCTAGGTCATTGTGACAAAAGCCTTATGTATTCTCTCTATACCAAGGCATTACTTAATTAAATCGGTTAAGAAATAAAAAAAAATACGGGCTTTTATATTGAATGGAGTTGTTTGCTGTAACTTTAGATAGAAGTACAAGGCTTTTATGTTGTGGTTCAAAATTTAACAATTCTTAAAAATCCATGATGCCGAACATTTTTAAATAATGGGTAATTTTCACCCCCCCCCTCTACCGCAAAAAAAAAATTATGTTTGGTACCTATACTAAACAAAATCTAAATTAATGCGACAAAAGTTCCCTCCCTGCTGCATATATTACTAAATTAAATCGCTTAAGAAATTAATCATCATCATCAAGTATGGTGACATAAACTAAATGCCCCTTTGCTTAAAATTTGCCTGTTTCTGCATGTAGGAAAATGTCACAGATTTTATTAGGCCCATTGAGTGGCCTGCTAACAGCCCCGATTTGAATCTGCAGCCATTATTGGGGAGATTTAGAAAAAGAAGTGTACAGAAATAGCCGCAGCTACGGCAAAAAAACCTTACCAATGCTTTTAATAAATGGCGTAACGATTTGCGTTCTGTCTTACGAACACATGGGGATCAGTTTAGAATCTGAGTAGCCCGATCTAGATTATTATACGTTAACTAATAGTTATTTTTATTTAAAAGTATAAGTGTGTAAAAAAAATTATAAAAAATATAAATATTTGATGATTAATAACAAAGTAAACTCAGCTTAAGCTCGGCGAAATAACCAACACATGCCACTCTAGCTGAAAAATCGGTAGTTTAAAACTACAGAAATTTTTTTAAATTTATTACATGTCACAATTTTTATTAAAAATGCTGGAAATGATGACATTAACTTGTTTGCTTTTTAACTGATTTAAGCTAGTAATACCTCCATATACCTAGAATGACCTTGATTTTGTTTTGTTAATTTTTTTTAGGGTAGTGAAATTACCCAATGGGTAAAGCGTGTTAAAGTTGTCCGCCATCAACTATCAAAGTCGCAAGCTTTGTTCAAAATGTAAAAATGTTTAAAATCAAGTATTCCAATCAAAAGTTAAAGCAAATGCAAAACTGCGATTTGTTTTGCAAATGACAATGTCGATTCAAAAACCACTTATTTCAGAGGTTTATAGTTTTCTTTTCTCTTAACCTATTTAATTAACTAATGCCTTGGTATAGAAAGCATACATAAGGCTTTTGACGCAATGACTTAGATTTTCTCCAGTGTCGCATGTATTTTTTTTGCAAAGGGGGGGGGGTGAAAATTATCCGATATTCAAAACGGTCCGCAATCTTGGATTTTTGCGAAATGTCAAATTTTGAACCGGATCAAAAAATTCTTATGTCTTGTCTTTCAAAGTTATAGCAAATTGAAAAGTGTGGATGATTTTTTGGCCCACCCTATATAATTGTATAACGTTCAGACCAAACTGTAGCTGTGTTTAACGTCTGCTCCATGTTGCTAACTCACCGAGTTTTTTCGAAAAGGGGAGAAAATCAATAGATTGGTAATACGAACGGCTGAACCAAAGAAACCAAGATAAAAATGTAAAAGAAAGAGGCGTCCGATCCAACAAATTCCACGTCTACGCCTAGGCACCTCGGACGTATCATGTCCAATTTAAACTGCTTAATAAAATTATAACCTCGGTTTGAATACTACAATGAATATTTCCCTCAGTGTTAAAACTCCCCTAAGAGGTGTGAAATTTTCGCAAACTTATAAAGGTAATTACATTTTCCTCTTAGGTCCGTTTTTGCGAGCTTACTACTCTTTTTCTAAATACATTCGTGAGAGAGATCCAGCATACCAGAAAAATACCCGCCTTACACGCCTTCGACATCTCTTGAGATAGGGGTCCTGACAGATATGCGGGGTCGAAGGTTGTATAGGTGGATATTTTTTTGGTATGGTGTAGTATGCTGAATTATATTGTTATAACTTTGATTTGTTAGTTTTAATGAGATAAAATGAGACAAAAAATTCATTGTCAATCACATATTTTAAAAACTTTGAGGAGACTAGTACAACCAATATTCTCATTTCTTTACATTTTGGCTGCTGTTTCTGTGATTCTGTTAAAATTTTGATTTGTTATTTTTAATGAGGCAACAGTAGATAAAAAATTCAATGTCAATCACATATTTTAAAAACTTTGAGGAGACCAGTACCACTAATATTCTCATTTCTTTACATTTTGGCTGCTATATCTGTGCTTCGCGAAATATTCAAAATATCGGTAACTGTGATGCTTTTGTGCAATTACCTCCGATAATGTGTCATATTGTAAAAATTGTTTTATATGCAATTTTTTAATTTTGTTTTTTTTGACTACACTCTTGCCTTGATAATGGATTAAATACTTCAAAACGCGTTGGCTAATCGACAATAAATTTTTAAGAAGATATTGATTTTTTCACTTTCTTTTTCCTCTTCAAATTTAACATGAATCTATGAAATCTCCTGGAATTTTATTTTGTTTTGGGACAAATCAGCAAAAAAAACTAATGTTTAAAAAAATCTTTACTTAGCTTTCTTTGCCACTGCGCGCTTTTGGTGTGTTTCTATTCACTTTTTTTGTATGGTGAATAGTGTTCGAGATTAACGGGACAAAACGCATAAAAGACACCGAATTTTTGCCGAATTCAGGGAATGTTTAAAATGACACCTTTAACATATCCATAAAAGAATTTGTATTTCATCATTTTGTCCACAACGGATACTAATTTGCCTGTAGTAAAAGTAAGTAGGTAGGATATATTTGTATGAGTTTGCGTTTGAGTTTTGAACTCTAATTTACAATTTCTTTTTATACTTTATTTATATCTTTTTATTAAAATATTTTGTAAACGACTTATTTCGAAAATATAATTTAACTTTGAATAAAGAACGCGAGAACCAAATTGATACAAACTGGGAATGCTCAACAGATACCCCAAAATAATGGAAAACAATTCAAGATAAATATTTACCTAAACTTTATCTATTTTAGATCGTACGATATGTTTTTTAGGTCTACAGACACAACTTTATATACAAACTATAATATCGGCTTAGTTAACACAAGCAAAGAGTTCGCAGATTGTAGATATTTACTAGAAACTCTAGAGTCTTCGAAAGAAAGAATGGGTGCCAGTAATTTAACTAATTCTGTAGTTGAAAAGTGTCATTCCTCAAGTTATAGAAAAACCAATACACAAAGTAATCCAATTGAAACTAACTATATAGTTAAAGAAGAGTACGATATAAGTAGCCAAAAGAGTTCAGAAAGTATACCGGTTGATCAATGTTACTCAGATTCAGTTATTGAAGATTTTAACAACATAAACTATCAAAAAATCAGTTTACAAGTACAACAACTTCAAGTTCACTCAGTTGTTGAACATTTTGATACTCTGAATTGTCGAAAAATAATTACTGAATCAGATCATCTCCAGACAACTGATGCAGATTTGCTAAATTTATTATCAAGTGAACAGGGATGCAGTTCCATTTTTAACAACATTGTTATAAATGACCAAATTGATCGGCTTATTAGCCATGAAACTGCAGCTATTCAACATTCAAAAGCAAATTATTTTATAGAAAATACGAATACTGGAGATTTAAAAAAAGTAACTAACAATTTTAAAGATAAAGTTTTTAACCAGCCTGATAATGGTTGTTTAAAATGTAATCACTGTGATAGTATTTTTTCCTCTAGAAAGACTTTAAGAAAACATGTTAATAGACATACCCAGGAACGAAAACATCCTTGTGATATTTGTGGTAAGAGTTTTAAATATAACTATGAGGTGACAGCTCATAAAAGATCACATCAAAACCCATCACTACAATGCGAAGTTTGTTCGAAAATGTTTATTCATAAATCTCATCTTAATGTTCACCTTAAGAAGCATAAAAATTGTTACAGTGTGAAATGTAATATTTGTAATATTGACTTTAGTTCACAAGCAGCATATGCAAAACATAAATCCATATACCATTTCTCATTGGTTTGTGATATATGTGGTTTAAAGTTTAGCTCTTTATCTGCTCTAAAAGAACATAAAAAAATTCATGAAATTAATTATGGCCATGAAAGGAATCACATTTGTAATGTATGTGGAAAAACCTATATCCGAAAGAGAAATCTAAAGACTCATATTACGGTACATATGCGTTCAAAACCGTATGTTTGTAAAATCTGTGGTAAATCAGTCAGCAGTAAAGTCATACTTGAAACTCATATTAAAATGCACACTGGTGTAAAAGACTTTTTTTGCAATATATGTAATAAAGCATTTGCATCAAAGGAGTACCTAACTATTCACCACAGGATTCACGACGGAAATAAACCTTATGAATGTAGTATTTGCCAAAAGACGTTTAGTCAAAAAACTTCGTTAACAGTACATTCAAGATTTCACACTGGACAAAGGCCGTACAAGTGTGAATGTGGAAGGAACTTTGCTACCAAGAGTCACTTAATGAAACATTATAAAACGCATGAATTAAACGTTGATATTTCATATCCACTGCATACTTCTTTGCAATCCTTATAAAAAGAAAATATATTATGAATTAGACACATACTTTTTGTAAATAATATTAAATGGAAAATTATTTACCTGTGCGTTTGTATGCATTGCCAAATATGTTATGACTTTCAACATTGTCTTTATTGTAAAAAGTGAGAGGTAAGTTGCATTTGTATAAAAACAACTTAAATAAAATCATCATGTTTTTAAACATTTACTTTAACAAGTTTTTTATTTTTTATAACTTCTTTTTGTTCTTGGATGTTATAAGATGTATTTTCATTTGCTCTTGTAAATATTATTGAACCTTTTTCATATTTTAGGAATCAAGATGCATCTTTTATAACAAAAGAACAGGCTGAAAGGCTTAGAGTTCTTTTTTTAAAAGCCAGTAAAAACATTGAACAGTTGGATGATAGTGACAACAAAATTCGTTTTTGTTGTGAGATTTGCGACAATGTTGCTGATTCTAGTCTAGATTTCGCTAAACATTCTCGAGAACATTCAGACAAGTATTATTGCCCGTATTGCTCCTATAAATCTTCAAAAGAGAAAAATATTATTAGGCACGTAAGGACTCATGGAAACTCCAAATCATTTCACCACTGTTTTACTTGTTACCGTGTTTTTCCCGAAGCTATTCAGGCTGAGGAACATAGAAATGTGCATTCTGGAGAAATGCCATTTAGTTGCGAAAGCTGCGGAAAGCATTTTATGTTTTCATGGCTGTATAAAATGCACGTTAACTTACTACACTGTAGTGTCAATAGACAAGATGATCTTTACTCTTGTCTTCTGTGTAGATTGACTTTTGGGACCAAATCAGGTCTTAGGAAACATCAAATACGAAAACATGAACCTAAAGTGCAAACTTTGTGTGATATTTGTGGGAAAAGCTTATCTAGTAACGAAACACTTAAGTTTCATTACCGGACTCATACTGGCTATAAACCCCATATTTGCAGTATTTGTGGAAAAAGTTTTTGCAAAAAAGGTTTGCTGGTGGAGCACGAAAGGGTGCATACAGGCGAAAGGCCATTTGGCTGCAAATTTTGTCAGAAAAGTTTTTCTCAACGAGGTCCCCTAAAAATTCATATGCGAATTCATACTGGAGAGAGACCTTACGTTTGTAGACTTTGTGGAAAGGGGTGCATTTGTAAAAGCGTTCTCGATGCTCATTTAAAATCATGTTCAGGATTGGTAATATAGATAATGTAGATAATTTATTTTTTTTTAACTGTTTTCTATATAACAGCTGACGGTAAAGCCAAATTAAGACACATATTTTACAAATAGAATACGTAAATAACTACTCTCCTAAGTTTTTACTGAATCATAAAATCTTTTCAGTTTGTCCCAGCGATTTAAATAAATTCCAAGGTGATATAAGGCGAGTCAGATGATTGTTACCTGAGTATGATTTCTTCATGGATAAAATAGATTACTTTTTGAATTTCTTAAAAATGGATTTACCTTTGCAGCGATTTAAATAAATTCCAAGGTGATATAAGGCGAGTCAGTTGATTGTTACCTGAGTATGATTTCTTCATGGATAAAATAGATTACTTTTTGAATTTCTTAAAAATGGATTTACCTTTGCAGGAAATAGTCCAGATGCACCTTTAAGTAAAAAAAAGTAATCGAAAAAAGATATTCCGAGCTTCAAGCTCTTAAGCGAGGGCTTAATTTTAAACGCCCCAACCCGGGCCATTTAATAAAAAATCCGTGTTGCAGTTCAAACATTTATTATATTAATGTTATTATGTTTATTGATATAATAGGACTGTTATTTTCATGTTCTTTGTCCGTAGAAAAATAAACAGAAATCACTTTGAAAGAGCGAATTATTCGAGCAAATTAGATCTAAAACAATTTTTTTAAAGAAAAGCTTTTCCATATAATAGGTTAGCTACTTTGAATTCCTCAATAATGCCAAAGTTAAATTTCTCACTCCCATGGGTCATGTCTGGACCTTCCTAAAAATATAAAGGTCTCCATGTAGAAGGATGCTCTTGACTATGGTTACCATTACCTAAAATTTTGACAACTTTGACAGCCGCTGTGGTAGTGTTTAACAACCACTACCACTACCACTCATCGATTAGACCAGAGTTTTTGGAACACATTAAAAACTGTCACACAAAATTAGAGATGGGAAAAAATAAAAAATTTAGCTTAATTTTACAAAATAAGTGTTTTATATGTTGGACCTTGTAATATTTTATTATTTTTAAAATTAATTAAGCCAAAATTCCACAACCACAACGAAATCGATTCGTAGCTTACGGCAGTGGTAGTGGTTAACTACCACAACGGAATGACGTTTAGCTATTGCGCAGACGCAGTAGTTACCACAACCACTACGAAGTGTCAAATAAGTGTTCCAAAATATCCCTATTGTTTTTGTTAATATTTACTCTCATAAAATAATTTTTAAATTTATTTACTCCAGAGTTTGGGATATATGTGAAGATAACTATATCTGTCTACGTGGAGACGCTTGGGTTTTTCCTCGGAGTGAAGGTGCTTCTGCATACTGACAGTGGGTTGTTTTTTTACATAAATCCTCGTTTTATTAATCTCTTTTCAGATTTTTCATCATCATTTTATCTCCTATTTTCATTAGGTAGCATCGCACTGATGAGCACTTTTGTGGTAATGATCGAAACTGATGTTTTTATTAATATTTATTCTCGTAAAATCCAACAGATATATCTCGAATCCAATGTTTGGTTTACCCATTAAGTAAGGACAAATTTAGTGCTAATTCTGTATGTCTGTCCTTTTTCTTCCTTACCAAAATAAAGAGACATACGTAAAGAATTAGCACTAAATTTATGTTTAATTGATGGTTAAACCAAGCTTAAGAAATAGAAACACATGTTAAGAAAAATATTTTTTTTTTAGAAAATTATTTCTTCCCCCAATTTCTGGTACACATTTAATTCGTGAACTCCGCTTTACACAGCGCCGGTTCCAGAGTCTACCGGGCCCTTAGCACCTTTGGAAAAGCGGGCCCCTCCCCTACTTCCTAAACTAGATAAAAATAATTTCAGGAATAAAAAATCATACTAACATTTATTAAAACAAAAATAAACAGAAAGTATAACTTTGCACATTAATAAACTTTATATATAGTTTTGGGCAATTCCAGGCGCGATACAGGTTTTTGACATTTTTTCGATTTTTGTATTTAAATAACTACAACCACCAAAGAAGTGTTTAAGTTATCAATAAACGTGTACAATCATTATAACCTAATAACTTTTTTTTATACCTTCATGAAAATCGCTATTGAAACAATTGTTATTTTATTTTCCAGCCGCCTTGATTTATAGTGTAAAGATGGTGTGTTGCGAGAAGTGCTCTTCGTTCGAGATTTTTAACGGTATTTCCTTGTTTTTCTTGCATTTTTTGATAAAGGTACAAAAAATAGTGTTAACAACTTGCGGCTAAACTGTGCTTTTTTACTCGCGTTTTTAAATACCTCGCTGCACTCGTTATTTAAACCAACGCTTGTACTATTTTAGCCACTAGTTGTGAAAACTACTATTATCCAAATCATAAAATAATAGCCACTAGCCAAAATATAGGCAAACAAAATATTAGCGTTTTATAAGAAATGTCCCGTTAGTTATCACAAAATTACATGTAATCTCAATCAAGGCAACAAAGAAAAATAATATCACTTCATTTTTTTATATCTAGGAAACAAAAGTATATTTTTAAACAACTAATTTAAAAGTACTTTAATGTCCATGATTTTGATGTGCCGTCAGTTATCACCAATTTTGTGTTATATCTTGGACCCTAATTAAAAAATTAATTTACCTTTACTTTTAAATTATTTTGATAAACCCTCTCCTTAACGGATTAAGATGTCGTCGTTCTGGAATGTCTTTAAAAGGGAGAAAAATGCGATCAAAATATTAATTACTTAAGATAATTTGTCCCGTCAGTTATCATGGAATTGCCCATTCAGATAAAACAACATATTCTCACACTTTTATACTCACCTCTATGTATAACTAGGTTTACTTATAAAAATTGTTTTGGAACTTTCCCGTGGCAAATTTATTAATTATTTGTTCATAATTGATATAATTGAAGGACTCACTTTCAATATAGAGGACAGAAAGTGCATCCAACTTTTCTTGTCCGAGGCTAGCGCGATGCTTATTTTTTACCCTATCCAACGTAGAAAAAGATCGTTCTCCACTAGAGTTTGATATAGGAATAGCTTAACTGCGTTCAGTATTTACGTCAGTTCGATCTGTCTAATCTGAATAGTTCATTTATTACGTCTAGATGTAGGGAAGGTAAATCCGAACCGTTCGTTAATTCAGCTCCAGTTAGATGTAAATCCGTGTGCTCGATGGTTTTTGGCCGACGAAACAGATTAATTTGCGATTGTGAGGTTAAGTCTGTTTAGTTTTTTTTTATTTTCAGGTATCGTTTTCTTAACAGGGGTCAAAATCGAACTTTTTTGTCAGAAAATGACTTCTATTCAGCTAGATAATACAAAAAAGTGAATTTATGTTTTTTCTATTCTCAACATAGCTCTCAACTTGCAGTAAACTAGAGATTCCTTCATCGTGTAAAAGTAATTGCCATAAAGTACCACCAAAAATCGACATTGATGCGTGCGTCCCTAAAAGAAATTATGTTTTAAACAAAAAACTTGAAGTAGGCAATCGATCCAGAGCGTTCGTTAATTGCAATAAATTTAGATTAATCTGTGACTGGTAATAGTACTCGTTTTCAGAAAAATGCTCATGATTAAAAAACATATATTTTAGCATTTTTCACTCAATTAACTTTTAGAACCTGGTCCTTAGCGAGAGCCTAGTGTGCCTAATGGCTTTAGAGTGACTTGTCTGGACCTTGTTTGAAAATTGAATGTTTCTTTTTCATTGGTTGGCATTCTGTTTCACAAATATGTAAAAATTGCTTCCTTGACTGATCGAATGACTAGAAGCATTTCGTTCTTGTGGAAATTTAGATTTTTTAGTAATCCACGCTTACCGTGCCTTTGATCTTTAATTGATTCGAGATTTAATTCTGTGCAGACTGGTTTTATCTTAACCACTTTTTGGTTTAATATTTAATTCATAACGTGGAATAAAATTTGATAACACGGCTTTTTAAGAAGCCTCCTGAGGCTTTCTGGGGGTTGACAAAATTTTAAAATTGTTGTGCCGAGATTAGGCAAAATGGGACCTTTACAATACATAGCTTTCAAAAAAATATTGTCTAGGAGGGTTGTGTCGGTGTGTACTAAAGAACCATGTAAAATTCTAGGGGGTGTGCAAAATTACAACTTTCGAATGACAAAAATTTTGAAAAATTACCGTTAAGTTAGCCCTCCATATACAAATGGCCACAGTTACTCGTGGGAGGGTGTGTGAAATTTAATTTTTGAGTGTGCAAAATTTTGCAAAACGTGTGCACAATATTGTCAATTGGCATTACTGACTGGTTATTAATCATCATAAATAGGTTGCATATTTTGTTCAACAAAAATATACAAAAAAAAGCCGAAAAGCTCTACTAATTTTACCACCAACTGCCTTTCGGTGGCGGTGGATCTTACAGTGTTGCTAGCTGGTCTACGTCGATTAATCTGACCTGGTGTAAATCAATTTGCTTAAATCCGGATATATGGTTAGCAAAATCCAGATTAAAGGGACTGTATAGAAAAATGATAAAATAATGTTTTATTTTAACACCTAAACCAATTTCTGTGCCCATGATATCTTGTTGATAAGCCATATATTATATTAAAATATCATGTTGGACTTAATATTAATTAATAATTAGATCTGCTTTTTTAGGTTAAGCTGTAGTTAATTATTTCTAAAAAGTTAATAGTGTATTGTTGCATTTATACATTCAGTTAAAAATATAAAAATATCTGTTGTTTAAGCGGTTTTGTATTATTTGTGTTTTTCTGTTCTTTAGAATATAATAGTTTCCTTATTCTTATTTCATTTTTAGGTTCTTCGATCCTTTACTGCTAAATAGTTTAATATTAAGTAAGGGTTTGTCCATAACACCTATTAAACCAGAAAGTGTAGACCGTACAATATATAATCTCAATCAAAAAAATTTTGACACTCCTGTAAATCTTATGAATGTTTTAAACGGAATGAATCCTTCTTTGTTTGATAACTTAATTGATCAATGTCATACGGAACCTCAGGGGGGCAATAAAGAACCAGTGTTTAACGCTGATGGTTCCGAGAATATTCTTGCATGTCTATTAAAACAGCATCCTAAGAAAAAAAAAGAAAAGAAAAAAGCAGGAGAGCACCCACCTCCAATAGAGCTAGACGAGCCTATAGAATGTGACTTGTGTCACCAAACTTTTAAAAACAATGTTGTTTTTGCTTTGCATTCTATAGAGCATGCTCCAGATGAAAAATATTACTGTCATCTGTGCGAGTACAAAAATTCTTCTAAATATCATGTTGAGATGCATGTTCGAGCTCACGAAGGAACGACTAAATACAAGTGTGAAATCTGTAATAAAGCTTTTACGATTAGCACTCATGCCAAGGAACATAAAAATTATCACACCGGAGAAAAGCCATTTCAGTGTGAAATTTGCGGAAAACATTTTATGTTTTCTTGGTTTTTGACATCACATCGGCGTACTCAGCACTGGGAAATAGTAACAGGGAGTCCCTTAGTAAAATACGATTGTACCGTTTGTAATAAACATTATACTTCATCTACAGGTCTCAAACGACATAATATTAAGCACCACGGAATTGAAGGCGTCGATCTATCTGTTTTATGTGATATTTGCGGAAAAAGTCTCTCTAGCAAAGAAAAATTGAAATTTCACAAACGTATACATTCAGGTTACAAACCCTTTACCTGCGAATATTGCTCAAAAAGTTTTTCTAGAAAAGAACAGCTTAAAGAACATGAAAGGATTCATACTGGAGAAAAGCCTTACATTTGTAGATTTTGTGGAAAAGGTTTTACTCAAAGATCGCCTTTGAGAATACACGAGAGAACGCATACTGGAGAAAGACCATATAGTTGTTTGATTTGCCAAAAAGGGTTTATTTCTAAAGGTGTGTTGGATGCCCATATGAAGAATTGTTCGGCTGCCCGTATGATTTATGAACCTCAAGATTTTTTAATGCAGCCTTCCCTTACTTGATTTTCTTTTAACAAATTTTAGTAATATTGTGTATTACTGCCGTTCCAAGGTAAAGAGCGTGATATTTTATCGCAATTTTTTAAGGTTTGCTTATAAAACAATTCCAAATTATTGTTTCGTGTAGGACAACCGATTAATATGTATCACTTTTATTAGCTTTGGGAAGTGAGTACAAGCCAATTTAAACAATTTGTTTAGTAAGTATAATTTTATAGCAAATATAGTTTAAAAATACATGTTTTATCAAAAAATTACAAACATTTATTGATTTCTTGTTCAATGAAACATAACAAAAATACTTATGTTTTTGTTTTTAGAAATAAACAAAAGAAAGGAAATGTCCAAAAATATATTAAAGTAGAAAATACAAATTTTGATGTTGAAGTGAAAATAGAAAATGAATCCGAAGACGAAATAGCAGAAACACGGATCAAAAAAGTTAAAAAACAACGAAAGAAGAGAAGAAAGACCAATTCAGAGGCTTCTAGGAAGACAAAGAAAATTAGAGGACCCCGTGAGAAGCATCCTCCTCCCATAGAATTAAATGAACCCATTGAATGTGATATTTGTAATGAAACATACAAAAATAACGTTGCATTCGCTATACATTCTATAGCCCATAGTGAAGATAGAAAATTTAGTTGTCATCTATGCCCATTTAAAAATGTTTCAAAATATCACATAGAAATGCACATACGTGCACACGAAGGTACAACTAGATACAAGTGTGAAATTTGCGACAAAGCATTCACTGTCAGTACCAATGCCATTGAACACAAATATTTCCATACAGGAGAGAAACCGTTTCAGTGTGAAATTTGTGGAAAGCATTTTATGTACTCCAGATTTTTAGCTTCTCATCGTCGTACCCAACATTGGGAAATTATGACCGGTACTCCACTTGTTAAGTATGACTGCCCCATTTGCCATAAACACTATACTTCTTCTAGTGGTTTAAAAAGGCACAACTTAAGAAATCACAATACGGAAGGTATTGATGTATCAGTAATTTGCGAGACCTGTGGCAAAAAAATATCAAGCAAGGAAAAACTCAAATTTCACATGCGTATCCATACGGGTTACAAACCCTTTTCTTGTGAAGTTTGTGGTAAAGCATTTTCTGAAAAAGAAAGACTTAAAGAGCATATGCGTGTGCACACCGGTGAGAAACCATTTATTTGTAAATATTGTGGCAGAGGCTTTACCCAAAGATCACCTCTGAAAATCCATGAAAGAACACATACAGGTGAACAACCTTATATTTGTAGATTCTGTGGAAGGGGATTCGTATCCAAAAGTGCAATGGATGCACATATAAAAGGTTGTTCATCAGCTCACGCCCCCGGTTATTCTTTAAAACCAGCCGGGCTTGAAACAAGTCAATTTCCTTCAGTTGTAAATGAAGTTCCTTTTTCTTGCGCAGCCTGTGATAAAGTTTTTGGATCAAAAGTTGCCTTAGAAAGTCATCAGCTGTGTCATAGTTCATATAGTGTCTATGAAAGTGACGCTTTATCTCCAGCGCCAACGATTCATAATTCTAATTCTATGGAAGATAACATGGATCAAAGGAGCAGCTTTCAAGATATTATAGAGAAAAGAGAATTTGCTGCATCACTAAGCCAACTAATTGCCAAAAAATTTGTCGGTCAACCCGGTATGATTAACGATTTAGACGATCGATTTAGGAAACCATTTGATCATGATCAGCATAGACAGCTAGCTATACCTGACATAATTCAGAGGGGTGAAATTACTATTGAAAAAAGACTTTTACCCATCGAAAACGTTCAAGATAGTTCTCCTTATAGCCAACAGGAAATAAACCACTGATGGAAAAATCCGTGCTAGTGTTGCTGTACTTTTTTTGTGCAATTTTTATATGTTACGTCATGTTATAATTAAAATGGTGTTGGAAAACTATATACATTTTTTAAATATTTTAATTTAAAGCTACTTTATTCAAATAATTTTTAACGTAGATCTAATTTTATGTTAATGATGTTATACATAACTTCATTTGCTTAAATTATATGATCAATATAAATAGCTATCATTTTTCCTTATTAGCCTACTAAATTTTATATATAGATATATATATGAAGACTTGAGTATCGGAACTTAACTATATTAATAGTCGGGGGTTTTTTCAAACCTATAGGACGATTTTTGGTGATTTTGTTCTAATTTGGCACACACTTAGGCATGACTCCGGGGACCACCAAACCAATATAAATTTTTTCGACAACGGCGTACGTAACTTTTTTTAGGACTTAGGGTCACTTTGACAGCTATATCTCGATCAAGTGACAACATTTTAAAATTTTCGTTAAACCTCTTAAAAAGCAATGAAATGGCCTTTAATATAGTATGCAAAGCATGATATTTTACTTCCGGTTGATTGCATAAAAAAATAATCAATTTGAAATTTAAAAAAAAATTGTTTCTAAAAATTTACAACAAAAAAATTCTATTCTTTATTTATGAACGGGATTGTGCAAATTCATTTTGAAGTGACTGTAAAAAGGTCCTAGCTTTTCGCCGATATCAAAAAATGCAAATTCATGTCACGGAAAAATAACAAAAAAATTGGGAATTGACGCATGTTCAGAAAATTTACAAAATCTCAATTTTTTGACTCCGGCTGTTTAACTTCAAATTTTTTAATCCACATTCCCTTTGTATATTTGCCATATATGTTTTTTAAAAGGCTATATAACACGCTAGAATATTAAATGTAACAAGGCACGATGCGCCCCAAGTTTTAATAAAATTAAACAACATACATATAAAAGCTTTTTGCTAAAAACTTCAGAAATAACAAAAATTATGTCACGGTGTATATTTTGTCGTGTGTTTAGACACTTTTCCAGGGGATTCCTGAAATTTTTACAGCTGCTTTAGGGTTTTTGTCTGTGAGCTGTCAAACATAGAAGATTTTTACAAGTCTTCCAATTTTACTTAAAACACCATTGCTTCTTTTGTTATTTTATTCAGTTTTGAGCAGGTAAGTATTTTTTATCAGTGTGGGTGCACCTAATCGGCAATACGTACATAAAAGTAACATTTTTTATCGCCCCCTCTTCACTTGTCTCTCCCATTTGATGGTTTGTTCCACAATAATGTATGGGAAGGGCCAGAAAACCTTGGACTGATTTAATTTTCTAATTACTTTTTTGTTCCCTAGCCGATTTTTATAAAGTTTGGCATTTTAGGAAGTTAAAAGAACAAAGTTTACTATTTTTGTACAAAAGATGTAAAATGTCAAAGATTCAAGATGGCGGACGCTGTCAAAAATTTAGTCTGGGAAAAAAGATTTTGAACTTTTTTTTGACCTCCCTGTTATTTTTTATTGCCAAAATACGAAACATTATGCCTTTTCACGTCTAACGCGGTAGCACAGATAAAATTCGGAGAGGTAGTACAAAAGTTGCATTGGCGCAAAATTTTGCATATTCTAACCACCCCAAAATAATGTCTCTTGTTGTTTCCCAAGAACTTTTTTATTTCATATCGGATTTTTACAAATTTAGAAAGATAAATAAACGTACATACAAGAAAACGTACATAGCAAAAATTACTTTTTTGACCTTCCTGTTATCTTTTATTGCAAATCTAGAAAAGCATTTCACGTTTAACGAGATATTACTCATAAAATTCGGTTAAGTAGTAAAAAAGTATAAGAATCATCGTTTTCGTTAAAATTAGCTTTTGTTGGAAAAAGTAATTTTTGACATAGAGAGATAATTTTGACAAGAGACATAATTTGTTGGTGGTAACGGTATGCGATATGTTGAGCCAATGCAACTTTTGTACTACTTAACCGAATTTTATGTATGGTACCTCGTTATACGTGAAAAGGCATAAGTTCCCTATTTTGGCAATAAAAAATTACAGAGAAGTCGAAAAAAAGTTTCAGGTCTTTTTTTCCAGATTAAGATTTTTGACTACGTTCGCCATTTTGAATTTTTGACATTTTACATCTTTTGTTCAAAAAGAGTAAACTTTGTTCTTATAACTTTCTAAAATGCCAAACTTTATAAAATTCGGTTAAGGAACAGAAAAGTAATTAGGAAATTAAGTCAGTCCAAGATTTTCTGGCCCTTCCTATATATACACATGCATGGATTAAACCATTAAATGCGAGAGACGAGTGAAGAGGGAGCAGTAAAAAATGTTATTTTTATGTACGTATTGCATATTAGGTGCACCTACAACGATAAAACATACTTACCTACTCAAACGTGAATAAAATAACAAAAGAAACAATGGTTTTTTAAGTCAAATTGGAAATCATTTATGTTTGACAGCTCACCGACAAAAATCTTGAAGGAGTCCAAGAAAGGATAATTCATTACCTTCAAGCATCTGTAAAAATTTCAGGAATCCTCTGAAAAAATTTCTAAATACACGACAGAATATAAAGCATGACATAATTTTTGTTATTTTTGAAGTTTTTAGCAAAAAGCTTTTTTACGTGTGTGTTTTAATTTTATTAAAATTTGGGGGCATCGTGACTTAATATATTTAATATTCTAGCGTGTTATATAGCCTTTTAAAAAACATATATCGGCAGGTCTGTAAAGGGAATGTGAATTAAAAAATTGAACTTTGAAGTTAAGCAGCCGGCGTCAAAAAATTGAGATTTTGTAAATTTTCTGAACATGCGTCAATTTCCGATTTTTTTGTGATTTTTCCGTGATATCGGCGAATAGCTAGGACCTTCTTACAGTGACTTCAAAATGAATTTGCATAATCCCGTTCATTAATAGAGAATAGATGTTTTTTTGTAAATTTTTAGAGAAAAAACACAATTTTTTTATTTAATTTTTTTATGCAATCAACCGGAAGTAAAATATCATGTTTTGTATACTATAGTAAAGTTCATTTCATAGCCTTAAGAGGTTCAACCAAAATTTTAAAATGTGGTCAGTTGACCGAGATATAGCTGTCCAAATGACCCTAAGTCCTAAAAAAAGTTTAGGGCGTCGCGATGCCTAACGTACGCCGTCGCCGAAAAAACCAATATTCATTTGGTGGTCCTCGAAGTCATACCTAAGTGTCTACCGAGTTAAAACAAAATCACCAAAAATCTTCCTATACATTGGAAAAAAGATATAAAAAACCCCCGACTATAAGATCTTCAAAAAAATCCAAAAAGTTGCCGTTTTAATAAAATCGACACTGAGAAGTTGACATATAGGGATGTTTTAAATTCGATGCACACTACGGATATCTTCTAAATGGTCGATTTTTTTTTAATTAAGGGCAATTTGATGATTTGCTTAGAACTAAAAAAAGTTACCCCGTAGTTTAGTTTTTTTTAGTTGTCAAAAAATGGTTATAATTTCCTTAGACGATTTCAGATTAACATGGACTATAATTTCTCCAGTAATTATGTTCCTGTAGGGCTAAAAATATTATTTTGCAAATGTATTTTGACAGACCATTTAACGTTTTGGGTTAAATGACCTTTATTAGCACTAATGATCTTTAATAAATTGAAATTATTAGCTCCTAAAAAAATAATATCTAATGGAGTCATATGATTGTACCTGACAGTTAAAACTACATAAGCCATCACAATTCTATGACTCCCTGATGATTCCCAATAAAGCCAGTAGCGCACCCAGGAAATTGACTTCGGGGGGGGGGGTTAGGGATAAATAATTAAAAAAAGTTATTTGTAGTTCCAATGTAACCTCATTCCCCCCCCCCTCCCCTCGGTGCGCCAGTGATGAAACAGATCTGTAGGTGTCTGGACTCTCCATTAGATTTTGAAAGCCTGGTCGTAATGAACTGAGAATGAATCATTTGCGTGAATACAAGAGAAGTTATTAGCACGAAGTTTTACCTTTACTACCTCACAGTCTAAGCTCGTCAGATGAGGCAAGTGGGCTAGTCGGTGCCTCACTAACCTTTTTGTTCTATAAGTTAATAATAAATTTTTCCTTATGATTTATATACAAAAAAAAACGCCTTCTTTAACATTTTTTTTATTTTTATATTAGGGTTTTTAGCAGATTTTTTTATTTTGTTTTAATTGTCTCGCTTCTCCACTCTGCAGTTCTGGTTTCAGTCTTCATCATCGCGGCCCGAAATCCGCTACCTTGTCGTAGTCTTGGAATAAATGAATAATTCCCGGCCCACCCTGTACATATGAAAAGGTCTACTGTAAGAAAGAAATTGAGTGTTTTGCCGAAAACAATAACATTAAAATTTTATCCAAATCAGGAAAGAACTTTTTTTCACAAAAAGGAGCAGCTACAATTTTGAAAAATACATTTTTGAGGAACGGTCTTTATTCAAAATGTGTACTTATTTTTTGAGGTTATTTTGATGTGACTTATGGCTCGTTAGGACCCATGTGCGATGTCCTAGACCCTTCGTAAATGAAAGGTTTTGGAAAGAAAGCATAAATGATAATAATTTTTCCAAAAAAGTATACTTTCAATAATTTGAGTCCAAATGAAAAACCCTTCGATCACTAACATTACTACACTTCATTCTTAATTTAATCGGACCAAATTTCTGATACTTTGAAGCAGTTTCTGTATTTAAATGTCAGCCGCTATATCGAAATTGGTATATACCAATTTGTTTTTTTTTTCTTGCCGTTCTGGATATCAATCAATCAAAATTTTTTTATTTATAAGTTTACAAGCATTTTTGTACATAGAATTTATACCTTAAGAATGGCGAAATCTAGCATAGCTATTCTATCTAACCACTCTTATAAAACACGATATTATGTAAAGAATATAAAAAAGTATCGTATAATTTAAATATACTTATTTATAGTATCTGCGCTATGTTCTTATTTGAGACTACGGAAATCATACTTTGTGGGGTCAAATAAATATCAGAATTGGCTGAACTTTTTTAATTTTTTTGACAAATAAATTTTATAGTGTATAAGAAAATATTATTTGATATAATGTCAAATAATGATTGGTGGTTTGGTTTTATGTCAATTTTGTTAGACCAGTGTGGCTGTTTTTCTTTTTAGTAAAACTTGATGAAAACTAGGGGGATTTGCTCAGATCAGTTTGACCAGTCTAAGTTAATATTTTTTGTTTCCCTTTGTTTCGTTTTAATTTTTTAACTAATTTTTAATTTTTTTATATTGCATAATTTTACAAAAAAGGTTTAAATTTTGAAACCATTTTAATTAAGATGTTATTTGTGTTATCAAATTATCTTAATTTTAGTCCGAGTTTTTTTTATGTAAATTTAATAGACCATCTTCAACATTTTATCCCCACTTATACATTTAGATTTGACACGAAGTTTAAATATTTAATTTTCATGATATAATGATAATATCTTTTGAACAATTTTGTTGTGCGTTTAAAATTTGACTTTTTCCTTTTTTTTAACAATATGATTTTATTGATCGATATTCTTAATTCTTATTTTTTCACAAATTCAAAATTGTAATTTTAAATTTTATTGGCTAGACAATTGTACGTGATATTACTAACTATACAATAAAATACTAATGAAAAATATTGGCCCTTTTTTCATATTTTGCAGGTACTACTTGCACTGCGTTTCCAAAATATCTTAAGTAAGTTAGAAGCAAAAATTGAATTTAGACTGATAAAACTGATGGTAAATTAGCCCATAATGTTAGGTAAAATGTCAAAATAAGGTTTAAATAAATAAAATACTGGCCCTGCCTATGCTTTTTCCCTATCTCAAAATTGTAACGTCAACCTTGTGCAAAAATCAAGTTGGTCTGGGTGAAGAGAAAATATTTCGAATTGGTGGACTTCGAAAGAAATTTTAGCTTCCTCGGCAAAAAATCAAAAAAGTGCTCCGAGCCATGTCTTAGTTTTTACACAATGTGCCTTCCATTCAAAGTTCAGCCAATGCTGATATTTATTTCAATACCGGCCTTAGATAGCTTCGCTAGTAGTTGGTTGAGTAATAGGTTACTTCCAAACAACTTCACTGTCAAGATTTCCAATTTTCAAAAATGTTAAAATAATGGACATCGACGAAGCTGCAGTGGATGCGCTTCTCCCCCTCTTCCTCCACCAACCTACTTTATCTTACAAAAGTAAAAATATTAATCGTACCTAAAATCTGAAAACTGCATAGCCTCTTCTCACCCCTTAACCACCCCCCACCAAATAATTTTTTTTTGAAAACTGCATATCCGAAGCAGCTTTGGTTTAAAAGTTATAAATTTTTGAATTTTAAAATGTAATGTCTCCCGCGTACCCCCTTTACCACCCCGACCAACGTAATTTTTTGACAATATTGTATTGTCACCGTACTTACATAAGTATGCCAAATTCCATTGAAATTGGTTATCGAAAAGTTGGTGAAAAATGCATAACAAGATGTTATACACATATTCTGTTAAGCTAAATAAAATCATTTAAAAAGTAAATATATATTAAAATCGGTTCAACATTTCGGAAGTTAATGTCACAGAGACGCATACAGACAAACAGGGGACCTGCTCTTTTTAAAGAGATTAACAATGTGGGCATCGTCATTGTAGTGGTTAATCTTCAGCCTGGAGACTTCACCCATCTTAGCACTTTTCGACTCTTAAAAAAATTTTAAAATAAGTTTTTTTTTAAATTTTGCTTTTTGTTTTTTTTTCCTTTGTTTTTAATTCTAAAATTTTATAACTTATCTTATTAAAATTTTAAAAATTTAGTTAGAATTCTGGGATTTTAACTGTCCAGTCAATGTCAGTTACTCGTTTATACGCGCCTAAAACCTGTTTTATATATATAAGAACAGTTTTAAATAAAATAGCTTTATCTCAGAATTTATAAATATGCCCTTCAATATATGTTATTGAATATCGGTTAAAAAGAAAACAAATAAAAGAACTAATTTAACCACAGATTTTTTCGTTAAATTAAGGTTGAGTATTTCTTTAAATTGGAAGCAATTTGCTAAAGCATTTTTAAAGTGTATATGACCCAAGCGATAAAACGCTTTTTTAAATCACTTTAAAATGAACTCGATTTAGTGGTTAAAACGGTTTTAGTGATATTTTTCTGAAAACATTTTCAAAACGTCCTTATATAAAAGCGCTTTAAGAGGTTCTTATAAACAAAGTAAATAAGTGGTATTTATCTCATGATATTTTTTACACTAACTGTTTTTTTGTCAGGACTTATTTGCTAATATTTCTTTAAATTTAGATTCTTAATTAAAAAAAAAAATTGTCATCCTAAGCACGTGCATATAATATCCTCAAGAAGAAAAAGGATATGCTAAGGATGTTCTAAATTAACATTGCAACATCCTAAGTATGTGCTAAGAATAGGTTACGTTCCACCCTAATCACATATTATGCAGGTTCATATTCTTATCAGATGATTGGCATGGGTTCGGAACATATAGCAACAGGTCATCCTTAGCAGGTGCATAGAATATCTTCAAAAAGAAAAAGTATATTCTATGGATTTTCTAAATTACCATTAGAACATTCTATGCAGGTGCTACAAATGGTTACGTTGAGAGAGATCGATCCATAAAATGAAAATATCTAAGGTTTGCGCGGGATAAATTATGCAAACATTAAATCACTGAATAAAACAGTCATGATTTTATTGTATCATGCATATAGATGTACTTAATATTGTACCATAATCGGTATATATATATACTTAGCATAAGCTAAAGATGTCCTAAAATTAACCTTCTTTAATAGTATTTCATTGGTACCAGAATAGTTTGTTCGCTAAAAAGAGCAAATAATGTTTCAATAAGTGATATATACTTTGCATATGCTAAAGACGTTCTAATAGTAACCTTCTTTAGTGGTATTTCCTTAGAATATGCCAAGAAAATACTTAGAACTAACCTATTCTTTTGATGTTCTTTTATGTTAGCAGAATAGCATGTGCGCTAAATGGACCAAAAGAATGTTTTAAAATTGATATATTCTTTGCATGTGTTAAAGATGATTAGTGGGCTGTTCCAGTAAATAAAAAATATGTCCATTTCAATTTTTGTAGGCAGTTTTTGTGAGAAAGCTTTTTTTTATTTAAAAAATGTATTTTATTAAGCTTATTTTTTTATGTAAAGAAACCTTTAAAACTTTTAACATACAAAACCATAGATGATCTGATCAAAAAAGTTTAAAAAGTCACACAAATTCTGTCTTTCCTTTTACATGGTGAGAATTTTCGACACTTTGACGTTTATTGGTACAGGGTGTCCCGCTATATTTTGAGCCCCCAGTTAGCGAGGTTATTATTAATGTTAGAAGAACAGGTTAAATGCAAAACTTGTATAACTGTTTGCATACTTTAAAGTTACCTGTTTAAAATGGTTAAATGTCGTTGCAAATGTCAAATTTTGACACCAAGTTTGTTATTGTAAATGAAACACTCTGTATATTGTTAAATGTTTGAATCGCCCCTTCCTTTCTAATTTGAAAAATACCAACACTTTACCTCTATCTATATTAGTTTGCAAGAAAAATGCACAAATTCACACCATAAGCATAATGTGTTAGATAGAGATTAAAGCTTACATTATTCTCTCTCTAGCACGTTGATCTTATGGTAAGGATTTTGTCATTTTTCTCGCAAACTAGTATATATAATATATATACTAATGTATATATTTCACATATTTGATATATTTGGGATCAGAAAGGAACGTCGATTCAAAAATTTTATAAAATATAGGGTTTTTCATTTAAAAATTCAAACTTGCTCTTAGAAATTGCCATTTGTAATGACACTTGGCTTTTTTTTTGACAGATATTGTTTTAAATATGCAAAAGTTAAACAAGTTTTGGATTTAAACTTTTGCATATTTAAAAAAATATCTGTTAAAAAAAGCCAAGTGTCATTAGAAATGGCAATTTCTAAGAGCAAGTTTGAACTTTTAAATGAAAGACCCTGTATTTTATAACATTTTTGAATCGGCCGTTCCTTTCTGATTCCAAATATACCAAATATGTTACCTCTATCTATATTAGTTTGCGAGAAAACTGACAAAATTCTTACCTTAAGGCCAATGTTCTAGAGAGAGAATAATGTAAGTTTACATACAAATTTTGCATTTAACCTCTTTTTCTAACATTAATATTAACGGCGCTAACTGGGGCGTCAAAATATAGCGGGACACCCTGTACGCGTAGTAGCAATTTAGCTTCGCCGTAAAACTAGTCCTGTTGAATATCTTTAAAATATTAAATTTACAAAATGTCATTAAAAGAATGTCGCAGTTTCTCTTACAACGTTAGGATAAATATTAAGGATGCTGTGTTTTTATTTTAAATGAGGCAATTAGTAAAAGTCGCCACTCTCCAGAATAGTGACGAGATTTTCTGTTGTTTCTGAAAAATCGCGATCTAAGTGTCAAAATATTTCATGCGGTTTTCTTCTATATCTTCTGTAATAAATCAGTTAAAAGGAAAAATTTGTTAGGGTGATGATTGTTAATTAACCGAAGACGTCAGGTAACTTGTCAAAATTAGGTCGAAAAATAGCGCTGGTTATTGATTTTAGTATTTTCCCACTATTGTAATAGTAATTTACATAACAAGCATGTTATGATGGTCATTAAACGCGAAGATGAAGTTTGAGACGCGAGCCGCAGGCGAGTGTCTTAATTTATTTGAGCGTGTAATGCTATGCGAGTTAGTGTACTATACTTTACCTACGACGAATGAAAATGTCATCATAAATATCAGATATATATCAAACGCTAACACTCTTAAGTCAACAACCTTCATAACCTGAAGTTTCAATGACGTTCTATCTAAACCGTCAAAATAAGTAAGGTTACTAAGGGGTTTCTTTTAATATGGTAATTTAACGGGACTTATTTTTGGTTAGGTAATAAAATTATATTGGATTTATTTACGTTTAATGAACATTTATTGTCTTAAAAATATAGAAAAATAATTCACATTTTTGCGTCAGTTAGCTGCTCTTATAAAACAAAGTTTCATCGCTTGTCATGCCTAGAGGCCCTCTATACATTTGACAGTTGTTGTTTTACCAGAGTTGGGCAACTCATATTGCCTTCTCTTTCTAGTTTTTTTCATATTTGCATGTAAAACGGATTTTATGAAATGGACTGATGTTTTGTTGTCTCTTTTTATAATTTCCCCAGACCGTTTTGGAAGATTGATTTTTTTTTGGTTAGTAAAATATGTCAAGAAAAAACACAAAAACAAACTGTGAATGTAAATAATAGGTAAATATGTTTTTTTTTACTCTTTTTCTTACAATAAAACATGGAAACATAATGTGTTATTTATTAGCGAAGTACATGCTAAATGCGTATGTTTGTAACTACTGCTTGTAGCTCACTTACCTGGAAAATTCGGCTGTTTTTATTAATTTGCCAGCTTGGTAAATGCATGTTTTCTTCTCACTTTTCCTGAGTTTCTTTCTCTTGGACAACGGAACAATACAAATTCGTCGAGGCACGTATTTTTACAGTTTTTGATACAGCATCTTAATCAAAAATCTGACAGTGACAAAGTTATTTATTGTCAGGGGTTACCAACTATCATTGTCAACTCACAATTTCAAACATTTCCCTAACAACTGTCAAATCCAGTTGCTCATCTCTGGTAAAACCATAACTGTCAAAAATCCTATACAGGGCCTCTAGTCACGCCATCTCGTGGTTTACGTCTAAGCTTTATTATTATCCTAGGACCGTAAATGAGCCATTAAAATCGTGTTGAGATGGTCGTAAAATTAGTATTATTCGTTGGTCGTACGTAAATAATATTATATATATAGACAGCAAAAATTGTTATTTGTTAAAAATAATTATTATCAAAAAGTCTGTAAACATGATGGCGATACATCTATGACTATCTTCTTTTGACAACCAGGATCTCCTCTGGAACATTCTGAACATCCCGAATGGGACATATTTGCATAAAAAGTAAGTCACAAAATTATATAATTATTATAATAATATATAATCTTTGATTTTACATATAAGTTAAAACTTATGTAAATATTACGGTCTTTGCTGTATGATATACGAGAAATTAATATATTTTTTTTCACGGTTGTATCAGATTGTCGTAACCTATTACCTTGTTGTAATATTGGAAATCACATTTATATAACATTTACGATATTAATTCATATAAAATTTACATAAAGGAACGTCATTTACAAGTCGTCAAGTCTACTTAGTTGTGACTTTTGAGAAGTATAAGTAAATAGTGTTATCACAAGTTTAATTTTAAGTTACATAACATTTACGTAACAATCAGACGTCGAAAAAGAACAATAAATATCATATTTTACATCGTATAAATATTTAACGTACATCAATATTCTGTTAATATTTATTTATGATTAATTCGTAAAATACAATTTAAAAAAAAGGAAATCAAACATTAAACATAAAAAATTTCATCCAAACCGGACTCGACGGGAAGGGTCCCAAGTATTGAGGCCGCGTTGCACCAACCAGTTTAGTGACCATTTTGGTTAGTGGGGTTGTTAGAATGTGAGTTGCCGAATTTTAATGGCTACTAAACTGGTTGGTGCAAGTGCAAATTATCCTTTGGGTAATGAAGCTAAGTGCCTTTGGATGTTCAATTTTTTGGCTAATTTGTGTTACTTTAGTTACATTTTATTTACGTAATTAGTAGGGAACTTTGTGAATGGCATGATTATTGTGATTTCCAAGCTATACCAGAATTTATAATATTTGTCACAATCAGACTATATTTGCTGGGTTTATTAGAATAATGTATTGTCTACCTATTCCTCATTCCAATTTCTCCGGACCAATTTCAATATGTCGGCCGACAATTAAACACAGAAGCTAAATGGAACTTTCATTGTCAGTGCGAGTTATACTGCAATATTATATAGTTATACAGAGTGTAATATAAATCATTTACCAAACTAAACGGGGTGATAATATGAAATATTATTATACTGAATAAAAAATCCCAATAAAGTAGGGGTCAAAACTCTACAGTTTTTGAAAAAAATGAGATCGAAATTCTACGATGTTTTCCAAAATACGACAACACCGCCACCTTTACAATAGCAAACGAAACGGTTAGAGCCAGGCGCGTCGAATTACAAGATACATTTATTAAAGAATAAGATAACATTTTTCACTCATCAATCCACCAAATTTTTTGCGAATGTGTCACAGCCGTTTACCTATCTTATTTATATCTGCTTCGAGTTAAAGGCGCACAAAGAAAGCGTTGGACGAACAGATTTTGAGATTTTTGAGAGAGAGGGAGAAAGCGTAGGAGGGTTGGTTTAATTAGTAAAAAACTTTATTGGAATCCTTTTTATTTTGTAAAAGTACCATGGCACATGTGTTGTTTCACCAAGCTCAATGATCGGCTGATTTTTGTCGAATGATTAATGATGTATTTTCATGGGCTATTCCTTTTAAAAAATGCATCCTTAGTCTCCAAGACGCGTCTGCCAGTCAGTCAAGAAGTTAACCAAGGCAAATTAACTACTATTGTAGTTGAAAGGTTGTAATTTTGGTAATAAGTATGTGTGTTTGTATTACGGGAAGTTATCACGTTTGTTGAAAAGGGCGGTATTGCCAGATTTCAGTTATTTAAAATATTGGACTTTTTTCGTTACTTTTTTTTTGAATATCTGCTTTGTTTGTGAAAAAATCTAAATGGTGTTTTATGTTATCTCTTTGTCTCTAATATTGTCATCAACTTTTTACATTTTCTTTCCAAAAAAGTAAGAATATAAGATTTCAATTTCTTAAATTAATGAATTACTCATCAACGGTGGCAAATAGGATCAATATTTATAGGAAGTTTTTTGCTTATTTTGTACTATAACCCCTTGAAGTTCGGTGCTTAATTTAAAATATAGGAAATAAAATACCGGATAACCTTTCTGAATCTCAAAGGCGATAAATTCAAATTTTATATGAGAAATTTTACATTTATCGGTGTCAAGTGTGCCGGTTATTCTTAATTTGCCTTACATGTATTGTGTGATCAATACCTTCTCCACCTAGGCTGATCAACTCCTACCGTTTTTGTGTTCTTTTCTCGACCTTTACTGCCTTTTAACTTTGTCGATAAGAACAAATATATATTCTTTCTTTTTCACTATTATTCCGTGGAATTCTGTTAAAACCACGGTTTTAATTTTGTTAATTATTAATTTTAACTCTATTTTCAATATCATTTTTCTTAAGTGTAATGTATATGTTTTAGATTATACTCATGTAAGTATGCATTTTTGTCCATCCTACAAGAAGTAGGTTATGTGAAACTAAGTTTGACTTTAACGAAAGTTATTTTATATTTAGTAAAGTTTAAAAAAGGGATTTCTATAAGCTTTGTCGATAAAAACAAACATGTTAAATGTAATTCTTGGACAATAAAGTATGTTTTGAATTAAATTGAATTGCCATTTTAACTCAAAGGTGTCAGAAAATCCATTAGCTTTCTGTCAATATGACAGGAAAAGTCGTGAAAATGACACTAAAACGCTAGGAGTTGATCGACCCATTTCGAGTTTTTACTTTATTGTAATTTGTTTGGTAGTTGTTAAAAATAAACGGTTTTTATAATTTTATTCGCCAACGTATTATACCTGATGGGCCAAAAATATGAGAAAGGCCATTCTTGCACTCCTCAATACTCATAAAGAGCCTACTATATTTAAATTCATTTAAGTATAACGTTCATGGAATTAAAATCAGGCACAAAAATTAATATTCTTTCGTGTAGAACTGTTTTCTATAATAGGTCTTTTACTAATTCCATGGCCAAAACATATAATAAAGTTCCTGATTCATATAAACAATCAAAAAGTATTGCTTTATTTAAAAATGCAATATTAAAGACTTACTTTCGGGTACTACTTTGGTTTAAAATGATGATCATTTATGATATTCATGTATCTGTAAGGTATCTTTTTTTTTCTTTCTTTACAATTATGCAAATTTAAATTTTTATTTTTTTTTGTATTATTATATATTTTTTGTAAATTTAAAGTAACACTTAAGAAACTTTGTTTTTATTTTATTTATTAAAACCCAGCATGCGTTGGTTTATATATTATTTTTTAAGGGTAATCTTTTGCAGAGCTGAGTGAAAGAGCGTGCTTCCTATCAAGCAATTAGTAGACTGATTAAGAATTATATGTATTTGAGTTGCTTATGTACAATAAAAGCATTTTTTATTATTATTATTAATCAAAAAAGTTAAATTTCAAATTCTCCACTGGAGTTGAATATATTTCACAGATTTTCTTCAGGAGTAGCTGACAGTATAGTAAAAATATATTTGTGAACACTGCGGTAAGAGAAAAATGTGGTCTGTCAAAAAACTAAAAAGTTTTGAAAAATTTATAAAGAATTGAGAAGATATCCTTCGCAAAATTTTTACGTAGGTACCTTGTATAAAATTACCAGAATAAAAAAGGAAAGCAACGTTGATTTAGGTGTGGACCCCAGAGTTCATAGATTTTTTTTCAATTTAAAAAAGAAAAATTTCCTACAAATATTTTTAAATTAATTAAAGTGAACATATTTTCATACTTTTGGTCCACTCCGAATAATAAGGATGGTTAAGAAAATTTAGAATCGACTATTTTTGAAAACTACTTCATATAACTATAAGCATCATATATATTTTTTGTTAAAAAAACTACATTTCTAGCTTTAGTGAGTTTGAATACTAAAAACAGTTCGTTTACTTAAACAGATAAACCGCACATCAAAAATTAACAAAATTTTGCACCGCGGAGGCTTCTGATAGACCATTCGCGTGGTTTTTTAAAAAAAAATATATATATCTTGTTTTTATTTAGTTTTTTAAGTAAATCTATAATTTTTACCGTGAATTAAACATTTTTAGGATTCGCAAAATTATGTGAAAAACTTAAAAATATGCAAAATCCGTGAAATGGTTTCGGGATAATGCTTTAAACTTTCATGGTAGAAAATTTGATACAAATTTGAGTAACAGTTTTTAAGATTAAGTATTTTTTACTCAAATTCACCTTTAAAAGTTATTTATATCTAATAACCTATAAAAATATGGACATCCTAAGTTGGACATATAATTTTTTCAACGTTAATTCTTAACTTAAAACTTAAAACCGTTCAAACTGGGAACCCCTTCGTAGTATAAACTACTGAAACATGTGGCGTTTTCAATAACATTAACTAATAAATTCAGTGGAGAAAGATCATAATTGCTTTATTTCGTTATCAACTCCATTATCATGGACTAACAATTTCAATTTTTTTTTTGGAAAAGTAAAGTGTTATTTTTCATTTTGCGAGAAAGGATTGTACCTCGCCTTACAAATGAATATTTTCACTTGCACCGGTAGGTATAAAATCTGATCTCCCTTTAAAATCTGTTGAAAAAGGCATACCCTATCAACCATCTCTGACCCTACACTTATATTGTATAGTTTTCATTTTAACAATGGGTTAGGTAACCTCTTTTAAACACTACGGATCTGTGATGCGTTCAATCAAGACCTAAGACCACTGTTTATTGCCCGCCCGGAACGCGTGCGCGCAATGTCGTATTCACGATGGCGAGATACAGAGTGTTGTTTACCAGCGGCTACAAACGTGCGTTGTATTATTAAAATATTACATTTGGGCTGGAAATATTATAATATTCAGTGAAAAACGCTGCTAAAACTCAGCAAATCTCAGTCAATATTGGCAGCATTATGGCAGAACAGTTATTGTAAGTATTTGTTATTTTATTACATATTATTTAGAATTTTTATGTCAAGTCATCTCGTACAAGCTAAATTAATATCTAGCTGCTAGGATTTTTTAGTCACTGCACTGTAGTTAGAATACCCTGCCATAATTATTTATAATGTTAATGTGGGCTTACGTCTATTTATAATATTCCAAACAAGCGCGCTGTAGACATCGCATCCTGAGAGGGGTTTGTCAGGGCTTATAAAGGGGGCCTTCTGAAAAATCGATACTCTCTGAATTTTACTTGCCAGGCGGCGCTGCAGGCCCGTACTAAAATTAATCTATCTAATAGGAGATCACTGTGCAGTATAACATATTTCGTATTTGTTGATTTATGTAACTGATTCAATTAAAGCACAGATACATTATAATTTTTAATAAGTCTAACCTGGGCTTATCTCAGACATTGTTGCATTTTGTTTTTGAGCGTTAACGCCTGTTTAAACTTTAACGGTGAGATTTACTAAAAGGGTTTAGTCTATTTTAGAACGGTCCTAAGTTTAAGTAAAATTTTTGGTTTTAAGCATTTTAAACCAACCCTTCTTGAGTTTTAGACATAGTTTGATTTATAAGAAGAATTTGAATAAAATCATCTTAACACAATCTTTTGTTGGATTTAAGAAGAAGGTTTCAATTTAGAAGAAAAGAAAATTAAAAAAATTAAATCCTCGCGGGGTTTAAATAGTAAACACTCTGTAGAACAAATTAAAATTGGGGTTATATGTCACTCTAATTAAAACTTACCCTTGTTATTTAATTTCATCTTAACACAATATTTTGTTGGATTTAAGAAAAAGGTTTCAATTTAGAAGAAAAGAAAATTAAAAAAATGAAATCCACGCGGGGTTTAAATAGTAAACTCTCTGTAGAACAAATTAAAATTGGGGTTATATGTTACTCTAATTAAAACTTACCCTTGTTATTTAATTTTCACGATTTAGATGGGTAATCATAAAATAAGGAGTAAATTAATTTTGTATTTATTTAAAAGGTTTTTATTTAAAAACGTCTTAAAAAACTTAAATGCAAATTTCTGCCACTGTCGAAATGTTTGTTTCAAAATATTAGCTGCGTTCAAATCACACACAGCGAGTTCGGATTTCTTATCTCTGCTTGTACCTTGGCTTGCACCAATCTCTACTTATGAATTGAGTGGGCTTTGAGTAAGGAAAGTTTTCTTGATGGAGCTTTTAGATAACCTCAATGTTTTAATTTCAATTTATAAATAAATTAATATAGCTGTTTTGGGTTTTTTTGTTTGGTATATTTTTCATAAATAATCAGTGACCTTCACTTATGTTTGCTTTGCCTCGTAGTGTCCTCATAAATACATTTTGAAACCTGTCAAAAAAAATTAGTTTTAGGGCATTTTCTCGTAAAATATGGTATATTTTGAGAAAAACGCAGTTTTTCAGTGGTATTTTGCAATAACAATACAAAATAATCAATAACCTTTCTGTATTGGTAAGTGTTATTTGAAAATTGGTTTTAAAATTTAGATCTTAGTAAATCTCATTGTTAATGCCTTAATGCGTTAGTTGATAAATGTAATGTATAGTCCAATTTTTTGATGAGCAGACTGACGTCGTTTTTTCCTCTGAAAACGTATTTCTTTGGTGTCAACAATTCGCATGTCAAATAATTTGTTGTTGTCATTTTGAAGTAACAGTTTAAAAAATCAACGACATGAGTTTTTTTCACATATTTATTGTTGCTGTCTAAAACAATGTATCAAATAGAAATCCAAAAAAATGACGTCAGTACGCTCATAAAAAAATTGGACTATACAGCAGAGTGGTTAATGTGTAATGCTTAATTAATAGGGGTGTTTACTCAAGTTTTCATGCAACTATAGTTAATTACAATTTTCCGCAAGGAATAATGTTTTGGTTGGTTGGGTTTTATTTGTTTATTTATACAATGTTTACCGCTAGGGTGCTCAAAAAAAAAAAACGCAAAAACGATCGAAAAAGTGACAAATAACGGAGTGCGCAGTTACATTTTATTATTTTATTTAAATTTAATGCACAAAGTTAAAAGCTACCCAACTTTTCAATTATTATCCATTACACATTAATTTTAAGAATAATGCATTAAACATTGTGTAAACAGCACAATTGGTTTCCATATATATTTAACTTTAAAAATCAACAATTATAGGCCTTTATTTTAAACAAATTGATTATAAAAAATAATTTTTTTAAAATTTGTGGTTAATTTATGTAACATATATGTTACATTACATACATTTATTTCTATAAATTTCGGGATCGTTTAAATCCCAATCAGTTGAAAAGGTAAGTGACATCATATCCAATAAAATTGAAATATAAATAATTATCTGTAAATTTGAACAATATTCAAAGATATTACACATGCAATCAAGGTCTCCTTCTTTTGCCGATAATTTTGGGAAATTTTAGGACCAATGTCAACCAGAACCGCGATAAATCGAAATTGACTAGTGAGATAAATTTATTACTTTTAGGGAATATAAGCTCTGGCTTTTCAGAAACATTGTTGCATCTTCTGATCATTGAAACATTTTTAAACAATAGAAACAAATTGAACACGGTCGTGCCTTAAAGGAATGCCTTATTTGACGTTGAAATTTTTATGCTTTAGATGGCGCTCCATTTAAATCTTGCATTATTTACTACACTGAATTGATATAGTTTACGAAAGTCTAGTAATAAGTCGGATTTTTATATTTGTTAAAGTTTCCTTGAATAATTTTCACCTTATGGTGACGTTTCTTTTTCAGTGCTTTGACATAATTTAAAATGATAATTTTGTTTATCTTGTGTTGATACGAAGTTAGTTAGTTGTTAACATTTATGTTGTATCTATGTTGAATGTTGATATGGTATGCCTGTGAAAAATGCCGTTATTTCATTTTTTACAAAACTTATGCCCGTGTGCACCACTTCCTCTTACCTCCTGCACTTATTCAAGTGCCGCTTGAACTGAGGGTGACCCTTCAGATTTACTTAGTTTGCAAAAGTTCGAAAATGTTCCACTTAGAAAAAGTGAGGAAATTATTGAAGAAGTAGTCAAATTAAAGAAGTAGTCCATTGGAGGAAATTATTGGCAACCTGTCAGTTATTTGCATTATTTTGTGTGCTGACCATGATTATTACCTATCAGCTGTCAAAAAGCAAAGTGAAATTTGAGTGATTTTATGGAGGAAAAAGCCAATAATAGAACTACTATAATTGTTCAACTATATAACCTGACTATTTATTATTACACCACCAGACCAACCCAACCCCTTTTTGAGTTTCTTTGCAACGAATTTATTTGTAAAAAAGGTGAATTATTCGCTTAGCGAAAAAAGTTTGCTTTTAAGTAGTGCGCAAAGTTTTAAAAACATTATTTTTTTTGAGCATTCCAAACCTTTTATAAAAGGTATCTTCATCAAAAGTGTTGAAATAATCCATTTTTTGAAAAATCCTTCTTGGTATTCCATTAATTACAAAATCTAATTATTCATCTTCTACATCATCCCGAAGAAGTTCCATTTTAAGCACAGACCACCAGGTCACAGAAAGATTTTAAGGCAACGGAACAATTTTATAAACTCTAAGCTAATTATTATTACATTACCAAATAATAACTCACATAACCTAAAAATGCGCTTAAGCTGAAGTTATTATACGGCTTATCTTAACTACAGCTTAAGTGCCATTTACATGATATTCCACACCCTTGCACACCAAAACTATAGCTTAAGCTCAGCTTACATGCCAAGCCGAACCCGTGTACACGGGCATTAGTGGGTAGGTGAATTTTGGATTATAGTGGATCTTACTTGAAGGCGATAAAAATATGATAAAAACAAGGTCATTGAATTGTAATAATGTCACTTTTTGCTGATTCTTTGCCAAAATGCCGATGCAAAACGGGAATTGGATGAAATTTTGTACGATTATATTAGCGTTCGGTCACACATAAACTATATATGCCTTCAAGTGAGGGTTGAGAAAGAATTGTGTTTTTTCATACTCGTAAAACTAAGCTTGTAAGTTGTCAAATAAGATTGAAAATAAGTAGATTAATAATGATTTAGATGAGGAAAAGTTTATTGGGAAGTGATGATGATAACTTCTTTTTTTAATTAAAATTTTATTCAAACTGTGACAGCAAAGAAGCAAAATTTAAAAAATTAGTTACTTTTAAGGATAAAGTTGCTATGTAAAAAAATATTGGTTACCAAATTTTAAAAATTTGCTTTATTTTGTATACCGGATCTTTGAGGAGGGTGATTGACCCCCCTTTTCTACAATTATAAAGATACAAAATTAAAACTTTTAAATAACATATTATGTTTAAATTTGACGTTTTTTGACAAGTAAAATGACCTCTGGTAACTTCCTCTTTCAACGGAAACGGATTAAATAGGATACCCTCTATATTTTTACATGTTTGGATTCCTGGGAACATTCTGCGTCTAACAATACCCCATATGTCAAATTTTGACAGATTAAAAAAAATATATTATTGTTTGGTTCTAGGGGGCCATAATGGGCCAAAAATTGTTGGTTCAGTCCTAAACAATTTAGCAAAAGTTAAAACAACTTTTGTTCCCGTGAACCGATTTTGATGAAATAAAGCCTATGTACTCCCCAGGAGTCTATGGCATGTAGCAGTGAAATAGTACAGTAAAAGCTTATATAGTCTATATAGACGGGTTTTTTATCTCCGCAACATATGCAGTGACATTGCAGAAATTTGGCCTGGGGGGGGGCCTGGAGTAACAGAATAGTCTCAGATAACCATTTTATTGGTTATTTTTATGAACAATTCAACCTTTTCAGTGGCTCTGGGGAGGGGGGGGGCTTGGGCCCCTAGGCTGTCCTCCCCTGTCTGTAGTGTTTAAAATGATTTTTCCTAGATTAATTTTTGGTAATTTTTAGTTGAAATTTCCGTGACAAATTCTTGACACCAAAAAATTGTTTCCATTATGACTGGTTTTATGGTTTATCAATCTACAATACTAATATTTTTTCAATGCACAAAATATGCTTGTTGCGGAGGTAGGTAACCGCATATCTATAGGATGGGCAAGACAAAATAAGACTTTTTGAATTGCCTATAATTTTAAAACCAATAGTCCGATTCAAAAAAAAAATTACATACCTAGCTGTAAAGAATATATTTCATATTTTTCAGAAAAAGTGTCAAAAATACCATTTTTGAAAAATTCAAGATGACGGACATTTTTAAAACATGGAAATTTTTCACCCGCCTTGAAACTTTTCTATGCGCCACTGGCCCAAAAATAATTTTTCTTTCTGAAAGATGCATTTTCGTCAAACACAAAAATATAATTGGCTAGGTATTTTTTTAAATTAAGGAATGTTCTTGGTGTATTTTTGCCATCCTTTGCTAGGAATTGTTTAAATTAAGTAACATGAAGTCTTAACTGATCCGAGTATCAAAACCAAATGTTATAGAGTCCGATTATTAAGTAAATGGGCCACGACAAGGCTGTTTGAGGTAGGCCGTAGGCCCGAACACTGTGGCAGGGGCGTATGTATCGTCACTCTCATTTAAAATAAATGAATAAGTTGAAGAATTATAAAATGATAAAAAAATATTTGCGAGCCGTTATTTTGAATTTGGTTAGTTTATGTGTTGTTGAGTTCTCAAATAATTTATTTACATACTATACATTTCAATACTGAATTGGGTTAGTTCATGTTTTATTGAGTTCTCAAATAAAATGATAGTATTATGAATAATAACTTGTTTAATTTTTGACCTTTCCTCCTTTTTGCAGAAAAATAATTGTACTTATTTAAGAGGATACCGCACAGGTGTAAAGCGCGGAACAAAACTGAGCCGTTCCTATGAACCTAATCAAAAATGCTTCAAATAACTTTTGTGGAAAATTACTTCATTTATTGGAGAGTCATTAATTTTTTGACATTTCAAGTTTTAAGAAAAAAATTCCTATTTCACATTTTTTGTAAAAATCAGGGACTTAATTCTAATGAATTTAAAAGGTATTCTGCTCGAAACATTTTTTGAAAAAATGTCTCATTTTTTTTTCAAAATTGTTTCTAGTTTTCAGCCTTCTGCCTATCCTTTTCATACATTTTCCGTTCGGCACCTGTTGACTACGACTTCATCTTTACAAAATATTTTTAAAACAATGATAAATAAAATCAGATTACAGCATGATCAACGGATAATATGATGATGATTAAATACAAAAAAAAACTATTACCTACTGTAATATAAATATTTGAGTAGCAATAGATTGAAAGTTAAAAAACGCCTTTTCACAAATAACTTCAAATGGATATTCCCCTCTTTTCCCGTCTACCCTTCATGTATTAATATTTAAAGTTACTTTTTTTTGAATGGATGTTAGACTAATTATATGCGCATTATTTATGTATAATGTTACTGTTAAAAATAATAATAATTTGACAAGGGGTGCTTTATGTAAAAGAGATATTTATTTATAGAATAGTAAAGTCAATAAAATGCTTTGGAAAATTAAGTGCAATAAACAGATTAGAGCGTCTACACCTTTAGCTGGCCCACTTACTTCTTAACCGGTCTCTACTCTGGTTTGACACAGACTAAACCGATGTTTAAACTTAAGCATTTAAGAAGCCAATACATTTGACCTTCGAAATTTAATGTCAGATTTAACATTTTTGGAAATTTCAAGAAAATTATTTTGTGCGGTGAAAATAGGATTAAACTAATTAGTTTATTAATGTCTTTATTTCATCACCAATTTTTATAAGTGATACATTTTTATGTTAGAATTGGATAAAGCTTTAAAAACATATTTTTCGAGTCAGTGGCGCATAGCAAAAAGTTTCCAGGTGGGTAAATAATAGCAACTTTTTAAAATTGTCCACCATTTTAGATTTTTTCGAGAAAGTCATTTTTGACATTTTTTCTGAAAAATATAAAGCATATTCATAAAAAAGAAACTATATGTTACGAAACTTAAGAGGCAGCTATGCAGGACACTTTAAAACTGCTGAGGTAAAGGTGTGCGTGAAAGAAAACATTTAATTTTTTTTCTTTTTATGTCGTTTTTTTGGGAGAGGGGGTGGTGGTGGTGGTGGTAGTGGTTTCCCTTGTATATAACGACTTATGAAAAAGAGGAAATAAATCAGACTCCGCCACCCCTTAGTTAATTACTGAAAGGCCTTCTTGATACTGTGTTTTTATAGCTAATTGCATAATGACAAGCAAGACACCATTGAAAAACTTCATAACTATAAACAGGCTACGAGTTAAAATCAAATACTAAATTTAATTTATGAAAAGCTAAAGGTTTGTTTAATTATCTATTTTTTGACCGAAAATCATACATATACAACATACACTGTTATTGTAATTAAAAAAATGAAATTTTGTAATAAAATATACATTTTCCAAGTTCGTCACCCCCTTTCTCCTGAAACACGCGGTATAAGAATTGGTATAAAAATAATATAATAATTAAAAATATTTTCAAATTGCGCACCTCTCTACTACTTTGACTAGGTGAAAAGGTAGAGAGGCATAACTCACCTGTGACCACTCACCTCACTTGCCTTAAAAGAAATAGAGACACATCAAAATATTTATTAAATTCAAGCCAGCATTAAACTTACAATGTCTATGACTAAGATCGGTAGAGCCTTCCAACCCACATAACGGATGTTGTCAAATGTCATTCTATATGTCAGAATTTGAGATCAACTTTCTTATATTAAATGGAACACACTTTATATTTTTTAAAACTTCGATAGATATTTTCTTCCTGATTCCAAAAATATACCATATGTTACTTTTGCCTTAAAAGATTATTGAACAAATTTGCCATAAGGGTAAGGGTGTTGAACAAAGAACCACCTAAACTATTTTTCCTTGGCAACACATTGCCCCTATGGCAACGTTTTTCTAAATTTGTTGAATAACTGTTCAAGACAAAAGTAACATATGGTATATTTTTGGAATCAGGAAGAAAAGATCTATCGAAGTTTTAAAAAATATACAGGGTGTTTCACTTAATATAAGAAAGTTGATGTCAAATTTTGACATATGGAATGATATTTGACAACATCCGTCATGTGGGTTAGAAAGCTTTTAAAAAACTATGAAACTTTCCTATTTAAACTTTTTTTCTATCATCAATAATAAAGGCGGTAACCAGGGGTTCAAAATATAGTGAATTACCCTGTACTTCAAAGGGAGAAAAACGAAAAACTAATAAATGTTACGGGTTCGATTTTGGAGAAATTATTATATTTTTCAATCTGCATGATTTTTTATCTTTTTTAAGACAGTGTGGTCTCTGTTTTTTTAAAGTTTATGATTTAACCTAAGCCTATAACATTTTTATTGACTGCTGATCAACAATACATTGAATATAAAAAATTATGCTGTCTAGGGGGTCGGAAGGGACCAAAACATTTTTTTTTAATTTTTAATTTTTTAAACGATTGAACCTTTACAAACAATAAAACCGTGATAACCGACCTATTTTACAGTGTACTTATAACTAGCTTGTTTTACTGCATCAATTTTCTCCCTGGAGGGATTCTCTGTGGTAATATCACAAAAATAATCCAAAATCTTTCACGAAGATTTTCTGATTATTTTTCCATTCCAGGTGAAATTTTGTAGATTATTTACTGAATAAAATGACAAAAAGCGTTCAACATAATAATGAGAAGCCGGTAATAAACAACATGACAATAGGGTGATTTTGGTCAGACAGTTTAATCGCAAATTTCATTATTCTTATGGTTATCTTTACTCTAAGTAAAGGTAAGTACAAGAGGTTAAAAATAGTGCTTTTGAATGTATCCAAAACTAATAGGTTCTGACATGTTTTCTCTTTTCAAAGAAACGTTTTTTAAACATGCTTTTTATTATGATAATCTTAAACAACAATTAATCTGAATTTTGGAATCCTGGTCTGCTCTTAAGAAAACAAAACTTATATACTTGTAACAATAAACATTATGTTTTCTTTTTAATTATTTTAAAGTGTCAGTATCGTAATAGTGTTTGTGATATTTTATACTATTTATTTTATGTACGTTTTTATTTATATATTTTAAAACATGAATTTAATTATTTTTTAGTGCCCTGATGATGGCCCAATAAAGGGTCGAAATTTCGGCATAGAAAAAATTTTTAGATTTCTGTATTTTATTGACCCCTCTCCAACGAACCAACAGCAGTAAAAATAAATTGGGTCGAAAAACGTCACATTAAAACTCCAAAAATAATGTTTGGCGGTAAACCTTTTTCGTTTTTTTTTTCTTGATTACAAAATCTAAAACAAAACGAACCAAACAAACTTTCTAACCTGAAATTTCCCCTAACACAGAATCACACCAAGTTTGGTTGGTTAGCACCAATTAGTGCCCGTGGTTACCTTTAATAAAGCTACCAGCCTGACAGGAGCGCTAGTGCACCCGCGCAGGATAAAGGTAAGGGTAACAGGCTGCCCAACAACCTGACCAAAATCACCCTAATGACTTAGATACCAATTATTATCAGCGAGTGATGGGGTAAGAGGGTAAATTTTTACTTTTTGGAGGGTGATTTTGATCTTTTGTGCGGCGATTTTCACTTAATAGTCATGTGAAAAAAATCCCGCTTTTATAATGGATGAGGCATAAATTTCGTAACGTGGTAATTTATTTTAAGCTGTTGGAAACCGTGAGGTTATGGCTAATAAGAAAAGCAGGGCATTAAAAGAGAAGGCTTGGAAATTTTAAAATAATAAAAAAAGGAAGACCTATTTTTTTAATTTAATTTTAGTTTTAAAAATACATTTTAAAAGAAGAGGAGTATTGTAAAAAATTGCATTTTCAGATTTTAATAGAATGAAGCACAAAATAAGAAGAAGAAATAAAAAATTAGTCCGTTTTATTTTATGTTACCTTTATTTTACAAAAAGCAGTTATTTTTTTCCAATCGATCAATTTATTTTTCAATTTTACAACCAATTTTCCATGAAAAGTGACAAGTACGACAAAAACTATAATATTAAATCTTTTTTGAGTTTTTTGCAAATAAATACTACTGCAGTGCATGCTTAAACCAACACTGTTCTTAACTAAAAAGTCAGTTAACTCATTTTCGTTTTAGTATCCTTTGGCCTATGATCGGTGCCATATTGACACCAAACTGACAGAAAATCCATGTTTTACTTGTCAATTTGGTTATAAAAATTGCAGCCACGATAGGCTAAAGGGCACTGAGGGGGTAGGAGTTAATAGGCTTTTTAGTTGCGAACGGTGTTGCTTAAACTAAGTGATAATATATGTATACACACTTACGGTCACACAAAATGCGTACATCAGAAGTTAGCTGCAGGTCTGTTGAATTTAAGTTTTGCTAATTGCGTTGCTTATTGTAACTGACTTTGACGTTTTTAAATTACAGGTTAGATCTTTTGACATTGTAAAAAAAATAAGCAGATTGACCACCCTTTACCAGAAGACTAATATATGTACTAATGAATAAAACATTTTTTTTTAAATTATTTAATATTTTATTATAAAAACTTATTCTTAAAGCTCATTATGACAGCTAAATTTTGAAATAAATTTGGATTTTAAACAATGACTTCGTCGTACCCTCTGACTATGAGCTCCATTAAGTGGTTGAAATTTCTAGGAACAATATTTCATTCGTGTTAACTTTTTTGTTATAAAGCCCCACACATTTTCCATGGGATTGGCGCGTCAGGAGTTTTTGCCGGCCATGAATAGGACAGTTATTCTGTTGATACACAAAACCTTCTGGATGAAGAATGGTTGCTTCTGGAAGCATAAAATTTCTCATCATATCAACATAAACCTCAGCCATAAACCTTCCATGAATTCTAAAACGAGCCCCACAAAATCTTCCACCCCGATCTTCATTCCCAGCAATATATTTGTCGAGATAGCGTGTTCGTGGCGGGTAATATACCAAAATTTATCTGTTTGCTGTCATTGTGGGACTAAAAGATTTGTTTGTCCGTGAAGACAACTTGTTTCCAGAATTCTTCTTCTTATAGTGAATAGTTTAGTGCAAAAATTAACCTGGCCTGCTTCTTTTCCGCACTAAGTAAGATTTTCTTGGCAGCAACGCGACATCCAAACCTAGAACGGCTTATCCATCTGCGCATCGTTCTTATGGGTCCAGGAAAATGTGCCTCAATTTTCGCCTCTGGGGCCATCGCAATTGGGTGATCTTAAAGAAACTCGATCAGTTTCTGATCCTGCTGAGGCGTACTGATTTGAGTCAAGACAGTGCCTCGCCTTCGTTGAACAGTTCCTTCTTCTTGAAAGTATCTTCTTATTCTTACAATTGTAGCCTTGTTTCGTCCACCGTCTAATTTTGCTAAAATTTGGGCTTTTTCGAATTCTTTTAGTTGGTTCATTTTTAAATAAGTGTATAACAACAACAAAACCTGACATTTTTTGTCAATTTTAAATACTTAAAAGGTTACTAGATTGCAAGGCCCATAATACATTATATAAAATCGGCGTACGCATTTTATGTGGCCGGAAGTGTACATACATAACTCTTCTTATGCTTGTGGTCCACAGTTCACTTTTAATCCATTTAAAAAAAATAATAATCATTCTTAAGTTATGCGTTTTTTTGCTTGTGGCGTCCTTGAGTATTAGTTGCGAAAATTTTTTCAGAAAAAGACAAGTTCTTGTCAAAAACTATAATTATTCCTGTAAGTTTAAAAAAACAACTTAAAAAAATTATAAATAATACGTCGTTCAATTATAAGTACAATATATTGAATTAGCTTTTTTGTACTACTTTTTGTTCTTTCAGGAAAAAAAAAAACATTTGAAAAAATGACAAATTTTTAGTTTTCATGTTATTGTCATTGACTTAAAAAATAAGATTTTTTTTCACAAAGAAGAATATAGCATTACAATTCATCAATTTTACTGGTCTTTTTCCCACCAAGACATATGGGCATTTCTAAAAAAAACTTATTGAATTTGATAGCTGTGATCTTTCTCTTCCAAAAAACATTTAATATTTTTAACAACTAACTAAAATATGTGATTTTGTGTAGTCCCAAAGCTCACCAACTGCTGCACTGCATTAAATACAGGGAAACAATAATTAATCATTTATGAATGTGCTTTCTTAACCCTCTTAATAGTTTTGTAAGCAGTGTATGTGTTGGGTTATGGTAAAGTTTGACTGGTAGGTAATAGATTAATTTTTGATACATTGCACTAGAATGATTTATTTTGCGCAAATGATTTCCGTAAAAATTAGAATATGAATGAGTTTGATAATTTCTAGAAAATTTGGTAAAAAGACAACAGATTTATAAATAAGGATGTTTGTGATTTATAAATATACAAGATTCTGTAGGTTTATGATTAAATAATAGCCTTAACTTTATTTCTTGCAATGCAAAAACTTTTTTAATTTGTGCCTAGCATAGACTTTAAAAAACAAGTTAGGAAACCACAGAGCATGGCATGACACCTAGGGCATACATTTTGTTTCTGCCAGATTACGATCTATAATAAGTCCTAGGGACCTCCAGGGTCTCATCTATTCACATTTATACTTTACCAATTTGTGAGGCTTATAACATAGAATTGCAGTATAATGATAGTTTACAAGTTTATTCTTCTTCTTCCACGAGTAAAACTTCTTAGTTTAGTTAGGACTATTCTATAATTAAGTAACTCAAGTAAAGCGACTGTGACAATCGCACTACAAAATGTACTAAACCAACAAATTGTGACTGTATGTTTTCAGGGAGATCATTGTAGGATTGACTTTTGGGAGATCCTTTATTTAAGTTGTTTAGGTTCTGATTAGTTATTAGATATACAAACATATCTCTATTTCCTCAAGTCAAGAAATGTTTCCCTAAATTCCAAATTATAAATCTTTGGAAGACAAAATTTTAACTAAGTAAAAACAATCAGAAGACCATCGAAGTACTGATGCCCCTCAATAACCAGCACAAAACAATGAAGATAATTGGAAGTGTAAAAATAATAATCAAGTTGTAAATCTAAACAGAATAAAAAGAAATTAAATCGAAGAAAAATTTTGTGGGCTCAAATCTTAGAAGCCTTTTCCGCAAAAAAACATTAAGAAAGGGGCTTTTTTGGATCCGTTTCATAATTATACGTGCGTGTCTGCGAGCCACATTTTGTTTTTTTTTTAGACCGCAAATCAACAAATAGTCTGATAATAAAATACTGTAGCTTAAACGAGTCATAGATCACATAAAAATGGCACGCCCTTAATGGCACCAAAATTCTACAAAAAAAAATCACATGAATTGGCCGAAAATTCTGCGCACTTGAAACTAGTCAGTTTTGTAGTACATACTATTTATTTATACTTACCAGTCCATCATGACAAGATAGTTTTCCTATCTGTAGACTGGAGCCAAATTTTTTTCCTGATATTAAAATTGCAATAAAAGCAAAATTCACTTTAATTGAAGAAAAATGCTTAAATAAAAATATATTAGAGCAGTTGTGGATTTAAAATATTTTTATATATACCCTGCCCCACCCTGCCCCACGGCCTCTTTTATTCCAATTTTTGACGTAAAAAAAAATATGACCAAAAAAAACTTACTTTTCAAAACTACCCACAAGTCTCACAATAATGTAATTTAAATATTTTTGCACAATGAATAAGCTTTTAGTTTTTCGCCCACTATTCTGTTTTTGCTTTTCGATTCATTACGGCCAGGGATCCAAGTTCGAATAGATAAGTCCAGAACTCCAGAAACCTGCAGGCTTGTTTCATCCTTATTAGGAATCATCACCGAATCATAACTTCAAATAATCATAGTACCTGATACATGACAGCATATGCATAAGAAATAACCCCCATCGACTTTAAACAAAATTTGTAGGGGTTAATATGCTATACGTGCCACCTGTCGCAATAGAGACATAAAGCTATTTGTAACTCATCGCGGTATACGTATCCGCATCTAGCGAGAACCAAGCACATTGATTGGTCAGAAACTTGTAGCACGTTCGAAAAGAGCAGATATATGCTAATCTAAGGTGTTCTTGAAGGCGATAGGTGTTGAGATGCGTTAGGTATCACGTATCGTTACGGCACACGTATCGTATCTCAGCACCTATTGCGTTCAGAAACACCTTAAATTAGCATATATCTGCTCTTTTCGAACGTTCTACAAGTTTCTGACCAATTAATGTGCTTGGTTCTCGCTAGATGCGGATACGTATACCGCGATGAGTTACAAATAGCTTTGCGTCTCTGTTATACCGAAAAGCAAAACGTCTAAAGAAAAATGCAAATAATAAAAATCTGCACTTTTCAGCAGAAAAAAAATCTGCTGCCTAAAACAAGATCACTGAAAGGTGACCGTTAGTAAATAGAAATCGTTGGCAGCAGCCCCACACCCAATTAGAGCTTTACGCTGCGTCGCGTCATCGCCTTGGAATTAAAGAGACTTGTTGTACAGAACTAGCCAAAAAAAATTTCAAAGACATGAATTTAGCGTAAGTTGGCGCACATAGCATATCATCTCCGACGCTTTTGTATAAGTTTTGTTTAAATGCGACGGGGGTGATTGCTTACGTGCTTACGCATGCTTTTATATACGAAGCACGGTCCTATGATTCCCTGATGATTCCTTATAAGGATAGAATGGACCAGTAGGTTTCTGGACTTATCATCCATTAAAGTTGTCCGCTCATTAGAAATATTATCAATTTGCACCAACTTTTTAGTAAGTCCTTATCAGTAAGTATATCTCATTCCAAATTCTGCGGACCAATTTCAATATGGCGGCTGACAATTAAACATAAACGCTAAATGGAACTGTCATTGTCAGTGTCAAAAAACTTGGAATGGAGTGTTGGAATCATTGTTAAAATTTATTAAACAATGGTACCTATATACTATCTACTATCTAAGGCTAGGTGTTTTTTTAAGTTTAAAAATCATAGAAGGAAAATGACGACCGGCAGACAATTTTTGAAGCAGCCTAAACTTGGAGGAGGTCTGAGAAAAACCACTTGGTTTGATACTTTTATTGTCCGTCTGCAAGTTTTATATTGACGTTTCATTCCCCCTTGATGGTAAATGACTTCTGGCAAATAATTTCTCAGGCAACCTAAACTTGAAAGGGGTCTTTGAAAAGGTGTAGTTTAACACTTTGCACCTGCAAATTTTGAATTTTCATTCCCCCTATGTGCAGGAAAGAAAATTGATATTTTAAAAATCTTTCGGAATCCTATTTTTATTTTTATAAAAATTTGTGCACATATAGAGTGTAATTTGGGCCTCCGAAGGCTCTTTAAAATCCCTATAAAATGGTATGCATCTCAAATATACTATGTAATGTGGCCCAGAAAAAAATGGGCAAAAAATTAAATTAAAAAAAAATATTTCTTTACAGAAATATAGGATTACTAAAAGACCGCCCAAAATTACAATTATCGTATAATGTAAAAAGCTTCTTCTTTTGAAATTTTCTACACCTATTTTGTATTTAAAAATTAATAAAAATAGGTTGCCCCATACACAACTTTTAAAGATTGGAAAACAGGTAACGTAACTGACGTGTTTCTAGGCAATTTTTTTCCGGAGTAACTAAAGTAATTTAAATAATTACTCACTGTTTTAAAGCATTCTCTTCGACTTATAGTTTGCATTAACAGTTTTTGGTTATATTGAATATTTACCCCTTTATTATTTTCTCTATTTTGCCTTTTTTCTGTGAATGTTATTTCTAGGGAGGATTTTATCCCGTTATATTTTTTTAATTATTTGTAATCTGTCAAATCAAAAATTATAAATATCAGCAGCCTGAGCAACCGCGCTCTATGTGCAATAATTCTTTCAAGTGGCCTCTCATTTTTAAAAATTGCCTAAATCTTGCTTAGTTTTAGTACTTTTCATCAAATATCGTGCATATTGCTGAAAGTATAATCAAAGTCGCTTCTATTACACTTTGATTTTGGTTTTTTGTTAACAGAGTTTCTTTTGAATTTGTCAATTTTGTGTTTTATTTTAGACATTATCAAAGGTTACCTAACAAAGACTTTTAGTTTTACGATATTTACTAACTTCGTTAAGGAATCGTTTTTAATTGGTTAAAAACTTACTATTTAGTTTGACACATTTCCAAGTCCATATCATACTATAGGTGGGAGTCCCAAAAAGTCGGTAGACGGCAATTCTAAGAATTCAGTTGGCAGTACGGTTAAGAATTCAGTTGGCAGTACGGTTACTAGGTCTCAGTTGGCTGTCATTTTGTGGAATTTTTGTTGTTTTAGCTATGGTTTTAATAGAAATAATTTCATTAATTAGTATACTGGGTAAAACTCTTAATTTTATTATCTTAGTAATGAGTAATGTATGATTCTTTTTCTGTGTATTTTTTTTTATATGAAAACTTGGAACAACCCTTTACCCCTACGTTAGGGACAGGGCGAAGGGCAGGAGCAAAAATTTTGCCCCTCACATAGGATGTATTTTTTCTGGTAAACTGGTAGGTAATAACTTGTGCTACAGAATGACTAGCGTTAAGTGCGCAGATTGACTCGTTTGAAGGATATAGGGAGACAATCAGAAAGGACACTTCGGCTCCCAGGGTAGTGCATTTTATTTGTAGAACATGTACAGGGTGGTCCAAATTCGAAGGAATTATGGGGTTTTTGAGCATTTCTAGGAGAGATTGCGAAGAACTAATATACATGTTTTGAGCTCGATTAACATCACCCTACCTGTCAATGGTCTTAAAAATGTTGCAGTTACAAAGTGAGGTTAGAAGTGTCAAAATATTTTTGTAAATCTGAACGATTTGACCTACAGCGATAAAGTTGAATGAACAGGGTGGTCCCACATTTGAGGGGATTGTGGGGTTTTGATCATTTCTAAGGGAGATGGGCTCGATTTGTGAGAAAAAAATATTATTGGTGTCAACTCGTTTTCGAGCTATAGGGGCTTTTAAAAAATATGCATTTTAGAATTTGACCTATATTTATTAAAGAAAAATTCTCTTTCGTGTAAATTGCTTTTTATTTTTTTTAATACTTATTTTTAATTTTTTAAATTTTTTATTTTTTTATCTTTTAACAGCATACTTTTTACGAAAAACTAAAATAGAATTTAATAAAAAAACATCACGAACAAATTATTTAAAAAATAAAATAATAATAAATATAAACAACCAACAAAAAATAAAATATCACGTGAAGTGTGTGTGTGAAGTGTATCAAGTAGAAAAAGTCATTCCATAAGAAAAATACCAACTTAGTGTCATCCCAAAAACCAAAGGTATAGATAAAATTTAGTTTGAGAAAAAAAATTTACTGTAAATATCTATAGAAAAGCAATTCACGTTAAAAAGTTTTAGGTCAAATTTTAAAATGCATATTTTTCAAAAAGCCTCTGTAGCTCGAAAACGGGTGGATATACTGAGATGCGGATTTTACCAATAATAATAATGTCAACAATCGAGCCAATAATATGTATATTAGTTTTTCGCTATCTTCCCTAGAAATGCTCAAACCCACACAATCCCCTTGAGTTCCCCTCTGTACATTCAATTTTATCGCTGTAGGTCAAACCGATCAGATTTACAAAAATATGTTGACACTTCTAACCTCAATTTCTAACTGCAGCATTTTAAATACTATTGACGTTAAGTTTTGTAAAATTTTTACCAAAAAGCCCGCAGAGGGCAAGTTTTAATGTTATGGTCTTTAACTAAAAAAAATAAAATTAGAAAAAACTGAAAATGCAGGGTTAAATGCTAGAATAAGCAAAAACAATCAACAATTATTTTTAGACATATTTTTTTACATTATTTTAGGGATCTACAGATTCCGAAGAATCTTGTTTGGAACCCAGCAGCAGCAGTTGCGACTGAAAAGTTAAGCACTTTAGAAGACGATGTCAAACCAAATGTGGAAGTACCTAAAATAGAAATAAAAGAGGAAGATGAAGAATTAGACTTAAGGGTTAAAACTGAAGATGCAATTCAAAGCAGAATTTTACCACAAGAGGAACTTGGTGAAAAGTTAGAAAAGAGGCAAAGACGCAAGCCAAAAAAATACGAAGGTACCATGGACGAAGTGGCAATAGAAAATCATTTTAGAAGAAGGTCAACAAGAAGTAAAAAGCATAAAGAAGACAAATTGGAAAATAAAATATCTAAAAGTAAAAAAAATCAATCTGAGCCTAAACATTCCGAAGAAATCAAAGTTGAACCAAAATTTGAAATAGATTTAGAAGAACTCGACCATCCCGTCCAGGAACCTATTAAAATGAAAAAATGTCCAATTTGTAAAGAAGACGAAGTGGAAAGGAATGAATCGGAACTAAGAGACCATTATAAACAAAAACATCCAGGGAAACGGTTACGGTTTTTAAGATTATTTTCTGAACATAATCATTCTTGCGATGTTTGTGGTAAACAATTTAAAACATCTTCAATTTTAAAAGATCATATGGCAACTCACAATAATTATTTTTATTGCCCAGTAGATAACCATTCTACTAAAAAACTTCTGGATCATATCGTTCATTTGGGTATACACTCCGAGAACTCCATGTTTCAATGTCTTATGTGTGAATTTTCTACACCAGAAATACTTAAAATAAGTGAACATATAACAAATCATGATGAATCTTTAAAATATTGGTGCGAATCTTGCAAAAAGTCATTTCCAATTTTTTCGCATTTTTTGGAGCATGACAATTTTCATACAGGCCTTAAACCTTTTGATTGTGAGTTTTGTGGAAAATGTTTTATGTATTCTCGTTATCTTCATGCTCACAAAGTAGCCTTACACAAAGAAGAGTTTAACTGTCCCGATACTTATCAATGTCCAATTTGTCACAAGGAATACAAGCATCGAAATAGCTTAAAGTTACACATGAATTATCACACTGGGAATTTTGCAATGTGTGAACTTTGCGGCAAAACCCTATGTAGCAAAGAAAAGTTAAAATTCCATATGAGGATCCACACGGGATACAAACCATATTCTTGTCAGTATTGTGGAAAAAGTTTTACCAAAAAACCAATACTGGTCGAACATATTCGAGTACACACTGGAGAAAAACCCTATTTTTGCGATTTTTGCACAAAGTGCTTTAGCCAAAGGAGTAGTCTAGTCATTCATATGCGTGGACATACCGGAGAAAAACCTTATGTTTGTGAGTTTTGTTCCAAACCTTATGCTGCTAAAGCAATGCTGACAGTCCATTTAAAGCACTGCAAAGGTTTATTTAACGGGTCTCAGTTGGAGTTTTAATTTATATTAATATATTTACCGACTCCAAAATTAATTGTTAGTTTGATGTATTAGTCTATGCTATTTTTAATTTTATTTAAAATCTCACCTGATTTTCTAAAATCAAACGATTGTATATAACACTAAAAATCTGCAATTTACTAGTTAAGACAAATAGGCAAATAGTTTTATACACGACCACTTAGTAATACTACGCTAACATGTGTGCTTCCGCAAATGTAAATCTTCCTATAACACGAAATCGTTTTTAAAAATATTGAACAACAGGCCAACGTTGTAATGAAAATATCAGTTTTGTTTGGTAAGGTCCTTGGTTGGCGAAATAAACACATTCGATTAATTTATGGCACAATGATGAGTCCCTAATAATGATGAAACTTCTAGTCTCCAAGTCGCACCCAGTGTATATCTTTGTGGTACTTTGGCGTAAAGATTGTTTTCTTTGCGATCTACGCCGCGCCGGTACCGAGACTGGATGAAAAAATATTTTTTTGTAGTGAAAATCAATTAGTGAATGTTCAATAGTAGAGTAGCCCCCAGATGCACCATAAAAATATTAGGATTAGTTTAGCGAATCCATGCTTCCTCTTTGTTCATTTATGTGGAATCAACAGAGAAAAAGAATGGATTAGATAGTCAATCGCGATTAAGTGCCTACGGTGCATTTAGGGGCTGTCAAAAATCCAAAAATTTGTTTCATACAATTATTTCACCTTTTTTATATCTCGACTAAAGTCACTGGTATATTCGATTTCGTGGGTTTCAGCTGCAAGACAAAAATGGACAGAAATTTTTAAACATAATAATTTTTAGATATAACGTGGATTCTCCATTATCATACATAAAAACATAATGATGGTTCAGTGGCCTTATGAACGTTTGACGTTTTTTTTTGTTGAATATGTCGCTTTTTGAAAACCGAGTTATCTGCGTCGTAGTTTTTACTTAAAAGAAATAAAAAATTGGACTGTGGTCGTGGATAAAATACAGTACACAAGTTGCATTTAATGGACCGCTACTTGCTCAGGGGTCGTATTTTTTTCTGGCGCAACTTTCACGTCTGTAACTTTACATACCTACCGTATAAAATAAAAGGCAAAATACATGTCTTACCATACTTGAAACGGATCTAGGAGCAAAACAACTCGAGTGCTTTTTACTCATTTGATGCATCTTGACCGAAACCATTCGTATTCAAACGCGGTTCATAAAATACCAGCAAGTCTTTGGCATCTCATTCTACATGATGTAGAAAGCGTCAGACGTGAAATTTGATTATTATTTATGACACGAAGTTAGTCGTGTGGTTTCGAGAATACGATTCCAGGGGCCCAATTCTTGAATCACTCGACTTTTAGTCGTATACGAATCACATTTTAGCGAAAAAAGAGTAAAAACTTGCGAAAAAAAGCGCATCGCAAACGTAAAATTGTAATTTTACGCCGAATTTAATTTATATTACAGAATTTCAGTACGTGTTCAATGTTGTGTGTGCGTTAGTAAGTGGATAATAGAAAATTTACCTCCTTTCGACAATTTTTGGCTAAAATGTGGTCCGTATACGACTGAAACTCGAGTGATTCAAGAATTGGGCCCCAGGGGCTGAATTCTTGAGTTTCAAGCGCACGAACGTTTACTTCTGTGAAGAAAAACGAAATTATCAAAAATAAATTGAATAAATCAATATAAATATTTATATATATATATATTTAAATATTTATATCTCTCGATCGATCTCTGCGATCAAGTTCGCACGGTTCGCGGTTTAAGAATATCACCATTAAATATCAAAATTAAAATTCGTGTACGGGTTCTTATGCGTTCACAGGTCAAAAATTCGGCTTCAGATTAATCAAATTTCATCCTCGCATGTAGCGTACTTCGTCTTATGCTTGTTGTGTAATATACTATAGTTTATATGACATTTATAAAAAAAGATTATTAATAAAAGCAAATTAAGTTATAGTTGTTTTTCAAGAATTACTAGAACTATGTATGGTTCCTTTGTTTTTTTTTTTTTAGTTTTTTAAAAGACCAAGGTATATGAATCTTATAGAGGGTGAATTTAAGAACTAAAAGAGAAATAAGGGCCGTATTTATAGTCCTTGCTTTAAGAAACAATTCCCCCTTAAGGTGTTCTTGGGTCAACACAGTATTCATAGTGGCGCAAGGTCGCTTTGCGGGAGCCTCTACCATGAAATATGAAATCGAAGGACGCATCAAAGGCCGCCTTTGGGAAGGAAACCTTAATGGTTTTTTAAAGGGAGGACTATGAATCTATCACTATCAGTATACCCAGTCGCAGTTCCAGGGGGGGGGGCGGTGGGGGCGATCGCCCCCCTCTTTTTTCGAGAATTTATTTAAAAAAACGCCGGGTTGTCATAGAAACAGTAAAATTTTCGCCTGCGGTGTCCTATTGGGTCAAAAGTCGAAAGAAACATTATTTTAGAACTTTTGCATAAAACTTTTTCTTTGCTTTTACAAAATTTTGACCTCACGCACCCCCCCCCCCCTTTGGGGAAAGCTGCGACCGCCACTAGTATACCTCGGTATATTATTTGGTGTTTTCGTTTGGCGTACAAAAATGCCAACCTTAATGGTTATCGTTATTTAATAAGTCGTAAGAATAAAGTTATTTCGGTTTATTTTCCTAACTTTTTTTACGCTTACTCATAAAGCTATATTTTCTGAATCTTCCTTTTTAATCATAAAGTAACAATTTTAAGCTTTCTTTTTTCAAAAATTTGCCAAACATAAACGAACACCTTAACTTCGATTAACAGAAAGTAAATATAAACAAAATAAAGATAACTATAAATATCGTTGTTATTAGGGAGTTTTTGATCCGCACACAAAAATAACAACCTTTGTAGTTACCGTAATTTAACAAACCTTCAAGAATAAAGTTATTTCGGTTTGTTTTCCTTTTACGCTTACGTATAAAACAATATATTCTGCATCTTTTTTAATCAAAAAGTAACAATTCTAAACATTCTTTTTGAATTATTTTTTCAAAAATACAAACACGTACTTTGACGCGAATTGACAGATATAAATATAACCAAAATAAAGTTAAGCATAAAAATGACGTAATCTTGGCGGTAGTAAACCAGGGAAAATAGAACATGTAGGTAATGGATATCCCAACCGACCAATATAAAAATGCGATTGACAGTTTCATAATTGGCGGCCGTCCAGTACGCAAGCCAATCGTAAATACGAGAGAGAGAGAGAGTTTCATAGCTAAAAAGACATAACGGTTGGGGAAACGTCACTTTTTCTATGCTTTGACACAAGGAGTTGACAACGGCTTTTCAAAATGGCGCATTTTATTGTTGTTTTCATGGCAATAACTTTGTGCGTTTAGAATTACAAATAAAGACAATTATTACAATTTGTATGTTCTGACACAAAAGCAGGAATTTAAGTTACAAATTAATCTTTAGGATACTTCATCTGTTCTTTGAAGAAATTACTTTTTGCGGAAGTTTTATACAATTCGCGAAGCAGGACAATGCTAGAAGTTTAAATGGAGCAGTTATTAGATATTTTAGAGGAAATACTTAAAAAAGGCCAAGAAATACCAACTTTACAGTAAACAAGTAAACAACACAAAAGAAAAAGTAAACAAAAAAGTAGGGTTATGCGTCAAGTCAGAGCAGAGATCAAATTTACCCAGAGAATATAAATTTACGTAACCGTTATTCCTCTCAGATTGCTCCATCCGCTCGTTCAAATTTTGCGACTTTCTTTGGTGATAAGCCCGTTTCTCACTGTGCATTTTCCCTGTGCATCTTGCAGATGCATCTTTTGCTAGATGCATGAAATCCAAAAGCGTTCACAATTTTAGCTAACAGAAAAAAAAAATCAGGCAACAAATAATTGAAATTTTAAAAACTAGAACCTAATCTTAGTTTAACAGCTGATAATTTTTAGGCTTGCCATCATAATATTTATGTTGTCGTAGCAAAATTCACTAGAAAATTCCCCAAAATGCATGCGTTTTTTGACAAAAATTAGAACAATGCATGAGTCCATGCATCTTATAATTAAATTTATTGCAAGTCAAGTCAAACAGCATTTGCTCTTGGCCAAGATTTCATTCATAGCGCCCTTTCTTGTAGTTGACCATTTGGCGTAGAAAGAACGTGATTTTAACAATAATCTTTTTCTAAAGTGCATAAAATAGTATATAAACCTCGGGACTAAAGTGTCTTTTAATCCCTTATCGAATTGTACAAACCTTTCGCAGAGGCATTAAAAGTAGCACTTTAGTCCCTAAATTTATAATGTACTAGCTTAACTGCGTCAGTTAACGATAAATACAAAGGTTGTTATTTTTGTGTGCTGACCAAAAACTCCCTATTAACCACAAGATGTTTTTATCACCGCCAAAATTACGGTATTTTTTGCAGTTAATTTTATTTCGTTTATATTTACTTGTGTTAATTCACGTCAAAGTTTGTATAAACAGTTTGCAAAATAAACCAAAATACCTTTATTCTTGACGGCTTGTCAGATATCGATAACTACACTAGACAATAGACACTTAAAGTAAATATTTCAAAGCATCGGTGTTGGTATACGTATCGCGTTCGAAATAAAGCCAAAATACACTACAATTTTGACTTGTTTATGCGATGTTTCGAATGATGCCCGCTTTTTTGAAAGGTGCGATGACAGAACTGCTAACAGCAATCGATGCGTGCGTTGGGATGGAAGTAACGATGCGTTCATCACTCCGTACGCATCGATTGCTGTCAGTTTTTGTGTCATCGCACCCGTCAAAAAAGCGGGCATCGTTCGAAACATGGCATGAGCAAGTCAAAAATGTAGTGTATTTTGGCTTTATTTCGAACGCAATACGTATACTGATACCGATGCGCTGAAATATGTACTTTAAGAGTCTGTTATTTTTGTATGCTGACCTTTCTCCTATTTTGGATCAGGAGACAGCGGTAGATATTTCTCTTAATTTTTGCTGTCCCCTTATACCTACATTGAACGGAAGAATTTTACTTCCTTTTCTTCTCGACTGTCAAGCACACAGGCATGTGGGAGGACGGAGGAGACATCAGAAAAACCTAATTGCTGAGGGTTACCCATACCTCTAAGGATGAAGCACCAGGTAGGTAGTCGGATATCGGAACCTGTCTACTATTACAACTACTTAGCATTTGCTAATAAAGCAAAACGCAGACGAAAACGCCGCAAATATAAATGCTAAACTATAAAGAAAAAACGCGTTCCCTAATAATGGTTGTTCGGCGCGGGTAAAAAAGTTGCATGAAGAAATTATGACATTTTAAAATGTTATTCTATCACTTCTTGTCGCTAACTTATTTTTTTTTCTAAATGTTAATATATCACCGGGTTGGTAAGGATTCGCTTTATTTTTCTTCGATTTAGTGGGTAATATAACCGCTTATTTTTGTTTTAGTGGGTTAGGTTCAACAAAATAAATGGTGGGATTGGGTTGTATATAGAGTGAGGTTTGATTTTAGTTTTTATTCAACAAGATGTCAAACTTCTGAGGCACACTCATTAGAATGAAATTATTATTTGAAAAAAAAATCTGGTTTTTTACTTTTTAGTGTAACGCGGCGAAGTCGAGTTTTTATTAATTTATTTTATTATTTGACATTTTTAGCTTTTTCTAGCCAGGTCGTTTTCATAAATCTAATAATGATGATAGCTATAATAGTTGACTACACTTCTTGGCGGAAGGTCAGCGCTTTTTTAACGAGTTCAGTGATGAAGTTCAAACAGAGTGTGCTAGAGGTAGACAACCACTCCAAGTGACAACATATTTTGCAACCAGTGATCGGCCGCTTTTAAAAGGAATATAATCGCAGTGGTCGCGATTCTTCAGAAACGACAGAAAATCTCACCCTTCACAATTCTGGAGGTGGCGATTTTTACTTATTGCCTCATTTAAAATAAAAACACAGCATCATTAATATTTAGGGTGACCTATTTTTTGCAGTGCAATGGGGGACATTTTAGGATTTTTGTTAGTAAATATTAAATTTGCTTGTACTAAGTTTTGCTATGTTATATTACATATCTACAAGGTGGATTCTTTAAACGGAACGGTGCTTCTAGCGGGTCAGAATTTGGTTGAATAAAAAAATCTAAAAACACGTCAACTGAGATTTTTAATTTCCTTTAATCGCACCCTCTTGGATTTTGTCTATGTCATTTAGTTTACGAGGTGTGGCAAAAAAAATTGCATAGGACACCCTGTATATTTTGCAATTTTTAAAATCTGCAAACAATTCTCTCTTCAGCAATACCAAACAGTAGGATCTATCTTTTACGATAATCAACATATTTTTATCTAAATCCCCCGTAAAACAGGTCATAGAAAACAATTCCATGCAAGTTTAAATGCCTCTATTTTGGAAACCATAAGAGATAGAGTATGAGTGTGTGGTATTGTCAAAAAGATAATTTTTTTTTGAATTTAAAAAATTTTTTGCAATACCTCGTAAACAGAATGACAAAAAAAAATCCAAGATAGCTCGATTAAAGAAAATTAAAAATCTCAGTTAATGTGTTTTTGGATTTTTTTATAAAACCAAATTCTAACCCGCTAGAAGCACCGTTCCGTTTAAAGAATCCACCCTGTATATATAGCTACACAAGGAACTAATACAATAATATCATATTATGCAGATTTTTAAATCAAAAAACATTTTTTTAAAATGAACAAACTAATCTAACAAAATTTATGAATATTTTTCTGAAGAATGAGTTTTTTTTTTAATTTTCATTGCTTAAAATTTTTTATAGAAATTTTCGCAAGTATCGATTATATTATATTTAACTATTAACATCGCCTTTATAGTTTCTACATTTAATCTACTTTTTTCAGTGGTCCACATATTATTCATATTGCTAAACACCCTTTCAGTTACAGCGTTAGTGCCCGGGAAACTGAAAAAGTATTCAGCCATTTTAACAAAATTGCCGCAAAGAATTTGCTCATTTCTAAAATGTTCCAAAATTTCCATCCATCTTTGGTCTGGGATAATTTTATTGTTATTCCAATTATCAAGCTTTTTTTGAGAAACATATTTTTTTACGAATGTATACTCGTCGAAAGTTTAAATTATTTCGGTTATTTTTTTTTCGCAATGCATGCTTGTACACCTCATTCCAAACTCTCCGGAACAATTTCAATATGGCGGCTGATAGTTAAACACAGTAGCTAAATGGAACTGTCTAGAGAATTTGGAATGAGGTGTAGTTGTTTCAGCTGTCACGGCCGCCATATTGAATTTTGGAAAAATAAATTATCTTGTTATCCTAAAAGGTTATCCGAGTAAAATGACGTATACGAAATAAGAACGAATCCTCTGTGACTGCCGCCATATTAAATTGTAAAAACACGTAGGTCATGTCACCCGTAGCGTCCCTAGATAATTTTTTAGTAGTGGTGGAATAACAAAAAAAACACATTTTTGACACATTTTAATCTGTCCCGGCCGCTATATTTTACAAAAAAAAAGTCTTAAACAAAACTATTTTTTATATTTTCGCGAAAAAGCCCGACTCCGTAGGAGGAGGGAGGGCATTTTCGTAAATGTATTTGTAATAAACACACGTTGAATACAAAAATTATCTGGTTCCTTTTGATGCACGACTGTAATATATTATTATTATTTATTAGAATATTTCACGAATCAGAGGCGCAGCAGTTAAAATTTAAAGAAATGGAAATTTGGTTTTAACTAGTGTCCTCAAAGTTTTAAAAAATGTGTGACTTTGAATTTTTTATCTACTGTCACCTAATTAAAAACCACAAATAAGTATATTACATAACAAGAGAAGAAAGTGACAAATTTCACATGAGCGTGAATGTTGTGAACGAGGCGAGGCGCTAGCCGAGTGAACACCCGAGTGTAAGAAAATTACTTTCTATCGAGTTGCGTACGCTATTTTTCCTACGAACACTGATGAATTGCACTAATTTTTGTAAAAATTGGTCTTTAATCTTGCAAAAATCAAACTAAACTGCTTTTCCGCACATGTGTGGTAAAGTACTTTGCAACACATGTGCGGAAAAGTATGGTGAAATATAACTTCATCGTACACTTTTACACACGTGTGCGGAAAAATTTCTGCATACGGGTGAAATTTAACGTTTTCTAAGGACGCAAATCGTGTGAAATCCATCATTTTCATATGTGGTCGTAGGAAAAAGTACTTTTCCACACATGTGCGGAAAAATTTCTGGACACGGAATTTAACGTTTTCTAAACAGGCAAATCGTGTAAAATCCATAATTTTCGGTCGTAGGAAAGAATTATAACAATGTAATTCGGACATTTATTTCCAGAAGTTGACATGTTTTAACGTTATGGAAGCAATAAGAACATGCGGTGCAATTTTCGTTTTCTACAATGCAAATACCGCTGTAAAAGGGAAATATTCTTATAAATATAGTTTCTATTTATTTTACTGTATAGATAGATCTGTTATATTCTAATCTTTTTACAGTGTAGTACAGTTGTCACTAATAAATTCGGCCCCCTTTAACCGAAATCTTCATATTTTGACTTATCTTACTTTTTATGGGGGCAGAATTTATTAGTGACGACTGTAAAATACTAATTTGTTGACTTATTTTTTTGGGTATTTAAAAATAATTAAAAAATCACTATTTGGGAAAATATTGGTCAGGTGATAATTTTTCTACATATTTTGAACCTGTTTGCGTGTAAATCCACGCTAGGACTTTGCGCGTCCAAAAATCTAAAAGGTCGCCGCCGCGTTGTGCCTCCATGTTGAAGAAAGAAGAACGCGCCTCAATGATTTTTTTAGCGTGGCTTGTTTGCTGTAGAATTTAATAATTTTTATCTTTGAATTTTTCCTTTTAAAATTATAACAGTTTTCAGGCTTGAATTTAATTTTCGGGTATTTCTTTATTCTCAGAACTTTTTTAGCTAAGTCGAAGGAACCAGTACGTTCACCTGTCTAAAATAACAGGTTGGCGGCCAAAATATCGCAACATTTGGAGCGCGGACCAAAATTGCGCAATTTAAAACCGCGAAAGACTAAAACCGCGCAAGATCAAAATCGCGCATCCCAATACCGCGCTGGATAAATATCACGCAAGACTAAAATCGCGCAGTATAATGCAGCGTAGTCCTAAATCGCGCAATATGAAAAATCGTGCTCGGTTTTCGAGTACTTAAGATAGAAGCTCGAAATATAAAGCTTTGAAGTACAGATACCAAATTTTTAATATTTTAATTAGAATTTTTTAATTTGAGGTATTTCTAATGTTGTGCGTTTTTTAATTTTGGCTGGTTTAACAAATCCCTTTTTTCTTTTTGTGAATGAACATCGTATTATAACATGTATTTCAAGTTCTTCTTGGAAACGTCTCCAAACGGTGGGGGCCACAGTATGCGAACCCAGCTTTTTGTAATGTCTTTACATTGATCTATATCATATTAAAATTTCAAAAAAATCTGTTGGTGTCGGTGTTAAATGTCATTATCACTGTCAAATTTTGGCAACCGCTTTTTTTTTATAACACTGTATTTTATTGCGTTTTTAAATTCCTCCTTTTTTTCTGATTTAAAAAATATATGGTTAATATTTCCATGTTATGATAAATATTGCGCTTTCAAGTTTGAGCGCTAACCTACTGTAATTTTAATGACATTTGACAAATTTGACCTAAATATTCTGTTTAAGAAAAGTTGTACAACTTTTTTAAATAACGAACAAAATTACGGTGGATGAGATTTTTAATGCGCTATTTATTTGAAATTGGGAACAGAAAGAGTAATTTAAAAAAACAAGAACGCTGGTGTCAAAATTTGACATTTGTAATGACATTTGACAACTTTGGCTTACCTACATACTCTGAAAGGTAGCAAAACTTTTATGACATTTATGTACGTCGTAGGGATATGAAAAGTACCTGACCCAACCTGACACCTAAGTGTCATATGATATGGAGTGGTATCGTGTGAAGATGTTGAAAGAACTGAATGTGGGACGTTTTTATGACTGGCAGGGTGTGAATAGGCGTGTGTTACATCCATCCGAGGGGTAAGCTGGATCTGTGTCCAGTTGTTCCTCTGATGGCGGCGAATCGAAAGCGGGTAGTTTATGATACACTGCCTGTTGTAGTCGTTGCTCTACATGTTTGATATAAGTTTGTGCCCGTTTATGTTACTTACTAGATAATTTTTTTCATCACTTTCATTAAAAACTTATGGAAATGAAACGCAAGAAAACGCTAAATCGGAAGCACAGAACTGAACCGAGAAAGACGGCTAAACACCTTTCTCTCTCTGATATTTGTAATGGGCTTTGATGATGATCAGAAGAAAGATGCTTTAGCCGCGCATAAAATAAGTGCCTATATAGACGTTTACCTGTGATAATATTTTTCTGTGGGGGTCATTGTATTGATAAATATTATTAGTTTACCTTGTCTAAATACACGCGCTTAAAAAAAATTGTCATTTTTCAGTTTTTGGTAATTATTTGTTTTAGGTTATGTTACAGAAATCAGCAAAATATACACACTACACACTTAATAAAGTCCATAATTTCGAGTGATTACCAAAATACCTACATATTATGATACATATTACATATTTTCCACAAAGTTAAAATTATAGTAACATTTTTAAATAAGAAAAGCTGTAAGTTCTTTTTTGAACCGATTAAAATTTTTTATTTGTTTAATGTTATTTGGGAGCAGCTCGTAAGCTTTTAAGGCTTTGTAGTGAGGTGATCTTTCATAGAAAGATGACCTGTGCACAGCTAGTGCATAAGTATGCCTGTTTCTAGTAATCATGTGCATCTTATTGTGGTAGTCCTCATAGGTTCTAAATTTCACAGGATTTATGTGGCCAAAAATATCCAGTTTTTTGAAGTACAACCCAGTTGATGAAAGTAGGGTGCGTATGATTCTTTTTTGGGCATTGAATATTTTATTTCCATCACTAGCTGAACCTCAGAATAAAATACTGTAGGTTATAAGCGATTATATAGAGGAATAGTAAAAAAAATTACTTACTTTTGATGAGAGTTGTGGAATATGATATTCCCAGTTGAGTCTGGGTTCCAGCCAGACTCCAAGGAACTTAGTTTTATCATATTCTGGGATTGATTTTCCATTCAGCGTTAAGTGATGGCTAACACTCCATTCTTGCATTCGTGAAGCTATTTGTCCACATATCCTGGACAGTCCCACCGTTGATGTGTCTGTCTCAAAGGCAGACACATCATCAGCGAACTGTGCCAAGAGACTGGCCATTAAAAACTTGGGTAGCTTATTTACATAAACGATAAAGAACAGGGGGCCCAGGATTGAGCTCTGTGGCACACCCATGTTCGTTTCAACCATATTGGACATGTATTGTATTGAGTTTTTTGCTATGCCAACAGTTTGGTATCTCAGGGTTAGGTATGATTCCACAAGGTTTGCAATAACTCCCCTTGCACCATAAGTTTCCAGTGTTTTTATTAGAATATTGTGGTTTATAGTATCGAAGGCCCTTGAGAGGTCGAATAACAGGCCTGAGACCCCCTCACCCCGATCAAGTCTCACTGTGATGAATATAACTTCATATTGGGAAATCAAGATAAGCAAAGCGCCCTCTAACCTAAAGCCCCCAACTATCCTAAAGCCCCCGATACCATGGCAACTGCAGGTGTTTTGTCAACAAGGCCCACAGTAGGCAGAAGGGTATTTTTACGTTTTCTGACAGAAAACCATTCGAGGTTATGTTTATCTTTCAAAAATATTTTTTCAAAAACGAATATGAAACCACTCCGCGTGTGCGGTCGCCCGCCGAAAATGGCCTAGCGCTGCACGAGCATTACCCCGAGTTTATCAAAGAACCAAGAGAACTTTACTGGCTCGCTGGAATTACTAGGAATTCGCCTAGAAACATTCCGATAACTTCACATAATTTTGTTTTTATTTTGATTCAATTTTTTTTAAAATTTAAATTATTGCGGCATATGTTATGTGCAAGTTTACTAGTGAAATCTTAGAGGCCTAAGGATATATTTTAGATCCCAACAGCAGTTTCAAAAACACACGGATACTTGATTATTAACATAACAGGTCAGTAAAGCTCCATTTACAGGTTGAAGAGACTCTTGCTAGTCGTTGATGCTCCTGTTTAAAATAGAATATGATTATTTCGTTTAGCGTCAGCAGCCGATTTTTAAATCTGCATGCTTTTTAAGTTAATTTGTTGTCCTTAAATCAGTGGCAACAGCTAGCAGGAGTGTTTCAAATTCAATTATAAATGCACTTGTAAATGCAACCTTAAACACTAAACCCAGTTACTTTAATATGTAGTTGGGTAGCGTTTTTTTAGCAAGTAATTGTGCAGTAAATGGTTTTTTTTTTATTTTAGTATTTTACTCAGTTTTTTTTTTGAAAAATATCTGTATGTAGGCACTAACTAGGGTCCCTAAAGAGTTAAAATTTATGATCGCTGGAATTGCTAAAAAGTGCTGGGTTGGTTTGAGTTCAGGATTTGGGTGGTTTAGTTCCTGCTTTGGTTAAAAAAAAATCAAAAAAGTTTTATCACTGGTAAATTTGAACTTCCTAGGGGCTCAGGTAAGTGCTAAATAGGTATCTAAAGAAAACTGTTTACTACACTAATACCGTTTAGCCTTAATATATTAAGTGAGCAGCATGAAATAATACTGTAGAAAATTTTACTGAGAAAAAGTTATCCTTAGGGCCAGTTTCTCAATAGCGGATTATCAGAAACTTAAAGTAACTCGCGCGCTATAAATCCCAGTTTCCTTGCTGTTTTTAAGCCAATATTTTTTTTAGGTTAACCCTGAGGCAATGTAACTTACCCTCACCTTGAAGCCCTGGTTATCCTGGAGTTAATTTTAACCTGAGTTTTAAAGATTTTTACTAGGTTATGTTGCTTGAGTTAACACAAACTCGCTTTTGAGAAACCGGCCCTTAGTCTCTCTTGTTTTTTGAATAAAATAGGTTAGTGACTTGAAAATTGGACAATATTAATCAGGAAAAATTCTTTAAAATATAAATAGTTGCTCACTCACCTTTCAAATAAATTAAATACACAGGATCAAATACTATGTGTATATGTCATAACTGGTGGTTAGTGAACACTTCTATGAAAGTTGAATCATGCACTGTGAACCTGCTTAGATTTTAAAACTCATAACACAGGAAAATAAAACTGCAGATTACAAAACTTGATTTTCTTTGGCTTGATACTTTTGTCTCTAACTTATAACTTAGATAACAAAACCAAACCTCTGCTTCTGTAACTAAAAAATTATTATGCAAAAAATCTTTTAAACAGTTTATAAACATGTGCCACTCAAGAGAAAATTTTTAAGAAATATTGGTTGTCCTCGCCTAAAGTGCAAAATATAGAAACAAAATTTAGAGATAGAATATTTCTTGTTATTTTTATTATTCTTTTAGGAGCTGTATATAACAACAAAACATATGGAGCAGTGGATATTTAGGCAACTACCTTAAATGAAAAAGAAGAAGATTCTAAAGTGCCACCACCCAGAGAAGAATAATAATCTATAAATTAAAAAGTCTACAATTTGTACCCAAACATACAGAGCAGTGGATATTTTGCCAACTAAAATGTATAGCAAAACAAGATGGTTCTATAGAGTCAACACCAAACAAAGAATAATAATCTATAAACTCAAAGTAAGTTTTTGCTTCTGATTTCAATTATATTTGGTGAAACTTCCTTAAATAAACAAAATTTATTGTAGTCTAGATCCGATATCAAAAATTAATTTAACTGTTATTGTTTATTGCAAATTTCCTGGACCTATTTCTGGACATATTTTGAGCCTCCCCTCATCTATTTCAATTCCATTAAAAAAAAAAAGAAAAACTATACACAAAGAACAAAACAGAACAATTTTGAAGGGGGACACTCACATATACTTTTTGGCTCTGTTGGAAATTTCATAGGGTAATTTTTATCTCTGGAATTTAAAAGGGGAAACGTCTTTACTATTAATTATGTCAAAATTTTAAAAAGCTAGGATGACTGGTGTTTAAGATATTTGCTTTTAAATTTGGTATGGAATGAAGAAAAGGTTTGAACCTTTTCAGCGGATCAGTTTGACCACCAAAATTTAAAGAATAAAAGTAGGCTTATTTGGATGATATGTTTGCGAAAACAATCAGAAAAAAATCATGAAATGTTTATTCCCTTTTTTATTATGAAAAATGTAACTTTAAAACCAACGTTTTTTCCTGAATTTTGTGCAAGAAATTGTTTATTTGTCGCTCCTTGACAAATTTAAACTTAATATCTTGCATGTTTGTAAAGCAATTTAAACGATCTTCTAAATAAGATGTCATTCGAGCCACTTTTTTATATAATTTCTCCTGGAAAAACTCATATCCCTCAAGTCACCCCCAAAAAGCCTGTTTATGGAAAAAAAGATATTAAAAAGTAATTTCTAGACTACTAAAATTGTATAATGTTTTTCAAGTGTTCACCAAATACTCAAAAACACTTCTGTTATGTTTTCGTTGAACATGAATTTGAATTATTTCAAGCATAAATCAAGGTGCCAATGGGCTTTTTTCCATGTTTGAAGGGAGCGCTTGATAGTAAAGGTTTTTTGACGGATTTTGGTAGCTAAGGGGGTCTATTTTACAAATCCAAGTGATGAAACTCTGGCTCCTTTGGGAGAACTCCAAAAAATAAAACATAATATAGGCACCATAAGGGTTCTAAGAACAGATTTAACAGTAAACATTTTTTTAAATAAACACATCAAAAATGAACTATATATAAATCCATTTTTGTCGGAATATATATTTTTTTTGACACCCCAAATATTCCAGATGGCGATGACGGCGACTTAAAAGCACAAAATTTTCATGAGAAACTAGATCAAGTACAGACGTATAATACATTAACCTCAGGATTTTTGGAAACACTGATTCCATTTTTTAGAATAAACATTTTTTGGGAATAATATAATTAAGGTTCCTAGGGGCAAAAAGAATCGTAAATGACAAAAAAACTTGTGACCTCAATTAAGAAATTTTTGGATTAACTGAATTCATTTTTGGTGTAAAAAAAAATTTTAGGGGTAATTTAAGGGGCCTAAGGGTCAGTTTTAGGGGTAAAAACAACATACTATTGATAGAAAGACATCACTTTGGAGATTCTGGGGTTAACTAAATTCATTTTGGGGGTTAAACAGTTTTTAGGGGTAATGTAAGGAGCCTGAAAGGGCAGCATAAAAAATTATTGGTGTAAAAGATATGTGATATATTAATTTAGGGGTCTTTTGGGTCTTCCAAAATTAATTTTGGTGTTCCAATTATTACAATAGGGATTCAGACGAGGATTTAGAGGTAGTTTTAGGGAAATATATCGATTTGGATATTTTTAAGTCTTCTAAAGTTGTATATATGTTAAGAGGTAATATAAGTTTGGGCTAGGTCCCAAAATTTTGTCCTAAGATCCTTTTATTGTCTCCAGATTTTTTTTTATCCAAAGAATGATATCAGTGGATGTCTGTATTTGATCTGGTTTCTTCTAAAATGTTTGTGTCCCATCTTAAATATTTTGAGTTTTACAGCTGTACCAATTAAAATCAACTAAAAAAACTGAAATTAGTCAACCATGCATGCAAAATGTTTACTTTTAAAACTGCTACTAGAACCCTTAGATACTTCTAAGAATTTTTAAATCACATAAATGGATTAAGGGAACCCAAAAACCCCTGAATTGATATATCAGATGCCTATATTTTGTTTTATTTTTTTTATTAGTTATTTTTAAAAAATGGTCACCACCTTGAATATCTGGATTCAAGTTTCCCAAAATCAGTAAAAAAATATCTGTTATCAAGCTCTTTCTTCAATTTTGTTGTTTTCTCTAAAGAAAATATTTTTTCAGTTCATACATGTATACTTTTTTTTTTTAAATTTCAGAACAGCTACTAGTTTGCGGTTCCAAAGAAGGAAAAAATAACATGTTATTCTTTTCTTTTTTAAGTTAGATTTAATTTAAATGATTATTAATAAGTATTTTTGAGATAAGTTTTTAAATTAATTTATTTAATTGCATAGGTTTTTATAATGTTGTGGCCATAATCACCTCAACAAGTTGAGCCATGTGTGCATTTAGTTTTACTTCCAAGGACAGATGCCCACCGGTGGACACAAATCCTCCACTGTTTTGTGACCATCGGTAGGCACGCGGTCCTGAGACGTAAAACAGAAATGCCCACATGTGAGCATGGGCAATGTGTTAATAGGAGGGTGTCACATTCTAAACACCAAATACATTTAATTATGTTTTAAATTGAAATATTTATTTTACTCCATTCCAAATTGCTGCAGACCAGTTTTTTGACACTGACAATGACAGTTCCATTTAGCTTCTGTGTTTAATTATCAGCCGCCATATTGAAATGGGTCCGGAGAATTTGGAATGAGGTGTATATGTAAAAATGTAATTTTTCAGCATATTTTTTAAAATTTTATTATATATAGTTAATTAAAATTGCTAAAAATATTTCTACGACACAAAAATGCTAAAGTATTCTACCCATATAGTTGTTATTGTTTTGTGAATAACTAAAATATATAAAAATTGTATTGTTCATTCTGGTAGTTTTCTTGCCTAAATTCGAAAATCTGAAAATAAAAAAAATTAGAGGTAAACATTTGTCTAATTTAGCTACAACGCTTTTTTTAGTACTAGTAAGGAGTACTTTAATAAATGTTCACTTACAACCAAAACAGAACTCCAAAAAAGAGAAATTATTTCTGCAACCCTATCTATGCCGCAACCTTCTCTTATGCATTTTTAACTACATTGGGCATTGGTAATTAGAGTTTTAGTTAAAGGATCTTTTATTAGGAAATTAGAGATTTTTGGACCTGTAGGTATCTCTTTCAGAAGCTACACATTTCAAATTTTTAAACAATAAATGATTCACTAACAGAAAACACAAGTTTACATAAAAGATAGCAAGAGATGTAACATTACATTTGGTACCTACCTATATGCCAACAAAAATAAATAGGTAGTATTTCTGTGTGTGCAAGCATATTAAATATTAAGTTTTTGGATTTTATTTGAATTATTTATTTTTGAGTTTGCACAAGAAGTAATAATTTTGGGTAAGAGATTTAAATGAAAAAGGCATCAGTACATAAGGTCAATAACAGAGTTTGTACAGAAAACCTTTAATTGGATTCTCTGATGTCTCCCAGTTATTCCTAACCATTTGTAAAAAACTTATAATTTTTTCAAGAATTTTGTATAAAAGAAAACAGCTGCAAAATTTTAGTTTGACAAATTTCATGATTCTAATTTGTTTTTAAATCAATTTTTTCCAGATGGGCTTCCAGATTTTCCTTGTTTTTGTATATTTTTTTGTCAAATTTCCTGACCTTTTCAAAGAATACATTTCTCAACTTTTCTCGGTTTTTCAGTTCCATACATACTCTGACTGATTAAAATTGTTACAATAAGAATTTAAATTTTGAATTTTATATATATACCTTGAAGACAAGAAAAGCAGTGTCATTCCATCTTGATAGATTTCTTTCCTACAATAAGGCATGACTTAGGAAATCCCTGATACTGCAGCTAGTTTGCTTATTGCAAGGCTTATTGTATTCCTCATTGCATATTCTTTTCTACTGTTCACATAGGTGTTTTTTTTTTGCCAGGTGGAGCAGCCTTCTTATTAGTATTTTCAGGAACCCTCCCTCCTAGACATTTTCCTCAGGCCAGTATGCTTAATCTTGAACAAACGTGAGGGGAATTTCGCTCACCTCACCTCTCGGTCCTTTATCTTGGACACCTTAAATTTACAAAAATATTCAGGTCCTAATTTTATTTTCAACTCTTAAAAAGTGCATAGAGGTAGGTATTAAAACTGGACTTTCTCTAGCTTTACTGTAGAGAAAACTTAGAAATAAGTAAATGAGCCAAAGTGAGCAAAATGTGCGTCACTATTTTTTTGTATAATGTTTTTATTCTTTACCTAATATTTTCACTATAGTCCGTGAGCCCAGGCCTATGAAAATTTATGACTACCTCACCGTTGAGACTTTGTATGTGTTCTTCAAGATGTTCTAAGGGGTATTTTTAGAGACCCCTCCGAACTTAACCCTTAACTGAGCCCTTAAGTTAAGGTCCTTTCAACAGAATTTCTCGGAAATGTTTAAATTAGATAATGTGACCATGTGTTTTAAATACTTATAAAGCAATCCTTGAAAAATCAGCTGTGAGGAGCTTAATTTAACTTTTCGATGCTATCAAGAGGGGCTTAATGACAAAATATATTTTTTTGACAAAATTTTTGGCCATTTCTTGTTAAAAAAGTTACAAATTTAAGTATATATATGTTTAAAATATCATCTGAGTGGACATAAAAAATAAATATTATGCAAAGTCCGGCAAGGTCTTAACAGTTTAAGTTATGGGCTGTGGGACTATTAATTTGTATGGTACCTAATTCCACATATGTTAGTGGTAGTCAAAAAGGAAAAACATACTTATTATATATAGGTACCTACATAAAATAACTTGTTTTGCAGAGGAATAAAGGCGTATTTAGAGTTCCGTAAGGCAAGTGGTATGAGGTAAGATGCAAGGAAAATAAACAATAACAAATGCATGCTGCTTTTACTGCATACCGCTTGTGGCTTATGGAACACTTACTTTGTTTATATAGGCCTCTTAAAGCGCTTTTATATAAGGATGGTTTGAAAATGTTGTCATATAAACACCACTAAAACCGATTTAAGCACTAAATTGATTTTATTTGGAAGCAGTTTATCACTCAAAAAAAGCCCATTCAACACCATTCTCAACTAAAAGGTCAGTTCAATTCTACGGTCTCAGAGCCCTTTAGCCTACTGTGGCTGCCATTTTTATAACCAAATTGACAAGTAAAACGTAGATTTTCTGTCAGTTTGGTGTCAATATGGCATTGATCATAGGCCAAAGGATACTAAAATGAAAATGAGTTAACTGGTTGTTTTAGTTAAGAACAGTGTTGGCCCATTTTAGGGTCGTTATAAACACTTTAGTGCATTTCTTCTAACCTAAAGAAAATACTAAACCCTAGTCTTTCAAAAAATCTGTTGTTAATTAATTAATTAATTAATTATGTTGTTTTATTTGTTTTTTCTTTAAACTGACATTTAATGAAGGACATAACCCTCGAAGAAAGCGATTTTATTTAAAACCATCAATATATAAAAGCGCTTTTAGGTGCATATAAACGTAGTAACTGAGGACAGCAGCCTATGCTTGCTATAGTTATGGAACTCTGAATACACCTTAAAAGAATCTAGAAGGAAGAAATTTCCTTAAACTAAAAATGAGTACCTAACAACGTTGCCTAGTCCCTTATAGTTATTTCAAGGGGTAATTATGCAGTATACGGTTTTCTGCCATTTTTGATTTTTTTTTTAAATTTTTTTTTACCAAAACAACCCAATCCAACATAGTCCAACCCAAAAAAATGAAAAAAACATTACAACCCCCCTCCAGGCACCCTTTTTTCTCTTTAAAAAAAAAAAATCGGGCGCAGCCGGATTTGGGGCCCCAGGGACCCTAGTAGGTGCCCCCATAAAGAATTTTTCATAAAAAATGGCAGAAAACCGTATAGTGCATAATTACCTTCCAAGGAAAAAACCCTTATAAAGACAACAATACTTATTCAAAAAATGTATAGTCAACCCGAGGTCTTACCTTAAGAATTTGCTTCCTTTTATTTTTTCTTGATCTATTGCATATTTTCGGAGTCTTTAGCAAACATTACAAATACAAAAAATTAGCAAAAACCGAGGGACAAATAGAAAAACTTATTGTTTTTGCCTGAAAAATAAACAGGCAGTCACATGGACCTAAAGGTTTATTTGCGCGGTGGTACCGTACAGCGGCGGTAATGATGATGCAAGGCAATTTCGGGCTACAGCAACGAATCATGAGTTACACGGAAGCGAAAGTAAAAAAAAATTATGTGCTTTAGCAGCGCGGAATGCGAAATCAAAATAAGTAAACTATCGCCAAATTTTTGGCCCGGTGCAAAAAAAGCTCTGGTGTCCCACTGTGGACAAAAATAAATAAACTCTCCGCGTTGCCATGGAAAACAAATGCAATGACGTAAAGTTTTGCAAAAAAATCAGGTCGCCACGGTTAAATTGATTTCCCAATATTGCAAGTTCAGTAGATTTTGATGGCAAAAATCCATATTGTTGTTCAGAGAAAACTTCGGTTTCTCGATAAGAAGGCCATCAGCCTCCTGTAGATCGCCCTCTCGAAGACCTTCGATAGTGCTGTGATTATAACCTATAATTTTTTTGGTTAAATTGCTTCCTTTTTTGAAAATGGGTAGGATTTTCTCCACCTTTAGTTTTGTCGGGAAAACTCCTGTTTCAAAGTAGGTGTTTATTATGTCTACTAAGGGGGCAGCAATGAACAGTGCTGCTTTTTTTATTAGAAATGCCGGTATTTCGTCAATACCTGACGCGTTTTTGTTTGGAAGATTTTTTAATATATTATAGATTTCTTCCTAATCGGCAGGAAAAAGGTACATTGTATTTTGTATTTCCCTACTATCCTTGAGTTGTGCAGGTTCTTTCATAAAGGGGCTAACCAATTTATACTGTCTACTAAAGATTTCAGCGATTATCTGTGGATCTTCAGTGGATTGAGTATGATACGGTAAAAGATTGTTACTTACTTCAAGTTGCGGATAATAGAAAAACCAGACTAAAAACGTTTGGCCAGTCGCAGGTCGGAAGCCTTATAATCAGTGAACCACTGCCAAACCAGAGACAATATACTGTGACCAAGCGACAAAAATTGAAGGTCACCAAAAACCAGCTATTTTGGGCTGGCAAACACTACGCAATGGTAAATCACTTCTGTCGGGATTTTAGCAGGGAAGGTGGAGTTGCCATTTTTGCACAGGCACACTTTATCACAGGTAGATCTCAATTTTTCAAGTACAACACATTTTTTTGAATATGTAACTTGTGAATTTAACATAAACAAAAAAAGCCGTTTTCTTGTTGTTGCATAAGCAGCAGATATGACTTTGTGTTTGTTGGAGGTGATTTTAATATTTACTGTAGTGAATAACAGGTCAATAAAAATAAAAACCTACTGCTTGATACTTTTTCGAGCTACGTATTGTCTCCAACAAACCGAGAGCTCACCAGGCCTGACACAGACCAATACACTTCTAGACGTTATTTTTACAAACTACACCGAGCTGGAAAATCATTTACTTTTAAAAACAGGCTTCTCAGACCATTTTGCTCTCTTTGTTGACATTAGTTACAATGAAGCTATAAATAACGGAAAAAAATAAAAAACTATTATTTTCCGCTAACAACAAAAAACTATTTTATGAGTTATTGGAGAAGGAAGATTACAGGGTGGCCGGAGTTGATGAAAAGTTCGATATATTTTTTTTTAAATTGTCTTATCAGCATTTAACCAAGATTTCCCAAAAAAAAGTTGTAGTAAAGTATAAAGATCTGGGTCACCACAGAAATCAAAATCTTATTGAAAGAAGTAATAAATTTGCATTGGCTGTATCAAAAAACTAAAAGCAAAAAAAATTAATAAAAATATTATAAGTGCAACTAAAAAAAAATATATATCAATGAAATATTTTTTTTAAAAACAAGGCAAAAATTCAACAAAAAGATACTTTCAAAAAATTATCAAACTTAAACGCTAGAGGGTGGACTCTGATTAATAAAAATTGGGGAAAAATCTAACTAGAAAATCGAAGTACAACCATTTAACCCTAATAATATCACTGTTAAGGAAGCTCTTTGTGTTATATTGTAAGTAATTGGTGCTTCATTTTTCCTAAAATCACCTACAGCAGAAGAAGTCTATAAAGTTCTACATCAAATCACAAAAAATGTGGCTCTGATAACATTCCTTGTCACCTGGTAAAAGGTATTGCTACTCTTTGTAGCTTTCCTTTGGAGGATGTCATTAATGCATCATTTGCAAGAGGTCAGTTTCGTAACTTACTTAAAATGGCAAAAGTAATATCTATTTACAAAAAAGTAACAGAAGTAGATTGCCGCCCGTTCTCCAACCTCTCAGTTTTGTGTAAAGTTTTTATTAAGCTTATGTATAACCGACTTATATCTTATCAACTTATTCTCATCAACACATGATGGGTTTCTTAAAGGAAAGTCCACAGAGGCAGCACTGTTTGAGTCATTAGATTTTATTCAGTTGTTCTTGGGTAAGAAACTTTATACTTCTATCATATTATGATCTATCTAAGACTTTTGTAAATACAGGATAATCTCTTATGTTAGAGATAGGTTTCAGTTTGTACAACTAACAGGGAAGGATAAGGATAAGGAGATTCTAAACTAGCAGTTTAGATCAGTTACCAAATCTGTTAAGTATGCTGAACCCCAAGGCGGTATCCTCTCTCCTCTACTATATCTTATATTTTGCAATTATTTGACTGACTTCTTGGGGAGGGACGGTCAAGGGTCTATACCAGACGATAGCAGTGTTGTGATGAGCACCATAAAACTTACGATGGAATGGTTAAGAACACGAATGCAACAACAGCTAAAATGACAGACTATTGTAGATCAAATGGTCTACTTCCTAATCCCCAAAAGTTAGCTCCTGTCACTTTCAGAAACATAAGATCCATTGATAATAAAAATCATCACTAATCTATTTCAAACGAGGACAGTACCAAATATCTAGGCGTTTACGTTGATTCCTCACTCAGTTGGGAGACTGAAATTGCAAATCTTTTGGAGAGATGATCTCCAAAAGATTAGCAACTTTTGGAGAGATTCGTGGTTAAAAATTTAAAACAAAAACTAAACAACAAAACCATACTTTTCTATATCCACGCGCAAGTTGTTAGTTGTCTTGCCTTTCGCATTATCATCTGTGGATCTTCCCAAAAAATAGAGATTATTTTTAATACAAAAGTAATTAGTTCGTGTCTTGGACAGCACTAAATGGGATGCACATGTGACTCCGATCTTCAGAAAGCACAAATTAATGAGTGTTTATTCCTTGTAAATAGAGTTGTTCTCTTCGTCATACTTCTCAATAAACGGCTCAGTCTTTTATTCGTTAATAAGTGATCTCGTGTTTTTAACTTTTAATATCAACATTTGTTTTTTTTTGTTTGTTAATTTACATTTTATGATAGGCAAATATGATAAAACAGAAAACTTTTCTGAATGCGCTCATTATTTAGTTTGTTAATTTTAATTTAGTGAGCTCATACTTTCAATATACATAATTGTACCATACGGTGTAAGAATTGAATAAATAAAAAATAAGTAAATATCAAAATGATGTGGCAAAAACTACGAGGCAGTAGGTAACATTTGTTTTTGAAACTAAAATTTTGAAAGTATTTGCGTAGAAAACTAGACATTTTGTGACAAAGGAAATACAACGGCTTAAAGTACCTACAAGATTGTGCCTAGATGTCCCACGTCCAAACTGGCAAACATCATGGACGATATTTACTAAGATGAGTTAGGATTTAGGACTATGGTTTTTTTCTAAACTTCAGTAAAACTTGTTGGAATTTTACACTTACTATAATCATATAAGTGAGTTCGCAAGGAAAAAACAGGTTTCCCAAAAATTTCTTGAAATTTTTTTTTTTAAAAGTAAATTGACTGCGGGTATAGTGGGACTTTTAACTAAAAATACTCTGTTAATTGGGTCAATTTTTTATCGATATTTATCCCTAAATTTAGAAATATGATGAGAATATTAAATTAAAATGTTTAACTCATATATTTTTATCGATTGAAAACTCTCAGTAACACTTAACTGATGTTTTTTAAACGAGAACCGGACTTCTAAAATATAAAGTATCTATAAATGCGTGAAACACCAATTTTGCCAAATTTTAATTTCGTCCATCTTTCTATGCCTTTGTTCCCTTCTCCTCTTGCGTCTTTTAATAGGGTAATAAATATTTTCAATTTTTACCTACTCCCCCGCGCCGTTAGGTAATTTATGGACGCCACCAAGAACTGTGGATTTTAGGTCTAGGGTCAGGTCTGGGAAAAATGCAGGGAGGAAGGGGAGTGGGCAATTGCTCTCCCTCTTCCTGGCTTCTGCAAAAAAACTCTGAATTTTCATAAAAATTTAGTAAAATTGCTGAAATCACACGTTAATTTTCCGAACTCTAGCGCGCAAGAATTTACCGCAGAAGACTTAAGGGAGCATAATATGAAATCACCGCACAAATCACAAAACCGCGCAAGACCACCAAAACAAACAAAAAAGCACATAAACTCATGCATTTTTTTTTTCGTGCGCGGTTCAAGCCACGGACCTTTCTTATTAGTATTTTTTAAATTCACTATTCTTTAATTTGCGCTGTACTATATAATATGATGGTCACGTTTGCGCGGTTTGTGATTATGCCGATATCAGTTTTACGTTATAATGGCATGCAATTTTTTTGCTTGCTTGAAAAATAACAGCGCACAGATTTATACCGTAAAAAACTGATTTTTAAGATACCGCGGGCTAGCAGGTACCGCAAAAATTCTAACTTTTTTTACCTATTTATTAACCGCACGCCTCTGACAAGGTGTGCAAACGCCTAAGCAAACTAGATGTGTATGTACACTTCCTGACACATAAAACGCATACAGCAGAAGTTAGGCACATGTCTATGTATTAAAAATTTTGTTTGCTTATTGTTACCGACATTTGTAGGTTAACGCTTTTAGACAAGCTAAACAAATTTTGTTAAGGAGACTGAAGGCATTTTTACCGATATATATTGGTTCTATAGTTTTAAGGTTGCTGTTACGAAATATAAATAAAAGATAAAACACTTTCGAAACAAAATTTTTATTATAAATAAAACAATTCAATCAAATTTTGGCAGAACTAGAAGAAGGTTGGCCCTTTCGTTAAATAGCCGGTCAAAATAGACGAAACAAGTCCGCTTTAGTGCGACTAAAAGGAAAATACAAAGAAGAAAGAACTGGAAGGCTTTGGGTTAAGAAAGTTCAATAAAAATCAACAGGATCACTTTTATAAACAACAAAATATTAAAAAACAAATAGAAATAAAAAAACGCCTTGGCATGGAGTCTGCTATATTTTCAAATTTGGATTTTCTTCAACGATCTCTCCATAAGCTCTAACTATTAGCTCCATCAAGTGGTCAGTATTCCGTGGTAGAATATTAAATTTTGATAACTTTTTTGCAATGAGCCCCCAGACGTTCTCGATGGGATTAAAAATTTCTTAATCGGTAAAAGCTACCTGTCGACAAAATTAATTTTCCTGTCTCGAAAAAGTAATCTGGCTTGCTTTTTTCTTCACTTAGCTGTATCTTTTTAGCTGCAACACGACATCTCAGCCTCGACTTCTTTATCCGTCTTAGTACAGTTCTTATCGTGTTAATCTTGCTTCTCTGGCCGTGGAAAATAGGTGTTCTTCCATGTTATTCCAGTCAATTAGTGACTTGCTGATCCTGTTTGGATGTGCTGACTTTGGTCAAGCCAGTTCCTTCCTTTCTTCGTACAGTTCCTTCTTCTTTGTATTTACTTTTTAGTCTTACTATAGTGGACTTGTCTGGTCCATATAATTATCGGCGACGTTATCGAATTCCGATAGCTGTCGTGAAATTTTTGAGTTGGACAAAACTGTGACAACAAAACATGAATATGAGTGGACTCTTGACACTTTGTGACAGAAAAGGCGGCGTATGCGTTTTATGTGTCGCGAAGTGTATGTAAAAAAACCATGTTTTCATTTAATTATTTAAAATTAATTTTAAAATTATATGTAAAAGGCTTTTTTCGTGATTTGAGAGACAGTGATCTCTCTGAATCAACTTAGAAGTGAGATACCATAGGTTCCTATACATTGACTTAAAAAACGCGCTGGAATACCCAATTGAAGCAAAAAAGACCTGGAACAAATTTTGTACAGCGGAGGCTGTTTAAAAACAAATTGTGTGTTGGCAATGATAATTGGTAACTCCTGATAATAAATAATTTTTGAATGGTTTAAAAATGGAATTTTGCTGTAAAGACACGTGCCTTGAATTGTTCCGTTGTCCAAAGGAGAAAGAAAAGTTGAAAGAAAACATGCATTTCCAAACTGGAAAATTAATAGAAATAACTGAATTTGCGAATTAAGTGAGCTACAAGCAGTAGGTACAAAGTTACGCATTTAGCATGTACTTTATTAATGAATAACACATTATGTTTTCGTGTTTGATTGTAAGAAAAACAGTAACAAAAATATAGATCAATATCTTTATATTTTACCTATAATTTTCATTTTTAATATTTACCGTGTATATTTACTGTTTGTTTTTGTTTTATTTTGTCAAAGCTTGACATATTTTACTAACCAAAAAATGTCTGGGGAAATTATAAAAAGAGACAACAAAACATCAGTCCATTTCATAAAATCCGTTTTACATGCAAATATGAAAAAAAACTAGAAAGAGAGGAAAATATGAGTTGCTCACCTCTAGTGTTACAATAACTTGTTTTTATTTAGTTTTTTAAAATAATCAATAATTCTTACCGTGAATTAAACATTTTTAGGATACGTAAAATTATGTAAAAAACTTAAAATTATGCAAAATTCGTGAAATGGTTCCGGGATAATACTTCAAACTTTCACCGTAAAAAATTTGATACAAATTTGATTAACAGTTTTTTAGATTAGGTAATTGGAAGAAGCGGCGCATTTTTTATTCAAATTCACCCTTAAAGCAGATAAACCAGCTCTTGGCGGTGGTCGATAATAATATACTATATTCCATGTCATTTGGACAATTATCAGATTTCTTGTTGACCTGTATTTTATTACTTTTTATGGTTTATTTGGACTGTTATAATAAAAAATGACCTTACGTTTCTCATTCCAGTACAGAGTGGGCTAAATTCGCTGGGATTTGGAGGTTTTGGGTACTTCTAGGGAAGATAGCCAAAAAATAGTATACATGTCCTGGATTCGATTTTCGAGACAAGCTTAAATACGAAAACTGCATCTCGATATGTTAAGAGGTTTTTGAGAGACGGGGGCTTTTTAAAAAGTCTGCATTTTGGGATGAGGTCTATAACTTTGTTATTTATGGGAATATTGTTTTCATGTAGAAAACTTTTTTGTAGACATTTTGACAAAGAACTTAACCGTTAAACTGAAATTTCCCTAACGCATCTAGTTTCTGAGATATAACCTAAAGTTGGTATTTTTCTTATGGAAGGACCTTTTTTTTCTTTGACTTTTTAAATCAGCATAAAATTTCCTTTAAAATGATGTATCACACTTTATAGTTTATTTTTCGTATTTTTTGGATATTTTTATTTTTTTGATATTTTTTTAATTATTATCTTTTAAACTTTTTGAACGTAATTTTTACTATAAAGTAAAATTAAAAAGATAAAATAAATATAAATATTCGTAAAAAGTAATAAAAAAATTAAACACAAAGTCTGATACATTATTTTAAAGGAAATTTTATGCCGATTTTAAGAATGAAATAAATAAAGGGTCATTCTATAAGAAAAATACCAATTTTGGGTTATATCTCAAAAACTAGATGTGTTAGGAAAAATCCAGTTAGAAGGTTAAGTTCTCTGTTAAAATGTCTTCAAAAAAGCTATTTACATGAAATCAATATTCCTATAAATAACGAAGTTATAGACCCCATCCCAAAATGCAGACTTTTCAAAATGCCCCCGTAGCTCGGAAATGGAAAGACATATCAAGATGCAGTTTTAGTATGCTTATCTCAAACATTTTTGGCTATCTTGGCTAGAAGTACCCAAAACCCCTAAATCCCAGCGAATTTAGCCGACCCTGTACATTCTGACGTCCATCAAGGTATAAAGATCTTACCAATTGCGGTATAGTTCGGCTTAAATCAATTTTCCTTAAACTATGGTCCTTAGTAAATACCGTCCCATAAGTTCGTACGAAAAAACGAAGGTAAATATACGCTTCTAGCTGTACGTACATTTTACATACACTTTTCGACGTCCTTTGAAGATTAGCCACCTGAAATAAAAATTTTAAAATAGTAGTTTGTACAGCTATTGGCTAAAATACTACTTTTTTACAACCGTAGTTTTAAAGAACGAACGCACCCACTGAATTAAAAACACAGTTTAACAGCCTATAATTTTTGTGAACACAAATAATGTCAAAATTGTTTTTTCAGGAAAAACAGTTTAAAAGATGCGTTTTTCAATATAGAGCCTATCGCGTTCTAAAAGTAGAAAAATAAAATTTTGGACAAAATGCATTTTGAAAGTCTTCCTCAAGTATGCTTTTGTGTTCAAGTTTTTGTATTGCTTTTTCCGTTTTTTGAATTTTTTGATGAAGGTAAATCTTTTTAGACTGTTAAAAAAGAAATACTTTCTTTAGAATACCGGTTGGTTGCGCATGAAAGTGGACGTTTTTTGGTAAAACAATGTTTGCCTTTTTATTTCTGTTTCTCTTGAAGCACGTACATGTGGTGTATTTTAATACAAGTTATTTAAAATACAAAGGAAGATTGATTTTCTTTTTAATTTTTTTGAAGGTGTAGGTTTATGGATTGAGGGATCTTATTAATGAAACGTCCTTTTTTTGAAATGCCAACGTTTTGCAAAATTTATTTGCTTCTTCAAGGCTATTCAAGACGGCTGTTTCATATGTCAATTCTATTGCCAATAGACGTCATCCTTCGGTAAAACGGCATTATTTTTTAACAAGTACCTTAATTTTGATTAAAAACTTTTATAAAGACCTAAGCAAACACAGTAATTTTTCAGTTTTTTTCTAATAGTAATATTTTAATGTGTTTGTTTACATTTTTTTAAAAGTTTTTAATCAAAATTACGGTACTTGTGAAAAAATAACGCCTTTTTATCGAAGGATGATGTCTATTGGCAATAGAATTGATAAAACGGTCGTCTTGAATAGCTCTGAAGAAGCAAATAAATTTAAAAAAAGGACGTTTCATCAATAAGATCCCTCAACCCATAAAGCTACACCTTCAAAAAAATTAAAAACCGGATCGTTAAACCATTCTAAAATTTTCTTTTTAATGTTTATAGGTTTAGACAAAAAATTAATACTGAGGCAGTGAACTTCGAAATTCAGAGGTGCCTAAATTGATGGTTTATTCCGAAATTTATAAAAACATGTTTCCTGGCACTATCCTAATTTTATTTAAATACTTCCAATTAAATAAATAAATAAACTTAATAAATGTTGCTTTCAACACTAATGCCATTTTAAATCCACTATTGAAAATTTTGCATTTGTTCAGAAACAAACGATTTTTAACCAAACCAAAGCGTAGCCTAAAATGTTTCTTTAAATTTTGGGTACGACTTAAAAGTCTAGCAGTTTACAAATTAAGTTTGCTCTTGTTGGTAGAAATTTTGTATTTTAGGGGACCAACTACCATAAACGAAAATGTGTGTTAATTTGCACAACAGGGGACCAATTACTAATTGTTGTTGTAAGTGTTGGTAATTGTCAATTTTACCCATAATTCTTAATTTTTTTGAAGGGAACCTAACTTTGAAAAATCAATATAAGGCAAAGTTGTTAATAAACTGTTTTAATCTCATCTTATTTTAGTGTTATCGGTAAAGTTGCTGGGGAAAGTATCATAATACAAGTAGTTAGTGATGAAGACCAAATGAAACAAATTGAGTTGACAGATAATAAAAGTAAAACAAATATAGACCCACTATCAATAACATATAAAGATGAGACAATAGAACCAATAGAAGATTGTGAAATTTTTGAATTTATGATAAATGATGATGATTTGAATAGTTTAGTGATCGAAAAACATAATTCTGAAATAATTTTAGAAGAAGTTGAGGGGAACCTAGAGAACTATAGCGATCTAGATCAAGGTAAGTTTTACATACATAATGTCCATAAATTCGCGTACCCAAAAAATTTGGTAAACTCCGGAAAAATTAAGGGTTTGTACTAAATTTTTTCCAGGTACAAAATAATAATTTGATTTAAACAAACTACAAAATATCGAATAGTAAGTATATGTTTTCATGAGAACTACTGCTCTTGCTTCGAAACGTGGTGATCACTTTCCCATAAAAAATAATTTTTGATTTTACAAAAATTGATTTTTTCAGCCAGAAAAATAGACATTTTCATCCAAATGAAAAACTCTTTGATACCGTACAATATAATTAAGAACCCCAACCTGATCTAACTCCCGAATCCTTGCATCAAAACGACTAATTTGAAGTATGGGTTATTTGATGTCCAAATTATTCATTTGTAATGACGTCATACTGACGGCCACAAAGGTATGTTTTCTAATATCAATTAATACAACAATGACGTAAAAAGAATGAACAATGCCACCAATTTTTCCTTAAAATTTGTTGTCACGGCTGTCACAGCTGAAATAGCTATTTTCCTTACAAGTGCGGATTTTTCCGCACGCTACTGCCGTTGACGGAACGACTCGCAGCTGAGTTCTGTCAAGCAGTAAAGTGCGGAAAAAAGGTTTTCGCAAGTGTTAGGAACAATTGTTTTTCTACGAGCGTGAGGAAAATACACTGAAAATAGTATTTTTTTGCCACTGACAAATAAATGCATAAACAACTGGTTAGTCACGGTCACACCATAGCAACCAAGGCATTTCATAGGCCATATGATGAACAGAAACTTCGAATCAGTACAGATTTTTCAAAATTTGACATATCGGTGCGGAAAAATTTTTCCACACCGTGCGGAAAAATGTTTCCACACCGTGCGGAAAAACAAATTTTCCACACTATTTTTAGTGGGGGAAATGCGATTTTCCGCACACTCGTAGAAAAAGCATTAAATTAAGATTACGTTATTACAAATGGGTATAATTTCGACTAGAGGCGATTTATGACAGTTATTGTTTTACTTGAGGTGGGTTCATATTTGTCTCTCTTTCTAGGTTTTTCATACTTGTATGTAAAACCGATTTTATGAAATGGACTGATGTTTTGTTTTCTCTTTTTATAATGTCCCCAGAAAGTTTTTGAAGGACTGATTTTTTTTTGTTGCTAAAATATGTCAGGCTTTGAGAAAAAAAAAACTAAAACAAACAGTGAATATACACGGTAGATATTACACATGTGAATAAGTAGGTAAAATATAAAGATATATATTGATCTTTATTTTTTGCTACTATTTTTCTTACAATAAAACACTGAAATATAAAGTGTTAATTATTAACAAAGTACATGCTAAATGCGTAAGTTTGTACCTACTGCTTGTAGCTCACCTACCTCGCAAATTCGGCTATTTTTACTTTTAGTACTTTTCTTTCTCCATTAGACAACGGAACAAAACAAATTCGTCGAGGCACGTGTTTTTACGGTTTTGAATACAGCAAAATTCCACTTTTAAACCGCACGTTTCTTAATCAAAAATGTGACACTGACAAAATTATTTACTGTCAGGGGTTCTAACTATTATTGTCAACACACAATTTGTTTTTAAACATTTCCCTAACAACTGTCAAATCCAGTTGCTCACCTCTGATAAAACAATAACTGTTAAAAATCGTATACAGGGCCTCTAATTTCGACCATACATACAAAATTTGAGAATTTTTGAATCCTTTTCTAACTTAATCTACATTCGATTTAAAAAACAGTAGGTTTTTCTAAAAACATCTAAATTTTATGTTTAAGTTGATAATGTATTTTGTTAAATCCAAAATTTTTGACACTTTTAATAAAAAGAGTGAGTTTTACCCCATCTACAAACATATTTGTGCTCCTGAAAAAAAATTGTTGTTGCGACAAAGACCATACCTTTTTTTTCTGAAGTGAAGTGTTCATGGGCACAACCATAACTTTTGAACCACAAGGCCGATAAGTTGTACATTTTTTGATCCATCTCAAAAATTTTCCATTTCATCCCTTGGATTACTAATTTTTTGTGGTAGGTAGTCGGATGCGGACAAAAATAACAAGCCTTAACTTTCGATAAGCGTTTCGTTTATATTAGTATAAACTTTATCAGAACTTACCACAAAAAATTAGACTTTTTAGATTTCCTATAATTTTAGAACCAACGGTCCAGAAAGAAAATATTTTTATAAGGAATGCAATCTTTAACCCCACATTAAACTTTTTTCTGTGCGCCACTGGCTCATAAACTATTTTTTTCCTTCAAAGCTTCATGCAATACAAACATAAAAATGTATCATTTTAAAAATCGGTAATGAAATAATTTATATCTTTTTTCGCTCAAAAAAATAAACTCTTAAATTTTCTTCAAATTTGACTGATTATAACTACATAAAAGGTACATATTAATATACTGAACTGAGGGTACATCTCAATGTTCTTCAGCTTGGCAGTTATGCCCTTTATGCTTAGTGCGGCAGTATACACCTTCTATTACTTAATAATAATAATGACCTAATGTTATTTTTTTAGAGTATTCTGCAGAAAACTTGACAACAAAAACTATCAAAAAAGTCCCCTTTCCAAAAAAAAAATTATACCAAAACCGGAAGGAAAACGTTGTTAATGTAAAACAACCGAACACCTATTCCTGTGCTACCTGCCATAAGAGTTTCAAATGTCTTACTGATATGGCATTCCATAGGTTCATTCATATTCAAAGACACGAGTGTCCTATCTGTGGATTTCAAACTAAGAGCAAACCGTCATTTAAAATTCATCTTAAACGGCACGAAGGAAAATTTAACTTTACTTGTGAGATCTGCGGTATGTATATTTTTTTCTATATTATGCAAATCTACTCATTCTAGTCACCCACAGGGCTACGTTCAGAATGCACACACCCTGTGTAAAAAAACGCATCGGTGTGTGGTGTGTCGCGGTTCAGGAATATGAAAATGACCGGTGCATCTCATTTTCGTCGATCAGGAAAGGTGGTGTATCTACTGGTGCGTGCGTTTATAGCGTCATTAGCAAGGCCGCTAACATGCGGAAATAAGGGGCAAAATTGCACATATTTATGTGTATTTTAGCGAGCTTATCACACCACACCATCACCCTAGTCTCGACTTGTGCTATTGGGTTTTTCGAAATTCTTTTTGGTGATATTAGGGGTTCGAAATTAGTTCTTAATTTTGGGATAGTTGCTTTTCATTTTTCTCTACGTTTTAAATGAGGGGGTTGTAGCTTGAAGTCCGGCTGCACCCCCCATTTTCAATATTTAAAAAATAAAAACGAGCAAGGAGTGTGGTTCAAAATTTTTAAAAGTGTTTCAAAATTAGTTCGAAATTGGTTCGAAATTATAAGCATATCAAAACTCGAATATCTTTCGGGGGGGGGGGTGGCTCGATTGACCTTATATTTAGCTGTCCGTATATAACCAAACCATGGCTTTTTTGGTTACCAGTGCACAAGGGTACAAAACAATTTGGCTATCCGTTTTTTACCCAAATTCAAAGAAAAATTGCGCAAAATGGTAAAATTAAGGGAAAAAAAATTATTCAAGGGTCAAGTTTTTGTTTAAGTATTCACAAAACGATAATTAGAAATCTATAAAAATAACACACGTCAAAAAATTAAATGGCCAACATTGTAAGGTCACTGACTGAAAACTAACACAATTACAAAACCATTTATTTTTCCCTCTTCCATCAGGACTATATATTTTTGTCAGTCGTTAATAGTATAAAGTATTTAAATAAAAAATAATAATGGAAATTCTTTTAAATCAAAAATACCTTGATTTCTTACTCATCAGAGATTAGTTGTCTTCCCCTTATCTAGTTAAAGCGATATTTAAAATAAAAAAAGTCGGCATAAGGTATGCTCTCTTGTGTCATTAATCAGCCTCCCTTAGTTTATTAAAGTAAAGTAAAATTAAAAACTTTAAAACCCCCGCCAAGCAAGTGAATTAAAATATTAGTTTTAACAACTAGTGGCTAAATAGTGCTTTTTTTTACAAGCGTTGGTTTAAATAACGAGCGCAGCGAGGTATTTAAAAATGCGAGTAAAAAAAAGCACAGTTTAGCCGCGAATTGTTAACACTATTTTTTAAAATACCTTTATCATAAAATCCAAGAAAAACAGGAAAATACTTTTAAAAATCTCGAACGAAGAGAACTTCTCGCAACACACCTTCTTTACACTATAAATCAAGGCGGCTGGTAAATGAAATAACAATAGTTTCCATAGCGATGTGTCTTTTTACTCGGTAACGATATTTTTAAATGATTTTTTTCGTAAATACTTGGGGAAAACTGGCGGAAATAGCTTAATTCTTAGGCAAGAATAATTAGATTTTTTCAATATTACTATTTTCCGCTATTTCTCTTTAACTTTGAGTAAAAAACGGACAGAAATCTTTTTGCACCCGTGATCAAAAAAGAAGTTTTTTTTATACCTTCATCAAAAACATGATTGATAGTAACTGTCTGCAGATAACCAAAGCATGGCTTTTTTGGTTACCGATGCAAAAAAACTTTTTTTTTGATCACGGGTGCAAAAAAAGATTTCGGTCCGTTTTTTACCCAAAATTAAAGAGAAAAAAATCTAATTATTCTTGCCTAAAAATTAAGCCATTTCCGCCAGTTTTCACCAAGTATTTACGAAAAAATCATTCAAAAACATCGTCAGAATATCAAACTGTCAACTATTAAAATGTCGCAACAATGAATGTCACCGAATAAAAAGGCACATCGCCATGGAAACCACCATTGTTATTTCATTTACCAGCCGCCTTGATTTATAGTGTAAAAATGGTGTGTTGCGAGAAGTGCTCTTCGTTCGAGATTTTTAAAAGTATTTTCCTGTTTTTCTTGGATTTTTTGATAAAGGTATTAAAAAGAAATAGTGTTACAACTCGCGACTAAACTGTGCTTTTTTTACTCGCGTTTTTAAATACCTCGCTGCGCTCGTTATTTAAACCAACGCTTGTAAAAAAGCACTATTTTAGCCACTAGTTGCTAAAACTACTATTTTTGCATCGGTAACCAAAAAAGCTATGCTTTAGTTATCTGCAGACCTAAAATCATGTTTTTGATGAAGGTATAAAAAAAACCTTCACGCTACCCAGCGTGTAAAAAAAAATTTTTGCAATCTAGTTCTCTATTACAGAGGCGCCCAGGAAGCTTATTTTTAATATCTGGGAGGAGAACTTTGCGTGAAGTGAGTAAAAGTTTCCGAAAAATTGAAAAAGCTATATTATTAAAAAAACGTTCGCGTGGTGAGAGGCAGCTCCCGCGAATTCAAAGTGCTCCACCACTTGACAAAGAGAAAGTGCTTCCTCGGTGTTCCAGGAACTTATGTATTTATTTTGAAAGGTTTTAAGTGACTTATTTTTGTTTTCCTTAAAATGATCGTGGAAAAATCATGTATGATTTCGAATTTTTAAGAATACGAGTTATTTTTTTCGGGGAAATGTAACCAATACTTTCCGGGAGCCCTCCTGTAACCTTCCCTCCCAGACATTCAAGAATAATTGTCTAGCTGCGACATGCTGCCCAGCAATTACGTATTTTCCCTAATAGAAAAACTAAAACCGTTTTCTACAATTCACTCGACAAGTGGATTTCGCCTACGTCTTGGCCTAAAACTTTTACAATTTTAATTTTTCATAAGTGGATTTGGTTGATATTAACTCAAAAACGGTTAAACCGATTTGGATGAAATTTGGTGTGTGATAGGGTGTGACCTGGATTGATACATAAGCTACTTTTCATTTGAGATTTTGCTAAATGACAGCTTTCAAATGACATTATTTTTGGATATCACAGGTAACGCCCAACCAACCCGACAGCTATACCTCTTGATTTTCATTAAAAAAAAAAGAATTTAAAAAAAAATCACTCCTAGGGAGTAAAAATAAATTGGGGAAAAAATCGAAAAAAAACCTCCGGAAACAAAACCTAAGAAACAATTATTGTAACTAACTCAAACTCAACCCAACACAACCTAGATCCACCCACCCAACCCAAACCGTATTTTAACTTATTTTCTAATATGTATCAATTAACTTTTACAATGGTTTTTTTTCGCTTACCGGTAAAAATAGGGGTTAATATTTGAAAAGGATTTACTGTAGCTCAAAAACGAATTGCAATAGAGCTCTAAAAATTGTTATATAGCCTTTACTAATAAAATTAGCAAACACGTATTTCTGCATTTTCCGGCATTTTTGTAAATTTTGATCGCGTCTTGAGAAGTAGGAGTAATTCTTTTTTGAAGGCAGTACAAATAACTGACGATTACTTGAAGTTCCAAAGCAACGAAGAGCTTAAATTTGCACGTAGGTTCCTTTTCAAAAGATAGTTTATAGATGTTTTCGATTTTTCTAAAAGCATCGAGGGGGTTGGAGGGGATAACATCTAAGTATCCCCAATTTTGTTCAAAATTGGTACATAGTGTTTTTAAGATCAAAGATTTCGAATTTTTGATCAAATTTTACAGATTACGAAGTTGACAGCTCCCATCTATTGTATTATCTGAAGTACCTATGTCCGATTTTGTTCAAAATTAGTATAATAAATTGGATTCTCCATAGGTTTCATTACATAAAAATCAGTTCAGCAAAAAAAAGTAACGATCATTTAAAGCAAAAAGTTTTGATAAATATTTCGAGAAAACCGTACGGTAGGCAAAATACTGGTGATCATCTAGTTAATAATAGTTTTCGCTGCAGCACTCAAGCACGAGAGCTTTCACAAAAATTATCGGTAATTTGCCATGCACTCAGGATATTACGTTTTCGTAAAATAATCCAAGAATTAACCAAATAATTTGGAAGCTCATGTGTTAATCCCCGTTAAATTTATTGGGAGTCGGCTTAATAAAATGTTGTATTTTGCAGGTAAAGGATTTTTCAGTCAATCTGTGAAAGACAACCACATGGAAATTCACGAAGACATTCCGAAATACGAATGCGAGTATTGTAATAAAAGGTTTACCGTAAAAAAATATTTGCATGTTCATAAAGTGGCCAATCATAAAAAACAACTTTTTGGAGTGGAAGAAAGCTTTCAGTGTGAAATATGCGGAAGGAATTTTACATTTGAAAAATCGTTAGTTCGCCATTTAAGCGTCATTCATCTAATTGGTGAAAGTCGACGAGTGGAATGCAACATTTGTCATAAAATTGTTGCGAACAACTACAACTTAAAAAAACACATGAGGACTCATACTGGGGAAAAACGATTTTGTTGTGATATTTGTGGGAAAGCTTTTGCTGAGAAGAAATATTGGAGAAAGCATTTAAATGTGCATTCCAAAGAAGAAGAAAAAAAGAATCCAGGTCAACACGATGGCTCTAAGAACGAATGTGTCTATATTTCTTATTTGGACTCCGATAATGAGGATGAGTTGCTTCTAGGCCTGTAAAAGAGTGTAAAACAAGTAAAAATCACTTTAGTTTTTAGTGTTTAAGCACGTGTTTGGAGCAAACAATTAGGCGAGTATTTAACCTTAAATGCGCTTTAAAATTCTTGTAGTTTAAAATAAGCAGAGAATGGTATGTCTGTAAAAGGCTAAACATGCAACAAAGAAATTTTGTGGTTGAAATACGTTCTATCCATGGCGATTATAAAATATATAACTGTAAACTATGTGAAGAGTGTCACCGAAATTTTGTCGTGTTGCTTAAGTGCAGAGTGACCTTTTTTTGGCAAATTTTTACCTGAAACTTAAAAATAGCTATGGACAGTTTTGGATTCTTTTTTATATATATTGTTTTGAAAATACCCCACTTTAATCAATTTTTTTAAAAAACATTTTTGGATCCTTTCATCACATTATATCTGAGAAATGAGTTTGTTTTCTGTAAGGAGCTACACAATGTACGCATCAGGTCAAATAACATACTTGCTCCACCAAGATATAAGACAAGCTTATTTCAAACATGTTTTACATATAATGCAGTAAAGTTATACAATGAACACCACGTTAGATTTAGCTTAGAATTATCAGTAGCAACATTTTGATTAATTATTAAAATTCGTAATCTTGAAAACCACTGGACTAGGCTGTAATCACAAATATTGTAACAGATTTTAAATTTTTATCTTATTCATAACTAACTTAGGTATTAAAGTTTTTTAGTTTTTTATTTTTCAATAGTAAAAAAAGGTTAAATTAGAGTAGCACTTTATTGCTAGATTTCGGCTTTTAAGAGTTACAAATGTACCATTTGCTTAATTCTTAATAAAGACTTTTTATTTATTATATATTTATTTTAAAATATGTCTTTCTAACAAAATATTTTTTAGCGAGCACGCATATCTTTAGTTGCGTTTGGCAGCATTGTAACCACTTCTTCGCTGGATATAAAAAATATTCTTGAAAGTAACACTCGTGGCATATCGGACAAAGCGTTTTTTGTTTCTCACTTCATTACGACCAGGCCTCCAATGTCTAATAGAGAATCCAGACACCTACAGACCTGTTTTATCCTTATTAGGAATCATCAGGGAGTCATAGGATTATACCTGGCAATTGAAGCTACACAGTGACCATGCACACCTCTAGAATTTAAACCAAAAAGTTTTTAATCCTTGGGAACGTAGTAACTGTGTGCGCCACCTGTCGAATAAACCGAGAAACAAAAACATCAAAATTGAAAAGTGCAGGACACCGTAAATACAGAATCCTGCACCGTTCACCAGGTTATAAAGTAGAAACCTCTAAAAGTATAAGGTCACTGTAACATGACTCTTAAAAAGAGGTAACGTTCGCAGCAGCACCGCCCCCAATTGTAGCTTCATACTACGTGGCTCTAATTTTAAGGCATCAGCAAGCAATCGCTCCGGAGGAGGCTTGTTGCGCAGAACTAAAAAGCCAAAATATTTAAAAAACAACAAAATGAATCTCGTGTCCATTGCCAGGTATAATCCTATGACTCCCTGATGATTCCTAGTAAGGATGAAACAGGTCTGTAGGTGTCTGGATTCTCCATTAGACATTGGAGGCCTGGTCGTAATGAAGTGAGAAACAAAAACGCTTTGTCCGATATGCCACGAGTGTTACTTTCATTTTTATTTGCGGACACGAGATTCATTTTGTTGTTTTTTAAAAATATTTTTGTTTATATTGTGGACATGGTTCACTGTATTCTCCAATCAACACCGTTCTTAAGTAAAAAGCCAGTTTACTCATTTTCGTTTTAGTATCCTTTGGCCTATGATCGGTGCCATATTGATACCAAACTGACAGAAAATCCATATTTTACTTGTCAATTAGGTTATAAAAATGGCAGCCACATTAGGCTAAAGGTCACTGAGGCGATATGAGTTAACAGGCTTTTTAGTTAAGAACGGTGTTGCTCCAGTTAAATGAGGTTAGTTTTTAGCTTTTTTTTTAAACCAAAATAACTTTCTAAAAAAAATATGCACATAATAATTCCTCTTTATCATACATTATGCAGTGTGGATGACAAATTTAAAATAAAACATTTTAAAGTTATAAGACATTATCAAAAAAAATCAAAAAATACAATAGAAAAACATTAACACATCGCGAAAATCCGTGTGTGTGTGGGCAGCACCAGCGTAACTTAGGGGGAAATTTAAATTGTCCATTGTATCCTGGTTTCTCCTATACTTAGTCTCAGTTTCTCCTATACTTTTTTTACACAATGCTCTTTTAAGAAGTTTTCTTTGTTAAAATTATATTACTGGGAACTGTTCTTATGTAAATATTTATGCAATCAAAAATATGTGTAATTAGCAACAGAAAAACGTCTTCTAATAAAATCAATTAATAGTACATTATAAACCTAGGGACTAAAGTGACACTTTATATCCCGAGGAGAAAAGTCGAAGGATAAAAAGTCAGATGGTATGTATACTATTCTATGTACTTTAGGATAGGAAAAGTTATTAACTAAAGAAAAAAATAATTAAATGCCATTTAACGGTACTCTATTTACAAAACGTAAAAAATTAAGGTATTTAAGGTACATTTTAAGGTATTTTAAATCCGTCTTTTCAGAAACCACTGTATTACTTTAAATCCCTAACGGATTGAAAATGATTTTACATTTCCAAAATAATTTAAATAAAGTAGTCCAACAATAAAATAATTAAGTGTCACTAAAATGAACAAAATATCCTTTGTAACATATTGTGATATATTTTTAAGAGAGTACAGGGAGCCGATTTTATGTATAAGTACTCGAGGACATTCTCAGAGAGTGCCTATATGCAATTTACAAGGTGAAGTTCGTAAGCTATTCATACAACGCTAACAGTAAGGTGACCAACTCCCGAACAACCAAATACCGGACGCAGTAAAAAAATTTGTCTATGTTTAACAGATTAAAACTTTAATAAAAATAATTGTTTTTTTTTATTTATTGCGTCATTACCACACAGTAAAAATATTGTGACATATTTCTAAGAGAGTACAGGGAGCCGATTTTATGTACAAGTACTCGAGGACATTCTCAGAGAGTGCCTATATGCAATTTACAAGGTGAAGTTCGTAAGCTGTTTATAGAACGCTAATAGTAAGGTGACCAACTTCCGAACAACAAAATACCGGACGCAGTAAAAAAAATTGTCTATTTTTAACAAATTAAAACTTTAATAAAAATAATTGTTTTTTTAATTTATTGCGTCATTACCACACAGTAAAAATACTTAATCAAATAATCTAGTTAAATAAATAAACTTAAACAAATGATTACTTAATAAACCTTTAAATCTAAACTACCTAACTATAATTTTTATTTTAAAGTTTGTACTTGGTTTGTCCATGTATAGCACGTAGTGCGTTAACATTTTCCAAGAGATATTTAGAAAATTCGAGGCAGGTGTATTTGGTTTCGGTTTTTTCTTCAGTCCACATGTTGTTGATCAAAGAAAAAACTCTTTCCAACTTTGCTCTAGTCTCAGATAAGGCCAAAGAGTATTCGACTAAAACTAAATCATTCTTAAATTCAAGATTAGTTTTTGAACAAAATTCAAATACTTCGACCCACGTGTGATAATGCCCGTGTTGATAATGCCAAATAATATTTATAAGCCTTTGATTATAATTATAAAACCACGAACGAGACAAAAATACTTAGAAGTGTCACAATTACTGATTCTAAAATAAGAAAAATTAGATCTTTTAAGAACAGGCGGCGGAGTTACGCAGTGATGTCTCATTGCCCCTCACCCGTACGCGGTAAACAATGAAAATAGCTACAGATGAGCAGCGTTGCACGTGCAGTATTGCAACTTGCAACTGTGCAGTATTGCAACTTGCGAATATCGGACTTTACTGGACAACGTGAAAAAATACCGGACAATACCGGACGTACTTTTTAAACTGGACAATTCATCAAAATACCGGACTCTCCGGTCAAGTACCGTACGGTTGGTCACCTTACTAATAGTCATCACATTGACGGAACGCGGCCAATCTCTTCAATATCAGCAGCAGGGCCGGTTTCAGCCCATTTCTGTGACATTTCTGACATTGAAATTAACCGATACCATACCATACCACATGTATTAACATTTTTTTTCAATCATAATTCTATTCCAACTAGTTATCGAGATATAGGCTTCCAAACCAAATTCCCTGTATTATAAGACGAGGGGGTGAAAGGTCTACGGCATGCGTTTTGCGTTATAATACTATTTAACTGAGGCGAGAAATCAACGGTACAGTGACAATATTTGAGACGTTGAAACCCAAGTACCCATTTTTCCGGCCCTAACCACATTCTGACTAAGATTAACGTTCCATTTGGTGCTCGAGTCATTTTGGCAACGACGAGTTTTAGACGTTTTAACAACGGTGCGTTAACTACGTGTGCGACCTCGTTAAATATCGACGTTGTTGAAAGGTTTCCATGACGGACTGAGAATTGGTAGTGCATTGGGATTGTCGGTGACGTTAAGGAAACGTTATCTAATTAACTCGGGTATAGACACAACGTTTTTAAGTCGTTTAAACAACGTTTATGCAAAAAAAACCATTTAGAGGTGGTTTTTTAGGTTTTTGAAATCGACGACTCTACGTTTTCTCAGTAACGTCATTTTGCATAACGTTTGGAGGTCGTCTTCTCAACGTTTTTAGTTCCTGGACCTAACGTGCAGAAACGGGCCGCAATAAATCTGTCAGCACTCTGTTAGTGACGACAAAGCGCGGTGCAGCTAATGGAAACCGCTCTAATTAAAACAGAAATATCCGAGTGCTCTCTTCTCATCGTTCTGGAATAGGCTCCTTTTCATTGGTGTCTTTAGTCATAGACAAATTCCAGCTAGATTTTTTTTTCTGTGTCTCTAGTGTAGACAACTTTAAAGTAATCTGACATCGGTAAACTAGTTTTTGTTAAAAATAGTAAAAAAATCAACTTTCACAATTGCCGAAGGAAGTGGAAATAGTCCAAATGCTTCAAAAATAGTAGTTTTAAGAACTAGTGGCTAAAATAGTGCTTTTTTACAAGCGTTGGTTTAAATAACGAGCCCAGCAAGGTATTTAAAAACGCGAGTAAAAAAAGCATAGTTTAGCCGCGAGTTGTTAACACTATTTTTTTAATACCTTTTTCAAAAAATCCAAGAAAAACAGGAAAATACTTTTAAAAATATCGAACGAAGAGCACTTCTCGCAACACACCATCTTTACACTATAAATCAAATGAAATAGCAATGGTTTCCATGGCGACGTGCCTTTTTACTCGGTGACGTTCATTGTTGCGACATTTTAATCTTTGACAGTTTGATATTTTGACGATGTTTTTAAATGATTTTTTCGAAAATACTTGGTGAAAACTGGCGGAAATGGCTTAATTTTTAGGCAAGAATAATTAAATTTTTTTAATATTACTATTTCTCTTTAATTTTGGTTAAAAAACGGACAAAAATCTTTTTTTGCACCCGTGATAAAAAAAGGTTTTTTTCATCGGTAACCAAAAAAGCGCTTTACTTATCTGCAGACAGTTACTAAAATCATGTTTTTGATAAAGGTATTAAAAAAGTTTTTTCTTTATTGCACGACGCGTTTCGGTTATTCCACCATTGTCAAGTGCATTTTCTGTAAGATATTACTAACTACCAATAAAATAAAATGATTACTTACAGAATTTCAAGAAACATTACACAAAGAACATGAAACAAAGGTCATAAACTAACTAAAATATAGGAAAAGCATCCATTTTCACGTGAATACAACTTAAGGTTAAAAATACTTAAAAATGTTTAAAATAAAACGGTAAAAACAGAGCCACCTATGAGATTTAACTAAAACTTACATATATTTGGTACCCACAAAAAGACAATAAATTAATGTTTCCTTATTTGAAATGCTTTATCGATAAAGAAATTTTTAAATTAAAAATCAAAAGGAATTAATTACTTTGGAAACCTCTCTGTAGTGGGCGCTAGTGTGGTCGTTTAAAGAAACTCAAATGCATGCCAAAAGCCGATCTTTTGTCTGTAGGAGACTTCTGAGAATTTAGGTGTTCCCTAACCCTAACTCGAAAACTGCGGCCAGTTTGTCCCACATATTTTGCCGGGCAATCACCAGCAGGTAAACTCCACTCTTCTATGGCAGGTACTTTATCTTTTAGCTGAGAAAATAAGCTTTTAATATTGAATATTGACTTATTTACTATTTTAATATCAATATATTAAGATTCAAAGCGTTCAAAACGTTGCACACTTGAAAGACAATTTTCAGTGGTTGATAAGGAGGTAAAATATGAGAGAAAGTGGGCATTCCTCTAATATACAATCGAACTTTAAAATGTTGCACAGATCCAATAAGGGTAGAAAACTAAATTTTTTAGAAACCCCACTAGCGCCCACTACAGAGAGGTTTCCAAAGTAATAGATTCCTCTTGATTTTTAATTTAAAATTTCTTTATTGACAAAACATTTCAAATAACGAAACATTAATTTATTGTGTTTTTGTGGGTACCAAATATATGTAATTTTTAGTTAAATCTCATAGGTGGCTCTATTTTTACCTTTTTAACAGTTTATTATTATTAATTGTTCAATTTAATTTTAATCATTTTGTATGTATTTTTAAACTTAAATTGTGTTGACGTGAAAAATTTTAGTTAGTTTGTGACCTTTGTTTTATGTTCTTTGTGGAATGTTTCTTGAAATTCTGTAAGTAATCATTTTAATTTATTGGTAGTTATTATCCCAAACAAACATTGTTTAATATCTTACGGAATATGCACTTGACAATGGTGGAATAATCGAAACGCGTCGTGCAATAAAGAAACAAATATTTGTGAAGCATTTGAACTTTTTCTACTTCCTTACAAAATGTTTCAACAGCTTCTGCCCAGAGAAATCTACGATTCTATTAGTTGCTGATATGTCACTTAGGCTTGATCCACAGGTTCCCTTCTTGTTGCTAATTTTTATTTCTCTCTTTTATGATAAGAGTAAGAGGGAAAAAAGATGACAAACAGCATAATAGAAGTAGGCGGCAAGAAGGGAACCTGACCAATATTGTCAGAAACGGTTTTATTGGGAAAGTCGTACAGCATCACCAGAATATACTGATCTTCGGTTGATCTATTATCCGTTTTATGGAAAAACAAGAAACAAATTGCTGCCGTCAATGCGCTGATGGCCACGCGGCAAGTCTCTTCTGTTTACTCGACGTCTAAAATACGACTAAATATGACCCGCCATCATTCTTGTTGGTTGTAAACAACAGAAAATTTAAAAAATATTGCTGAAATTCGCTTTAATATACATTTTAAAATTTGCGGAGGGACCAACCTAGGCCACTACCCACATTAAATTTAAATTAGATTTGTTAGAATTTAACAGTAAATATATTTTTTCAAAATTAATTAATTTCTTAAAAACACGTTGGATTTGGGTCGCGCGTGTTTTTTAGGTCAAAGTATGTATATATTTGACAGCAAACTGGCTTGAGTCGGGTATTTTTGCTGGGAAAATGTGTTTTTCTTTCAGAATAAAAAATCTAAATACTTTTACTGCATTATTTATTTTACAGGAACATAGTTAGAAAATGGACTTTTAAGGTGTCTTACAACAATGCTGCTTGGGAATATTTATCCTTAGTTAATCGGGATGTATAATGGGTAACTTTAAATTAATCATACTCTATAGCAATAAAAACTAAAAGGAACAACAGGTTGAGGTGGAATTTAAATGCTAAAATCAGTTAATCATTTGGCATAGCGAGGGCTTTTAATAGTCTCTATAAAACCCCATAGAAACCATTCCTATGGTTTTATTTGTTTTTTTTTTAAATAATTGATAAATTGTTTAACCTCAACAAAAAAAAATTTTAAAATAATTAAAAATATCTGAGAAACTCAAAATTATTAGAAACCGCGTAAATGGCTCCGAAATTATATTTCAAAATTTTACTGTGCAAAATTTGGTGAACAGTTGACAAAAGGTTTTTTTAATTAACTAATTTTCTTACTCAAATTCCCTCTTTTAGATATTATAAATGCGAGTGACTTTATTTCACAATTTGCGTACGGTAATAAAACATTAGCAGCACGCTAAATTATTCGGTAACCATCATATTAGATCCAAAGTTTTTATTTGATTTTTGGTTGTAAATAATATATATTGTATATAATACGTGTGGAAAGGTTTTTACCGCCCGCGCGCCCGCAAAATCGTGTTAACATATTTGGCCCAAGTTTTTATTTGGTTTTATGCTTTGGAGTCTGCTAAATGGCTGGTAGTTAAAATTCTGTATTTATAGTACGTGTTTTTAGGTTTTTATGAACGTTTTGCAATTTTCTGTTGAGCTCGCTAAAAACTTACCAAATTTATTATATATATGCAAGGTCATTTAGATGGTGATTAGGTGATTAGAAATGCTTTCCTTTCTATTATCGGTATTAAAAAATAATTTGGGGTTCTTTTTACGAGGGTGATTTATCAAAATATTTAAAAACGTATTAATATTATTTCTTTAACTACATAACCAATCTTGATAAAATTTTGTGCGTTTTTTAAATATCCACGGACTCGTCTGAAAATTTGTTATTTCAGGTCCGGATTACATTATTTTAACTTTTTTTAATATTTTAGTAAAAACAAAGTACATCACATCTTACAATTTTTCGAAAAAGACCACAAAACGAAATAAATAAGTGAATAATAATATTGCGCGCTTTTTTTCTTTTTTTTTGTGAAAAAATTATTATAAAAAATATTAATATTATTAGTGCTGCATTGTTTTAAAAAAAATTACAGTGCAGGTCCGGACTATTTTTTTTAATTTAAAGGACTAAATATTTTTTTAAATGTCATTTAAACAATGTCAACATTTTCAATTTTATGTCCGGATTATTATTTTTTTTAACTTGGTAATATCAAGGTATTCAAAAAAGCTAAAAATAATACTTATAGAGAGCAGCACCAAAGGTATAAAACGTTACTAAAAAAATAGTCCGGACCTGAAACATATTTTTTTGAAGTAATTTGAAGTATTAAATGCGTTGAATTAAATCATTTTTTTAATTAAATATTGTTTATACGAAAAAAACAAGAAAATACTCGGTTTATCGGTAACTTATTTATGATGATTGGTTATAACTGTTCTCTGGGATAACTTTTTTCTAATAGTCGCAGAAGGAACTAACAAAAACTGTATTAAAGGAGATAAATTAAAGGTAGTTTTCACAACTAGTGGCTAAAATAGTGCTATTTTTGCAAGCGTTAGTTTAAATAACGAACGCAGCAAGGTATGTAGAAACGCGAGGAAAAAAAGCACAGTTTAGCCGCGAGTTGTTAAAATTATTTTTTTTTAATACCTTTGTCAAAAAAATCCAAGAAAAACAAGAAAATACTTTTAAAAATCTCGAACGAAGAGCACACACACAAAATAACAATGGTTTCCGTAGCGATATGCCTTTTTACGCGGTGACGTTCATTGTTGCGACATTTGAATCTTTGACAGTTTAATATTTGGACGATGTTTGTTTATGATTTTTTCGTAAATACTTAGTGAAAACTGGCGGAAATGGTTTAATATTTAGGCAAGGATAATTAGATTTTTCAATATTACTATTTTCCGCTATGTCTCTTTAATTTTGGGTAAAAAACGGACAGAAACCTTTTTTTGCACCCTTGATCAAAAAAATAAGTTTTTTTGGCATCGGTAACTAAAAAAGCCATACTTTAGTTATCTGCAGACAGTTACTAAAAATCATGTTTTTTACGAAGGTATAAAAAAAAAATTATTATTGCAAGTATTGTACAGGGTGTGTCAACACGTTTTTTCTTATGGAACATCCTGAATATTTTTTTATTTTCGACTTCGACCCAAAAATTACCTTTTTAAAAATGCCCTATAGAATAGATATGCATGTAACCTTTCTTTACAAATTTTAAATTGAATTATTCAAGGAATTGAATAATAAAACCTTAGTAGGCCATGTCATAATATTTTTTTTTCACAGCCATCTCTTTGTTTGACAAATATACCAAACTCTATGTGATCCTTTGTTGTATTATTATTCAGCAATTAATACAAATTCTTTAATAATTTAAATTTAATTTAAAATTTCTTAAAAGCGATGACATGCAGTCTTATTCTCTATGCTGTTTTTAAAAAGCTAATTTTTTGGAAAATTCAACAATGAAAAAATGTACAAATTGTTCCATAATAAAAATATAACTTGTTGGCACATTCTGTATAATATTTGAATTGATTAATTTTAAGTTATGGTTTATAGGTCTCTATAAAATGTCCTTTAAATATAGTTTTTTTGAGCTCCCTGTGACTATTAAAAAGAAGTTATTTCAGGGAACAGTTATAACCGATCACAAGGCTGTTAGTTTTAATGAAATATTATGTACCTAAAAATAATATCATTAGAAGTAGTAAGAACGTTCAATATTTTATTAAGATCGGTTTTGTAGCTAAAAAGATAACAATTTTTTAATTTTTAAATTTTGTTTAGGTTATTGGATAAATCACCATGTATAAATTCGCAAAAAAAATCCTTACTTGTTTGACTACCAATTACGGAAACGTTTTGATTCGTAATACCTACAATATATCTATGAATATTTCGTATTGACTAACCCTGTATATTATAATAAGTAAATTCAGGTAAGTTTATTTGCGTATCCGCACTAATTATTCCATGTTTTAGGAACTTAGATATTGAAAGATATACTATAGTAATAAAGGTTGCTAAACCAAAAAAAACATCGAGTAGAAGACGTTCTATAACTTACCAAGAGATACCTGAAAACAGTCCCGAGGAAGAAAAAGGCGAAGAACCTATGATAAAGAAAAATAAAAAAATGCTGGATAAAGGTCTTTGCACTATTTGTGGCCAGTTTGTTTCTGCTAAGCTAAGTCAACATCTGTGTGCGTATGCGCTCAAATGCGAGAAATGTTCGGCATCTCTTAAAAATATTGAAGAATATGGTGAACATCTGGCTTTACATGAATCTGATCAACGTCAGGCTTGTGACATGTGTACCCAGGTTTTTAAAACAGTTACAGAGCTTGCTGTACATAAATATGTTCATACTAATGAATATATGTGTCCACTTTGTGGGTTTGTTAGTAAAACTAAAAAACGAGATGCATTAATAAGTCACATTAAAAGACACGAAGGTCAATACAAATTTATATGTGGTGTATGTGGGAAAGGGTTTCTCGGCAGAATTCCAATGGAAGCACACATGGAAGTTCATGAAAATCTTCCCAAGTACGAATGTGACATTTGTCATAAAACATTTGCCGTAAAAGAATACGTAAAAACCCATCAAAAATTAAACCATAAAAAAGAATTGTATGGATTTGAAGAAATTTTCCAATGTGATATTTGTGGACGTAATTTTAGTTTCGAAGTATCTTTAAAAAGACATTTACAAATAGTGCATAAAGTCGGAAACGCTGAGCATTTCCAACCAGCAGAATGTCAAATCTGTCATAAGGTTATGTCATGTAAGCCCAATTTAGCAAAGCATATGAAAAAAGTTCATTGTGATGAAAAGGAGACTTTTCAGTGCGATATATGTGGCGCTTCACTTTCTAGAATTGCACACCTTAAAAGGCACAAGAAAAATGTGCATCACATAGAAGAGGCTTAACTCTGTGTTTTTTTTTAAAGAGAAAATAAAGATAGTTTGGTGGGAAAACAGTTTGCACACCTTAAAAGGCACAAGAAAAATGTGAATAAAAAAAGGACAGTTTTGTATTATTACATAACACTTGTTGTACAAAAATTTTATTAAAACGGGTTGGTTTTAAAACGATTTATTATTGCTATTTGGAATATATTATTAGTGACTTATCGGTACATAAAGTCGTCACTATTTTTGACAGTTCCGCACGAAGGTTTCTGACATTGTTATGCCATCCATAAAGTTGACATAGTTAAAGTTAATGCCGTCCTTTATTAAAGGTCGGCACAGACATTATGAAAGTCGACATTATTTTGACAACACTGCGCACAAGAAAGCTCTACCCGAACGTAGGTTTCGGATAGCCCCGAGAAGAGCACCGTTTTATAATAGATGGGTAAAGTGCCTAAAATAAGTAGCTGTTGTGCAGAACTGTCAAAAATAGTACCGACTTTATTACATTTTAAATTATTATTATTATTTTATTTATTACAGTCAGTGTATATTGTACCGATAAGTCCCTAGTATGGTGCACGCAGACTATTTTAGTTAAGATTTAGTTTTATTGGTATAATTGGTAAGCCATTGGTAGGTTTTTTCTTGCTTAAAATTATATTCGACACAATATTTTTCAAAAAATAAATTTTTATAATACATTTTTAAACATCGGATTTTAAGACCAATTACATCATACTAAACTTACTCTATTTGTAATATAAAATTCAAAGTATGAAAGTTTTTAGGTATTTACAAACAAAAGGAAAATTTAGAAACACAAATTTGAAATTGAAACAAAAAAAGGGTGAAAAGGCAGGTCTTTGTAATATATGCGGAAAGTTGCTTCGGCCAGGATACTTGAGAATCCATGTAAATAAACACAAAGTATGTGTCAAATGTGATATGACTTTTAAAAATGAAAAAACCTACGAGGAGCATATGTCGGCACATGAATCCATTCACTATGATTGTGACATATGCCATAAAGTTTTTAAAACTCTGGCTCAATTAGCTGTACATAAATATGTTCATACTCAAAGCTATATTTGCCCCATTTGCGGAGTTGTTGCTAATTCTAGAAGTAAAGGCTCTCTTGTCACTCACATTCGAAGACACGAAGGAAAATTTAAAGTTAAATGCGAATATTGCGGAAAAAGATTTCTTAGCAAAAGTCAACTTGAACAACATAAAGAAATACACGAAAATGTTCTAAAATATCAATGCGATATTTGTCATAAGAAATTTCCAGTAAAACAATACTTAAAAGCTCACCAAAAATTAAACCATCAAAAAGAACTGTTTGGTATCGAAGAAATTTTTCAATGTGACATTTGCGGAAGACGTTTTACTTTCAAAAGAGCTTTAACAGGTCATTTGCAAGTAGTTCATAGAGTAGGAAATGATGATTATTATAAACCAGGAGAATGTAAAATTTGTCATAAAGTTCTGACATGCAAAGCAAATTTAGCAAAGCATATGAAAGTGGTTCATAGTGATAGAAAGAAAACTTGTCAGTGCGACATTTGTGGATCATCCTTTTCAACAAATTATCATCTTAATAGACACAAGAAAAATGTACACAAACTACAGTTAGTCAGCTCACTAACAAGGCGCCTTGACTACACAGGTAATCCCGTCCCATCGTGACGTCATCAAGGAGCCAATTTAAGCTTAGAAATATTGAGAATCTAGATTTAGTAAAAATAAACTAGTATCTTAAACTTCCTTTTTATTAATTTACTTTTTTCATTCATGTATCATGCCTAAACTTGACTTTTAATAAATAATGATGTTTGTTGTTTTAATATGGAAAAAAAAAATTCGTTAGGTACTCTTGTTCAAATAAAGTCAGTTGTCGCTCACTTTTCCTACACTGCTTCTGACAAAATAATGTTTTCCCACATTTTTGGGACCCAACAGAATTTTTCCTTTTTTCCTAAAATCTCTCGGCTTTTTAAAAAAAACTCTTAAAGTTGGCCAAAACGCTCAAAAGATTATTTTAGGCAACCAATTACCAAGTTCAGGACGAAAGTAGTTGGTGACCTACCTATTTCTAACTTGACTTAAGTTCTTAAAATTACTAAACTGTATTTGTAGAGCAAGAGTTGAAGGTATAAAATATGACGGATAGTTAATCCTCGCCATTTTTTGATAATATTTGCATTTTCTGGTCCTAAATACGAAATGGACAATCGTGTACCTCAAAATTGTGGGGCTTGGAACACCAATCCAAAGGTGGGCAATTTTAGAGGGGGTAGGGTAACCCCCACCATTATGTAGTAGTACCCCCGGACAAAAAATCAACTAGTGTGCCGGACGTCATTCATGGATAAGGGTTCGGCACATCAGGTGATTTTTGGTTTGGTGGTGCTACTACATCATATATGTGAAAATGGTGGGGGTTACCCTATCCATCAGGTGAACTATAAAATTTACCACCTTTGGATTGGTGTGCCGAGTCCTTATCCACAATTTTCAGGTACAGGACTGTCCATTTCGTATTCAGGACGAGAAAATGCACATCTTATCAAAAAATGGCGAGGGTTCTGTATCCATCATAATTTCGAACGTTTTTACTATTGCATTTATGTAGGTAAAAAAATGACGATATACCGCCTGTTGCACCACTCAGTTTTAACCGGCTTTTAAGGTTCAACGCCCAATTTCGATCGTTTATTTCTTAATAGAATTAATCAAATGATACATCGGCGTACAGGTTTTTTGTAGTTGCAAAAAAAATATACAAAGTGACTAAAAAAAATTTAACGGTTTTTTAAAATTCATAAAACGCCATTTTCAATTTTTCGTAAATGTAAGTTTTGGACATATTTCCAAAAATTGTATTTAATTACCTTTCAAAAACTGTTTTTTCCGTTAAAATCCGACGATAAATAAAAAATTGCCAGTTAAAACAAAATAGTCCGGTTTTTGTGGTCCACACTATATAAAATGGTGCATCAAGCCATATGTTTATTTTACGACGACAACGGCGTCAGCGAACGTGCACGACAACGTAAAGCTTCTAAATCAAATCGCCAGTAAAAACCTAGTAAATATAAAAATTTCTATGCACACAGATGAAAACAATTAAAAATTAAAATACCTATTTACATCAAAATTTTCTGTAAAATAAACACAATATTAATCACAAATTCGCGAAAACAATGAGTAAAACAATTTTCACACGCACGCTGCAACCAGTATTCCAAGTAAATACTGTATTTTATAATCGATCTAGTGTAGGATGACGTCAGTAGCATTAATTGTGACGTCCCTTCCATTGGTTTTAAAATTTACTAAGGCTAAAAAACATTTTTTTCAAATAGAAATCAAACTTTTTCGGTTTTCCATTTTATGGAAAAGTCTCATTAAAATTTATTGTTTTATGCAAGTTGTCTGTTCTCAAAAATAAGTTAGAAAACCTCCGAATCAGTTAAAAGAAACTAAAAACAAACGAAAAAACGAAAATTCAAACTTGGATGAGTATCTCACAAGGAACACAAAAAGGACCAAAGCGAAAAGAGAAATGCGTGGGCTCATCAGTGGAATTTGAATTGATTTTTTTTCCACCCAAGCTCTTTTGATCTTTTGTTTTTGTTGTCTGTTCTTATCTCGTTTTAGTCGTAGCAGTAGAAGTGTCGTTTTATTGCTTCCGGTCAAGCGGGCTTAAGGTCATAGTTACGATGTAGGAAAATAGTTTTTAGCAACATTGCACGCATGTCGGTAATTACCATCAAACGTCAGCAAATTCGCCAAATGACCTAGACCAAACTCCGGGACAGTGCAACCATTGAACTACGCAATTTTCTTAAATTTAGTGAAAGAGAAACGCTTAGAAAGCAAGATTTATCGACTATTGATTTTTTTAGCCGGGATGCTCAGGATTTTAGAAAAAAGGACACCTAGTTTTTTTGATAAGGCAAGGAGATATAAAAAGGAATAATGTAATCCAGAGAAAATTATTGATAATTCTCCTTTTTTCAAAATCGGGTTTGAAACCAGTGAGAAAGATGCTATCATAAAAGTTTTTTTTCCGAAAAAAAATATTGAAAATTCTGAAAAATCCTTTATATATTTTTGTTACGAATTTAAAAATGAACAACCTTGCAAAAATTAAGCTAATTGTGACTGTTTCCTGGGCACTCTGAAAATCTTATGCAAAAAGTCGTTGTAGTTTGTTTCTTAAATATCTGTCCCCCCTCCCTGCTAACTCTTCAACGGATTGAGGTATCGATCTCAAATAAAAACCATGTTTAATGATAACACTTCTGCTACTTTTTGACGTATTTTTTATAGGCGTCACATTGACGTAAGTCTATAAGGCCACGAATTACTTTAAAATTTTAAATAGAAAGGGAGGTCGAGTGATGCCTTGTTTAAAAGGTATTTTAATTCCCTATTTAAAATTTTAACTTTTTTCAAAATCGGTTTAATACGACTTACAGAGTTACGAGTTTTTTTTTACTATAGTTTATGCAGCTCACCTTACTTTTGAACGAATTGAGATGTCGCCTTTAAATAAAAACAAGCGTAATGATAATAATTTTACCACTTTTTGAGGTATTTTAGATTAGTCTCATAATGACTTAAGACTACAAGGTCACTAACTACTTTAAAATTTTAAATAGAAAGGGGGGTCGAGTGATACCTTGTTTAAAAGGTATTTTAATTCCCTATCTAAAATTCTAATTAAAAAAAAATCGGTGTATTACTTATAGAGTTATGAGTATTTGTAGCTATAGTTTGCGAACCTCTCCTCTTACTTTTGAACGAATTCAGTTGACTTCAAATACATTTTTTGGGGTAAGACCATAAGGTCACTAGTAACTTAAAGTTTTTATTATTGTATATATTTATTTACAGTACAAATTGTTGTTAAATTTAAAGCATATAGAAGCAAAATTAATCACCTAATTGAAAAACAAAAAATTAAATTCTACAAAGACAAAATATTGAACAATAAAAATAATGGAAAACTAATATGTCAGGCAAGAAATGAGTACACAAACAATGCAAATAATAAACAGACAAACATAAAAACTATTCTAAATGAAAAAAACCAATTTCTTTCGCAGCCAGAATCGATAGCCAATCGCTATAACAACCATTACACAACAATCGGTCAAGAAATGGCCGATATCATAAAAATGGTAGAAATACCTCTAGCATTTCTCCTTTCTTTGAAAGAGTTAAAACAATCAATTTTTCTCTCGCTTGTATCGGAACAAGAAATAATAAAAAACAACTCTGCCCCTGGCGATGATGATATTAACTCAACGTTTTTTAAACAATCATGATTACATCGCAAAACTGCTCCAGCACTTAATTAATACCACTTTTGAAACCGGAATCTGTCCCTCAGTTTTTAAAGTTGCAGTAGTCAAGCCAATTCAGTCAACCGCTTAACTACAGCAGTAATATCCAAGATTTTTGAAAAGCCACTCAGAACTAGACTTGTTGACTTTTTTCAGTAACACAGTATTTTCTACAAACTTCAATATGGCTTTAGAGAAAACAGATCTACTTCCGATGCCATTTTTATCTAACCAATAAACCAATAAAACTACGAGTTCCTTGATAAAAACAAATATTGTGCCGCAGTATTTCTGGATCTTGCTAAGCTTTTGACTCGGTCAGTCATCGAACGCTCTTGACAAAACTGGAAAGAATGGGTCTTGTTCTCAAATTAATTGAATCTTATCTTGCAGAAAGGCAACAAGCTGTTTAAATAGAAAACATAATAAGTTATCACAGAACTGTTCCATTGAGATGAGGTACACTTTTTCAGTAATGTAAAGTCAATAATTTCAGTTTTGCACCGAGTGCAACTTTTTCCGCACCGGTCCTGAGGGCTCGTGCTTCACTGAAAACTTTTTACCGCCTTTTATTTTAAGTCAGAGCAGACTATCCAACCTCAAAAAGAGTTTTGCAATGGTTTTAAGTTACTTTTATATGTTCCATTCAAACTGCACTTGTACTGCACTGACGCATTTTTTTGATAGCACCAGCCCATGTTAGAGCACTACGAGTGGCGCACTAATTTTACCAATGGAAACCGCTATAATTGTATCCGATATTTTTATCCTCTTATAAAACACTCTTTTTATTTTTGAAAGTGACCGAATCCTATTGTTTGTCGCACCACAAGTTTTTTAAACTTTAAGGTGTTATATCTCGAAAACTATTGATTTTTGACCCATATATTACAGGATCTTTCTTATTTTTACGCTTCCTACCACCCATTAACAGGTTTGCAGATGGATTGTTTGGACCCTGTATAGTATTGATTTACAGCCTTTGATTTTTTCATAGTGATCTTTGTCGAAGTCGGTTCCAAGGTAAGATTCTAAAAGTTTAATTAAGTAGTTCTTCATATCAGTATAAAATATGATATCAACTTAAGCTTCATGTATATATTGTGAAAATATGATCAGGTTGGTAAAAGTGGATTTTTTTCGATAAAAATCAATGCTGACAGCATATTATAAATTACCGTTTGAAATATCTTAGAAGCAGCAGAAGGTGTAAGAGTAATTTGACACCTTGGTATATGTGACTGATTGTCAAAGAAGGAATGTTAGTTTTTTAGGCTATATATCTCCGCCTCCATAGCGCAGTGATTAGCGTATCTGCCTGCCGCACTGAAGGTCCCGGGTGCGAATCCTAGCTAGGTGCATGATCATTTTGTGTTTTTCAAAACACTTGGCTAGACCGAGTATTGGTCCTCAATGGATAGAAAAGTTCCAGTATAAAAAAGACCATAGTAAGCATTATGTCACAAAATACTTACAGAGATATTTAATAAAAAATTAAATAAGGCATGAATAAAGTGAGACTGCTCGTGGTACACAAATATCCCATTATCGAGGCTTTGTACAAAAAAATCAATTTGCCATCGATTAAGCTCAACTTGTCATTTTAGTGAACTGCCCCCTTAAGGTATTGTAATGATTATCACTTCGTTTTAAAGAAAATTCCCGTGCCTACCTTTAAGAAAAGCGAATATCATATTCTAAAAATAAACAGCTTATCAAATTGTTTACTATTTAAAAATGTAACAATTAATAAGCAATCTAATATTTATTCGATTTTCTAAATGCTAACCATAAATTATTATTTTTATTATTAAATAATTTTAGTTTATATGTTAATATCCTAACAAATAAGAAGATGCATTTAGTTTGGTTTTTGTTTAATAAACAATAATAGCGAATGAAAAATAAAAAATAATAATGATACAGTATATATTCGTTTCTTTTTATCTCGAATTTGATTTAAATATATTAAATTTTGGTGATTTTTCTGAACTATATCCACTGTTTTTACAAGCTCTTATTTTCACACGTTTTGTTTGTTTCTTAGTATGTTTGGCATCAATCTTGCAAGTCTATTTTGACTAACTTCTACATACCCGATCAATTTCAAATTTGGTATGCGTTTATAGTTCCGGTGACCATACAATATTATAAAAAACTACGTTGGCGATGGGATTGTCAAGAGGGAAAAGAGAGGAATGACATATTTCAAAATTCCTAACTTTTAAACGAAACCTGCTACGAATATGCAGTTTTCAGTTTTATGTTCCACTAAATATTTTCTAATTTTGAAGGGAGGAATTAAGTTGGTGGGGGCGGTTAAAGGGTTAATATATTTGAAAATTCATAACTTTTTATCCAAATCTGCTAAGAATATGCAGTTTTGGGATTTAGATGAGGAGATGGTCAAGGGACAGTTGACAGTTCCCCCTCCTCTTCGATGAGTGGTGAAGGGGGTCGTACCATCTAAGTATTTCTGAATTCATTCAAAAAGGTATGTATGTAGGGTTTTTGAGGGCAAGGAGGAAGAATTTTTGATCTGATTTTAAAATTAAAGATTATAACAGCTCCTCTCTCTTCGGGGGGAGGGGGGTATCTAAACAATTCCTATTTTATTCAAAATTGGTGTTCAGTGGTTATTTGCTGCCCATCGCTTTTATTATGGTATCAGAAAGCTAAAAATTAATTTTTAACTTTTTAGTGCTTAACTTTCACAAAAGCTTGTTATTAGGAAGACGGTTTTTTTTTCAAAGTTAATGGAGATGCGTCTTGAAAGTAATTTTGGATGGTATTTTATTTTGCGCTAAAAATAATTTAATTGTTCGAGGCAACATTAGGTTTTAGGGCATAGAGATTCAATTTTAAGCACTACAAAATTGCTTAGTAAGCATAATCCGCAATTAGCAGCCCACGTTGGATATATTGTCAAAGGATCACTGTCATATTTTTCTCCGATCATACCAAATGAATTGATTAAGGAAATCTTTATAGACTTTTTGGTTGTAAACGAAAAAACAGGTACTGATTTGGTCGACATTATCTTAGAAAATTAGGTATTGATGGTCTCTTTAAATTTAATTGGTGTACATGCTGCCGCTATTACGCCAGAAATGGTCTCTTTTTGGCTTTTTTTTTGCTCTAAAATTACTGAATTTAAAAGTAAAAGGACATACAGATATTAGATCAATATTGCTACGCATCAATAGAAAAAATTTACTCCTGAATCAGTTTCGATATCTCAAGGGTTAACTAAAGGGATGGAGTTTTCTTTTGTTTGAATTTTAGTGCTTTAAGAAAAATTTAAAAAAAAATACTTAAATTGTTAACAAGGCATCCAGGAACCTACTCTTGCAATTGAGCAAGCCTCCAACCTGCTAAAAACTTTAAACACTTTTTTGTTGGATTTAAGAAATAATGAGGTTGATAAATGTCTTAAGGAGGTCAAGAACCTTCCTCAAGCAGCAGACATTAAAACTAAGCATCAAGAAAAAATAATAAAAAAAAGTAAAACAAAAAATGGTAAAGAAACTAAAGATACAAATTAATTTTTTTTTGAAAGTCAAACCTTTAAAGAACTCGCTAGTGGACTTTTTCCAAATCTAGAAACGGCTACGTAATTGAAACGTATAATTTAGGAATATGCTGTCCTAAAACTTAAAAATTGCATTAAGAATTTTTTGACAATGCCAGTCACCTCTGCATTATATGAACGGGAAAACTGAAGTTAATTAAAACATTCATCGAAGACACAGGGAAGATTATGAAACTTAGCAATTTTAAGCATAGAGTTTGAAATTGCAACGACGAAATATTTAACCGAATGACTTCCGGAAGAGCTCGAAGGGTAAAATTTTGGTTCGTTTATGTAGGTTTCTATTGTATATTATTAAAAAAATCACTAACTGTTTTTGTTTCTTTATAAAAAAAGCGCCAAATTTGCTCCTTGCCCAGGGCGCATTTTACTTACATTATGGCATTGATGTGAGAAAGTCACCTTTTATTTAATTTTTATTAAAAGTGCAGAAAGTCTGTATTATTTGTCAATTTTGGGTACAAATTAAATAATGGTAATAGATCACTAAAGTTCAAGAAAATATTGGTTGACGTATAAAAATGCAAGTGGGTTTTAGAAATAAAATTGTTTTATCTACAAGACTGCGGTAATTAAGGTTCACGGCACGATGTTGCGTGAGTGGTAAGTACTATATTACCGCATTGAGTGTGGTAACGAAAGGTAACAACATAGCATGCGGTAATAAACAATTTACAGGACGGCGTGTGGCAATAAAAACGAACGCAAAGTCGATCGTTAACAATATTTTAGCCTAGGTTTTTCTTATAAAACGCTAATATTTTGTTTGCCTCTATCTCTCTCTATCTATATTTAGGCAGGCACTTTCTTTGGTGGTTATAGTAATTTAAATACAAAACACGAAAAAATGCCAAAAACCTTTATCGCGCGTGGAATTGCCCTTCGACGAAAACCTACTGACAACCACACTTATTATAAAATTAAAGTCCTTATTATTTTCAAGCAAATATATGGTTTAAATATTTACAGAAATAGTTATATATTTTTATGGATTTGGTTTTTGTGGCACTTATAAAATCAGCATTAACCGATTTTAGTTTAATTATTATGACCGTTAATCATTATACGTGATGGAATATTACCATATAGATTGTATATTAGGTATCTGATAGTGTAGATTATTAGTTACTTTATTATTGTGTTATTGGAATAAAAATGAATTTTAAATTCCCAACGCAAGTTCGATAGATATGTCGTTGATATTGTTTTGCGCCTAAATACATGTTACAATGCCTTATATTTTTATTATAAATAAACCCCTATTTTATATTACTCCTATGGTCGTTTTTTTAGGAGAAATTCAAAGCCTGATAAAAATAAAGTTAACTTTCAATCCAAAGAAAAGCGTAAAAAAAGAGGTCTTTGTAATATTTGTGGAAGATTCTTTCTGGGTCCTTATTTAAATATTCATCTAAAAAGACATAAAACTTGTCTTAAATGTGAGATGACTTTTAAAAATGAAAAGGCTTATACTGAACATATGTCTGCACATGAATCCACCCATTATGATTGTGACTTATGCCGCAAAGTATTTAGAACTTTGGCCCAATTAACCGTTCACAAATATATTCATACTCAAAGCTATATTTGTCCGATTTGTGGGCTCGTTGCTAATTCAAAATCTAAGGGCTCTATTATCAGTCATATTAAAAGACATGAAGGGAAATTTAAAATTAATTGTAAATATTGTGGAAAAGGATTTCTTAGCAAAAGTCAGCTGGAGCAGCATACGGAAATGCACGAAAATGTTCCAAAATACCAATGTGATATTTGCAACAAAAACTTTGCTGTTGCTCGATACTTACAATCACATAAAAAACTAAATCACAAAAAGGAAATTTATGGAATTGAAGAAAGATTTCAGTGCGAAATTTGCGGACGAAATTTTAACTTTGAAGTTGCTTTAAAACGACATTTACAACTAATTCACAAAACTGGAGATGCCGAACACTTAAAACCAGTGGAATGTAATGTTTGTAGTAGAATTTTGTCATGCAGAATAAATTTAGCAAGGCATATTCAAGCTGTGCATGGAAGTCCTGAAGACAAAAAAAAATTTCAGTGTGATTTGTGTGGAAATGCATTTTTTAGGTCCACTCATTTAAAGAGACATAAGAAGGGTGTTCATAAGCTCCAAATGTAGCAGTGGGTTCGTTGCTATTTCAAAATCTTTTTGCTTAGTCACATTATAAAATGCGAAGGTAAATTTAAATGGATCAATCGACGGATACTTGCAACAACATAGAAATCTGAAAGAAAAAAAAATTAACAGAACTAAAAACAAATTGCGTAAAGAATTTTAGGTTTGAACTTGCTTTAAACAATTACAAATATTATATGTCATAAAAGTAGCATTTAAACTCGGTAGAATAATGTTAGCAACAGAATTATCTCATGTAAATCAAATTTATTTAGTCAAGCTCAAGCTGGACATAAGAGTCAAAAAAAAAATAGATTGGGTTTAAAAACACGTTTCTAAGGTACCCTTATTTAAGAAAATAAAAGTTGTGTTTATAAAGAAACCCATGCAAACTATTTTTGTGTAATAGTTTTAATCAATTTTTTTTCTAAAGATATAGTTGACAAAACTAGCTCGAAAGTAAAAATATAAAGTTTTAGGGAAGTTGAAAAACGATTTTAAATTTAATATTTACACCATATCTTGTGTATGATTTGGAATTTCAAATTTCTAACAAAACCAATTAGTTTTAGGTTGTACGAAGGTAGTGAAGCATATTACATTCAAGCTATTGAATCTGATCTTGCTGAACATCTTGATTTTTCAAAAATTGACAGCAACCAAGCTAGGACTCTGAAAAAAACAAGAAGAGAAGATCCTAATAGACAAGGACTTTGCAATATTTGCGGAAAGGTTGTTTTGTATAAAACTTTAAGCAGACATGTAAGGGCCCACAAAGGTTTACATTGCGGAAAATGTTTTCTAACATTTAAGAATGAAGACTCATTGAGAGAACATATTTTGATTCATGAGTCTGAACATCACGATTGCGATCAATGCAATCAAATATTTAAAACAGTTACAGAACTCACGCTTCATCGATACGTCCACCTAAAAAAGCACATTTGTCCAATTTGTGGTTTCGTTGCTAATGCTAAGAGCAGTAACTCTATAATTGCTCATATTAAAAGGCACGAAGGTAAATATAAATTTAGCTGTAACATATGTGGAAAAGGGTTTCTTAGCAGACGTAAACTAGAAGACCACATGGAGGTACACGAAAACATTCCAAAGTACAAATGTGACCTCTGTGATAAAATGTTCACCGTAAAAGCTTATTTAAAGCTTCATCACACTCTTAATCATAAAAAAGAACTTTTCGGAGTTGAAGAAATTTATCAATGCGAAGTTTGTGGGAGAAATTTTACTTTTGAGAAATCACTTAGGCGACATTTGAATTCCATCCACAAAATTGGCGAAGACAGATCGGTGGAATGTAGCGTTTGTCATAAGATCATTGCCAATAGCTACAATTTAAAGAAACACATGCGAATCCACACCGGGGAAAAGAATTTTCATTGTGATATATGTGGAAAAGCTTTCTCGGATCGCAAGTATCTCAAAAAACATTTAAATGTTCATGCAAAAGAAAAGAACAAAGATATTTTAAAAGTAATTTCAGGTCCTGTCCTTCAATAAGAGTAATGACATACCTACTGTAGTTTTTAAGATATCAATCAGAGTATAAATATAGTATTAAATAAAGGAGAAGAAAATCTGATTCTTTGTGGTTGCTAAACTGGAAGTCTTAAACTGAGCCCTGTTGTTGTGAGTGTGATATGGTATTATCAGTGGCGTAGCCAGAAATCGACTCTGGGGGCTTTCATCATTTAAATTTAATAAAAATCAACTGGCAAATTTTTACAAATTATGTAGGTGCCTACTGCTTGAGCTCTTGAACTGAAGGGAGGGGATCTAGTCTCATTTGTAGATTTTTTTCAAAATTAACCCTTAAATGCGCCGCCAAAATTTTATAAAAATTACACTAAAATTCAATTTTTTACGCGTTTCAAATGTTGTTTACAACAAAATTGCTTAAAATTAAACAAAATTGTAACAATATTTAATTTAAATTTAATTTAAGAAAATTTTCATTAAAAAAAAATTCTTTAAAAATTTTAATCTAAGGTTTTTTGTAAAATATTTTTGAAAAAGTAGATTGAGTTAGATTCCAAGAAAAGGTGGGTTGCGGTGGTATATGAAATTTTAAGAAAATTATACTAAGAGTGCCATTTATTACATGTTTTGAATGCTGATGATAAAAATTTTTTAGAATTAAACTAAAATTGTAACAATTAATGACGTCACACCCAACACACGTCACAAACCGAGTGGGTGAGCTATAGATCTCCCTGTGCCTCTTAATTAACTTCCCCCCCCCCCGCTGGCTACGCTACTGTTATTATAGATTAAAAATGTATTGCAGTTAATATTCTCTAAATCGGCTTTGCTTTGGTTTGCTGAATTGGTTTTAAAGATAGGAAATTTGATTTTTAATAATATTAGGTGCATGTATGTAACTATAATATCAAAGGAAACAAGTGAGATTTTTACTGGTAATACCACAAGAGGTTAAATTATTCCAGAAAATTTTTACGAGTTCATGAATATTTTGAGAATTATCCCGAGTCGAAGAGGGGAGATAATTTTATAAAAATATTCATGAGCGGGAAGAAAGTTGAGGATTTAATTTTTTCTTGCACGGCATTTGGTAAGAAAATTCGACACCAAATTGTGTATAAAATAAAACAATTTTAAAATGATATTTTTTTATTTTTAACAGTACGTTTTTTTTCTTTGGTTATTCGGTTGCAGGGTAACCAAGTAAAATTTTCCCTCCTTTGTGTGTTACTTTTGCAAAAAATAAAGACCTAATTTTGTTTATCAGCGTTTTTGCGAAGTGTTAACATGTTTAAATAGATAAATTAAAAGTAACAAGTCAAAAAAATTCCGATTTAATTCGCTATTGGTTAGCTACCCAAGAGAAAAGAAAATCCGAAAAATACATGTGTTGTCATTGTGATTTGTCAAAAGACTCATTTTATTTGGTTAAAAAGTACTGGTGTGGAATTTTTAGAATTATCTTAAAATAATGTGAAATTAAAACGTTTTGAAATGTTTTAATAAATTAATCAGTTCGTTACATCTATCCTCCAAATGTTTCCAAGAAAGATATGCTTTATACATGGTGGATTCTTTAAATGGAACGGTGCTTCTAGCGACTTTAAGGAAGAGGTTTTAAAAAAAGCTGTAATAATTTTTTACGGACTTGATTAAAAAAAAATTGGGGCCCCCAACTGGAGGCCCAGGGCCCACTAACTATTTGTTTTTAAATGAGAAGGTACCACTTAGGGCACCGTTTTGGAAAGCTTGTTAAAAAAGAAATTTGACGCATTAGTTTTTTTTGACATCTGTCAACGAATGTCTAAAAAATTTCAGAAACTTATTTTTTTGTCAATTGTTTTAGTTTCAAAATAAACTACATATTTCTCTATTTACTAAGCGGAGTAAAGAAAATACCACACAAGAACATTATTGGCGGCCCATTTAAGGGCACCGAAGGCCTGGGGCCTACCAACATTTTTTTCATGAGGAAGTATAATTTGTGGCATCTTTTTAAAAAACTTGTTAAGAGAGAAATTCGATTAAATAAATTTTTTCGACATCTGTCAACCCATGTGTTAAAAATTTTACGCCAATAATATCCTGGTGTGGTAGCGCACGGTATGACTGTCCCAAAAAAATTTAGCTGGGAGTACTCAGCAACTCGTGAGCTACCACAATTCAGGCATGGGATTGCCCCAGCCCAGTTTTATGTATTAACTTTTTAGAACACACTTAGAAATACTTTATGTAGTTTATTTTTAAACTAAAACAATTGACAAAAAATAGGTTTTGTAAAACTTTTGACACATGAGTTGATAGATGTCAAAAAATGTATTTAATCGAATTTCTTTTTTAACAAGCTTTCCAAAAAGGTGCCACAAGTAGTACCTACTCATGAGAAAAATTTTGGTAGGCCCTGGACCTTCACTGAGGGCTCCCAAATGGGCCGCCAATAATGTCCTTGTGTGGTATTTCCTTTATTTCGCTTTGATTTCATTTTTCTCAACAGCAAGTTTAGGTCTTGAAATCCCTGATGCTGCAGCTTCTTGGCTTATTGTAACTCTTGCTGTATGCCTTCCTAATCTAAGAGGTTTGACGACCTCGCGAGGAGCAGCAGCCCCTTTATTAGATTTCTCTGGCAGTTAGCTTCTCTGGAGGGGTCGTCCTCCAGTGTGTTCTGCAGAAGGTTATTCGCTTAGTAAATAGAGAAATATGCTTGCTTATTTTGAAGCTAAAACAATTGACAAAAAATAAGTTTTTTAAATTTTTGACACATTGGTTGACAGATGTCAAAAAAAGCTAGTGCGTTAGGATTTTTTTTTAACAAGCTCTCCGAAAAGGTGCCACAAGTGGTACCTTCCTATTAAAAAAAAGTACTTGGTAAGCCCTGGGCGTCCAGTTCGGGGCCCCAACTTTTTTTATCATGGGCAGAAAGTCCATAAAAAATCATGAAAGATTCGCTTTTTTTAAACCTCTTCCCTAAAGCCTCTAGAAGCATCGTTCCATTTAAAGAATCCACCCTTTATAAAATCGTTCTACTAGCAAAGAAAGTCGGCTGTGTCTTCAATGATAGAATATAGGGTGGCTCAGAAAATATCAACGCTGTTGGAGTATAAATAAAATAGACAAATCCAATAAGAAATAAAAAATACAGAAATATCAGTCCAGTCCGGTTTATTTGGTCCATAATGTGTGGGGTGTGGGTTTTTTCAGTGAATTTCTTTGTAGCGGGTCAATAAAATTTTAGGTTTGGACTCTAGTTTGTCATATTTTAAGGATATTAAAATATACCTACTGAGAGTTTTAACATATTTTTGAATTGGCGCAAAAACTGGCGCAAAATATGGTTTGTAGGGTATCAGTTGAAAGGTAATTTGATTTTCTTTTTAATTGATACAAAATATGGCTTTGAGGTACTTATCAATTGAAAGGTAATGGAGTTTTCCTATATTTTTGGGAAATAGCGGAATTATGTACCTTCGAGAGAATTACCCAGTATTTTTTATTTTTTGCAAAAACTTCTTGGTTTCGTAGAAAAACTTTTTTAAAGTTGAACTTCTCCAACAACGTTCAAAAAATATTTCAGGCGACCAACTTTACAAGGAACGTAGTTGGGTTATGGCCTTACACCTATTCCTAACCTAGGTTTAGTTCATAGATGTCAGTGTCACATATGTTTTGTAAACAAATAAGGGGTGCTCCCGGCCCGGCGACTAAGCTCTACGCGAGCTCTTTTCGCCATCCCCCAGAGCTTCCCCCTCACGCTCCCACTCCACCACGGTCGAGCCTTCCCGTCCTTTGGATAAAGGTCAGGATATCCGACCATTTCAGCATCGGAAGGTGTTACTTCTGCTCCGAAGATTCCCTCTCTGATTCCTCTATAGGCCGGACACCTTGCCTGGTGTGGAATAATCCTCTTCCCAGCACTCTCCGCAAGTTAAGTCCCGCACTACCTTCATCCTTGCCAGGTGCTTTTGGAGCGTGCAGTGTCAAGTGAGGACTCCTATTAGGGGTCTTATCTCTGTTCGTTTCCTGCGCAGTAACCAGTCCCTTCTTGTTTTGCTGAAGCCCTGGATGAGCTCCTTGGCTTGCCTGGCGTCCCCTGTGTGTTGCCACTCCTGATTTTGTCTTGTTTGGGTCCATTCCTTGGTGGCAGATTTCATCTGACCTCTGGTAAATCCCAGACAAGGTCCGGACGTGTGCTTGAGCTGACCCTTTCCTTGCAAGCTCGTCCGCCATCTCGTTACCTGAAACCCAGATAAGTTCAACCTCTTTTTTCCCTGCTAGATACTGGAGGACGTCCGCGCATTCCTGGACCAGTCCTTTTGGCATTGTAGGTTTACAAAGTGCTTTTATGGCAGCTTGGCTGTCCGTGCATATGTAGACCTTATCTTCTGCCCCGGTCCTTAATTCTTCCTCTCGTGCGGCTGCCATTATGGCATATATACCTCCGCCTGAAAAACCGTTGCGTACCGACCTAGTATATTTTTATCTTTTTGCTACAGTACAGTAGATAAGACATGTCAAAAATAAACTATTACAAAAGTAAACATGAGTAAATAAAGTAAGGTAAATTAAAATACTTCCTAAAAATCTATACATATAGGCTTTAACCTAAGTTAAATTTGTTAATAAATATGCATATATAAATTAGATAGACCATATGACAATAAAATTAATTATTTACATAAGTACAAAGAGACATTACTAGACTATTTTAAAATACAGGGCAAGGATATGTTATTAATTATTGGGTACTTATATTTATTTATAGTATATAACCCTATACAAACTTGTTACTAAAAGGGAATATTACAACATACACACTTTTTAAAAAAAAATTTAATTAAGTTTTTCAGTCTGAATTATTAGAGTAGTTTATGAATTCATTTATATTATAAAAAACATGAAATATTAGGTAAGCTTTTAAAGTTTTTTTAAATTTTTTATTGGACTGGATATTCTTAAAGGATTCAGGCAGAATGTTATACTGGTGACATCCAGCATATATAGGTGATTTTTTGTAAGAGGTATGACTGTGTTTCTGCAGATAAAGATTATGTTTTTTTCGGGTATTGTACTGATGATGTTCTTTTTGCAGATTCTTTCTATTTTTATGAATATACTTTAACAGCTTTAAGAGATAAATTGATGTAAGGATTAGTATTTTTTTTTTGTTTGAAGGTTTCTCTGCAGGTATGTAGGTACGGCAGATTAAATAACAATCTATCTATTCTTTTTTATAATAAAAACACTCTATTTACTTCGCAAGCCTGGCCCCAGACTGCAATATTGTAAGACAAATGGCTATGTGCTAAGGCATAATAAGTAGTCACAAGAGATTTTTGATCCAGAGTATTTTTTAAAACTGAGATGGCGTAGTATGCTTTGCCCAATTTATTACACACGTGATTAATATGATAATTAAAAGATAAGTTTTGGTCAATATAGACACCTAGAAATTTTGCGACATTTTTTGTTTCTATTTGGGTTTGATTTAGGTCAAACTTAAAGTTGTGGGATGAGCGATACGTATTAAAAGATTCTACACATATTGTCTTGCTGTAATTAATGATAAGGTTGTTCCTTCCGCATCATCTATCGAAGTCCAACAAAACAAGATTTGCTTTTGCATAGGCCTACTGCGGATTTTCTGCATAAATGACAATACAAGTATCGTCAGCAAAAATGAATATTTGTTCCCTAATATGTTCTGGTAGATCATTAATGTATAATAGAAATATTAAGGGACTCAACACACTTCCCTGCGGATTTCCTATGTCAACATCATAGATTTCGGAAAGGTATTTATCGAATTTAATTTTGAACTGTCTTCCTGTCAGAAATGACATGGTTAGATTGTTTGGGATACCTCTAAAGCGTAATTTTTCAATCTTTTTTGAGATAAAGTTAATGTTAATTGTGTCAAATGCACGAGTGAGGTCAAAAAATATTGATATAACACAGTCATTCTGATCCATTTTCTGATTTACAAACTGAATATAATTAATGCAGGCAGTTTCTATTGGCCAGTCTTTTCTAAATCCATGCTGTGAAGGTGTAAAAATATGATTAAATTCCAAAAAGTTGTTAAATTTTGAAACAATTATTTTTTCAATAATTTTTGAAAACGTACTCAAAACCGAAATTGGCCTGTAATTTTCCATGTGTCTGGCGTTCCCTTTTTTAAATATTGGTACAACAGTGGCCAACTTGAGGTCATCAGGAAATAATCCTGTTTCAAGACACTCATTTATTATTGAAGTTAATGGGTCTATAAAAACATCTACACATTCCTTCACCAGTATTATTGGTATGTTGTCAAATCCGCATGATTTTTTATTTTTTAATTTCAATATTACATTTCTTACATCATCTTTAGTGACCGGAGTTAAGAACATAGATGAATTTGCTTGCAAGGAGGTTGTGCATTCATTATATAGTTGGTTGTGAAAGTGATCAAGTAGTTTATCGCTGACAACACTTGAAAAATAGTTTCCAAACGCGTCAGCAATATCCTTGGGATCTTTTACAATTTTGTTTTGGTACTCAATCAGTTCAATATTATTTTTTACATTACCATTTTTAACAGTTTTGTTGACTAAATTCCAGAGTGTTTTGGTCTTGTTGTAAGAGTTATTTATAAGTTTTCTAGTGTGGTGTTGTTGTTCATTTATAACTTGTTTATTTATTTCTTTTTTGATCTTTTTGTATGTTTTATTAATTTCTTCATTATTGACGGATTTTTTCAATATGTTTAACCCTCGTGAATCATCTAGCCTTTTCAACAGGCCATGCGAAAAAACCACCCTATCATTCTTACGTTTGTCATTTACAGTGATATGTTTTTCTGGACAGGATGCATCAAAAAACCATATTACGTTCTTTATAAAATAAGAAAACATATCATTAACATTATTTAGGTTTCGCATTTGTGAACTATTAAACTTCCTTTTGAACATGCACATAAATTCCTGGATAGAATTATTGTTTACTATTCTAGAATATATCTTTTTATTTTGGGGGATAGAGTTGTTAGTTTTTTGCGGTAGAGTAAAGTGCACAAGCTGTGCATGATGATTTGAAATGCCTGGATCAAAATTATAGGCTTTATATTCTAAAATATTAGTAATGACATAGTCTATGCTGGTGCGATTAGTGTACCTAACAGTGGTTTTTACTCTGGTATCTGCATCTATAAGCGATATTAGTTTATGACAGTTTATTACATCTAAAAGTCGAGAGAAATAATTTTGTACATCCTTTCGGATATTGAGTGGGTAGCTCTTCTTTACCTCCCTATTTCCTATGAATAGACCTGCTCCTCTTAATTCCTTCTGTGAAGCAGATCATGGCATTGCCTGAAAGGTTGACTTCGTTCCTAGTCCATGCCTCTCTAGGTGGATGGTTACCCTGTACTTCCTCTTTTCCCTGATTTTGTATTCTGGGTTTTCGATCCTGTATGCTGAAAGGGGTATTTCCCTTTCCGCTATCCCGGCGATAGCCAGGTGCCCGACCTTTTCGCTTCCCCTTTTCCATAGCCCCGCATTCCTGATTCTTAGGTGCTTTGCCATCGCTTCCCCTGTGATCCAGAGGGGGAGCGGCGGCAGTCCCAGGACAGTATTTAGAGCTGAGTTTGGGGTCGTCCTCATTGCGCCAGTTATGCCTATGGCTGCCAGTCTTTGCAGGCTGTCTAGCTTCCTAGCATTTATATCGGTACTGGTTCCTTTCCACCAAACCACGGAACCGTACTGGATCCTTGGTCGTATGATGGTGGTGTAGATCCAGTGTATCACCTTAGGGCTCAGGCCCCATTTCCTACCTATTACCCTCCTAACTTGCCAGAACGTCCCATTAACCTTGGTCTTCACATGGTCAATGTGAGCGTTCCAGTTTAGTTTGTCGTCCAACACCACTCCCAATTAATTTACTTCCCGCGACAATGTCAGCGGTTGTCCGTACATAGTTGGTAGTTTAAACCCGACTATCTTCCTCTTCTTGGTAAAGAGGATCGTCTCTGTTTTGGTTGGATTTACAGAAATGCTGTTTTCTCGACACCATTCCTGTATTATATTGCATGCTCTCTGCATTCTATTGCAGATCACACCGAGGTACTTGCCGGGTATTATGACATGCCCGTCGTCGGCGTATCCTAGGGCTTCAATACCTTCCTCTTCAAGTCTTCTTAGTAGGCTGTCCATTATGAGACACCATAAGTGGGGCGATAGACAGCTACCCTGGGGGCATCCGTCCTTTACTCCTTTTATCACGGATACGTCCTTGAAGGCTATTTCCACCTCTCTATCTATCTATCTATAGGGTCAACTCCTCTCTCCCTCATTGATCCGCTGATCGACGTGGTTCTAACTTTGTCGAAAGCTGCTTCGACGTCAAAGAAAAGCGCCAAGGCGTACTCTTTGTGGTCTAGAGCTCTCTCAACCTTATGTACAGCTGCTTGGAGGGAGATCGCCCCTTCCAGTAAGTGTGTTCATTCCTGTGTAGAGGGTAGGTATTCAGGGGTCCCTTTCCCGACGAGATGCCTGTCTACCAGTTTCTCTAATGCCTTAATCATGAATGATGTTAGACTTATAGGCCGGAAGGATTTGGCAGCTGTATAGTCTTTCTTACCTGTTTTCGGTATGAAGACTAACTTTGCCTGCCTCCACATAGCTGGAACATAGCCCATTGCTACGCTGGCTCGGAAAATTCTCTTTATGTGTGGGAGTAAAGTTCCTAGGCCTTCCTGCAATAGGGCTGGGAAGATTCCGTCTGGCCCTGCGGCCTTGTATGGAAGGAATCCTTATATTGCCCAAGTGACCGTCTCGTCGGTGACGATTTTATTAACCAGCTCCCAATCTGGGTCAACCTGATCAGTTGCTGGCTGAGCGCTCTGCACTATTCCTTCCCCCGGAAAGTGTATTTCTAGGAGATATCTTAGCGACTCTTCGGCAGAAGTGGCTCACGTTTCGTCCTTTTTCCTGAACATTCCTATTGTTTCCTCCTTATCTTGACTTAGCACTTTTATCAGTCTGGCTACATCGGAGAGGCCCTCTAGCTCTCCACAGAAGTTTCTCCAGCTTGACCTTTTGCTTTGTCTAATTTCCTTTTTGAATTTCCTTTTGGCTTCCTTGTGTGCGTCCCACGCGGTGTCCGTGTCCTCTCTCATGACCCTCCTGAAGGTCGCTCTGGTCTCCTCTCTGAGTTTCTTCAGATCATTGTTCCACTATGGTATCTTCTTCTGGGGGACCGTCTTAAGAGGGCACCTTGTAGCTTGTTTAGTTTCTCCTCCAGCTCTTCTTTACTAGAGATTTCCGATAGTTCGGTATCCAAATCTCGTTCTAGGCTTTCCTTATAGGTGGTCCAGTTTATTTGCCTCGGATTTCTTCTTTTCGACTCTTCCGGCGTCTCTTTTGAGATGTCGAATTCGATCATTCTATGATCAGAGCTCGATATCTTTGCCGAGACATTCTTTTCCTTTATCTCATTCGATATACCTTTTGTTGCCACTGTTATGTCCAGGACCTCGCGGCGTTTACTGACCACAAAAGTTGGCGCGGTACCTCTATTCATTACCTCTAACTCTGACCCGCATAGATATTCTAGCAGAGCTTCCCCCCTCCGGTTAACGTCTGAGCTGCCCTACATTTACTAATTCCTCTGATGTTGTTAGCTCCGCGCTATCGTATGGTAAGTATGCGCTACAGATTAGAATTTTACGTTTGTTATTGTTACTATCGTTGTGACATCCTTGGACCCGATCTGTGGCACTGGCACAGCGTTGAGGCCCTTGGTGGTCATTATACAGCTCCTCGGATTCTCCTCTTTGCCGGTGTGGATGGTGTAGCCGGCCGTCCTCAGTCCCCTGATTTTGTCCCTAAGAAGTAGAGGTTCTTGTATCAGAATAACGTCTCATCTCCGCCGTTCTGCCGCATGAACTAGTTCTCCGGTAGCGGCATGGCAGTGGTGGAGGTTAATCTGGCTTACCCTTAATGTCTCCATGGCGAGGCTCTTATGGTGACGGTGTTGCTCCTCATTGCTTCCCCTTGTGTGTTCGGTCGGCGGGGGGTCCTTTGGGGGCGCGCCGGGCTGCCGCACTATAGCTGTGACTCCTGATACCGAAAAGGTCACAAGCTCATAGTACAGGGTCCAACCCGCCTCCTGCAGTCGATCCACCACTTCCCGACTCACCCGGCAGGTTAGGTGCCACCCTTCTGGTCCTCCTGTCGTGGAGACCTGCTTCCACTCTCTGACTTCCATGCGGCGGTTCTGAAGATGAAGGACACGCAGCAACCTTGCCGTGTCCACTTCTTCCTGGCTTCTGCCCTAGAAGCTAACTCTCTCTGGCCAAGGTGTCTCGTCCGCTCTGGTAGGAGTAAACGTGGCACCGTCGACCTCGAGGGTTTGCTGAGCCAGTCCCTGGTTATGGCGTCATGAGCCGAGACCAGGAACCATTCCGGTTCTACGATCCCTGAATTGTGGAAGCGAAGTTCCGGTCCTGGTTGATCCTCAGAAGGACCCTCTATGGTCATAGCTTCCACTAGCGCTTTCCTCAAGGATATTGCCTCTGTCTCTTCCACTCTTCCCCTTTCCCTGTAGGACTTGAACACCACCTGTAGAGCTGGATCTTCCCTTGGGGGTGGATCCCTGCTCCCAGAGGGGGCTGTTGCTGCACCGGGTTGCTTACCAGAGGGGACCCGATCTTTCCTCAAAAGAGGGGATTGATTCTTCTCCTGGTCACTTTCCGACTCAGTTGGTCCTCTAGGTTTCTTCCAGGGCGCCCTTTCTGGAGGGGTCTGGCTATTATCCTCCCGGGTTCGCTTCGGACCACTTGGGAGGTCAATGTACCGCCTCATTTCTTCTTTCTTCCTGCCTCTCTTCTCTAGCCTTGGCCCCTCGGGAGTGTTTGGCTGGAGGTAGGTGGAGTTCCCGATATCCCCGACGAGATTTGGGGTATACCCTCCTCCCGAGCTCTTCCTTTCCTTGCGCTTTACTTTCATTGGTATTTCCTTCCATAATTGCGTCCGAGACGCGGGTGGGGGGTTGTGTACGGTTTGCACCATGTTTTGTCAGTGTGTTCTGTGTGGACATGTTCTTCAGGTGGTCCTGGTCCCGTCCAGGCGCCACCTGGTACTACTAGGCAGTCCAAAGTTTTTTCACCGAGCGATGGGGCAGCCCCGTTCAATCTGGCTAGGTTGTCCGCGGACCCCTCCCAGTCGGCGGCATGGGCGCGCTGACCCACTTTATTTCCCCGCTACCTCTCCGACTCGGCACCTGTCTGAGGTACCGCCCGGTCTCCGGCAACGGAAATCCCCCCACCCTCCTGCATGTCGTGATGTGTGGGTGATGTCAGATGTTGTGTGTGTGGTGCTTGTAGCTACGCTCTTAGTCTCACCTCTCATCTGAAGCCTTCTGGTAGAGGATTCTCTATCAGTAGCAGCAAACTGTAAGCCCTCAGAATCATAGAAGTACGCAAGCCTCACCACCATGGCAAGGTGACTTACCCATGAGGTAACTTAAATTAAGCTAATTTAATATGTAAAATAGTGTACAAATCAAAACAACTTACAATTGTATCTATGTAAAAAATCCTTTCAAAGTAAACACAAAATTAAGCACAAACTCGCGAAAACGCTGACCGGTAAAACAAATAAACAAGAACCATCCATCATATTTTCATAGCAGGGCACAACCATTATTCCAAGTAAATAATCCACCAAGCGTCTGATGACGTCACACTCACACCTTCGTTTTGGAAATTGAACTGAATCGATAGTTAAAATCATTTTTTTTTCACATAGAAAACCTAACTTTTTCGAAGAAAGAAGGATTTGGTGGTTTTCTTTGTCCTGTATGTTTAATAATCGAAAAAAGGTAATATTTTTTTATGGACCTACCTTGTGGGGTATAAAAATTGAAAGATACCTAATTGGCCCCATATTGTAAACAAAGTTAACAACAACATATTTTTGAAGTAGCGCAATGGTGTGTAAAAATTGAAAGGTAAATTTTTTGATTCTTAAAATCAAGTTATAAAAATAAACCACTCATAAATATACCGGTTTATGCGTTTGTCTCTGCAACATAGGGAATCTACCGTATATTCCTTCCTGTACTTTTTAGACCGTTGTTTCCTGAGCACAGTGTAATTGTCTAGTACATTTTTACATTATTTAGCAGAAATTAAACCAATGAAACGTAAAAGTGGGTATTTTTTAATTTTCAAAGCAAAATAAATCTAAATTTAAAATCACCACATCAAACTTAAAGATGTGAGATTGGGCTGGCATAATACCATTTAATTGTGTTTTTTTTTTATCACTTTCGTTCAAACTTTCCTGAAAATTTCTTGATAGTAAAAAAATTATTACTGTTTCTATTGTTTATCAAAGTACAGTACGAATATGTTTTCAATGCATACAAACCCTCTATAATGCGGAGGCAAACGTATAACCCGGTAAGTGATTTATAATATGTCAAATCACACTTATCAAAAAAAAATGGTGCTAGCAGGCACGTATAGCCCCATAAAATCTTTAAAAAACATAAAAATCGCATTTTTCTAAAAAAAATTTTCTTGGTTCAAAATGCAATTATCTACCTTAATGTGAAAACCGCGTGTCGTTAGCTGCTACGGTTCGTGTGTTAAAAATTTTTAAAAAGTTTAATCCCCTCTCCTACCCTCTTGCCAACCTTCCACCTCAAAACTAATCAGCTCTGCGCCTGGTTACCAAGAATTTTTGTGCCAAATTTGATAAAAATCGGTTAAGCGGTTTTTGAGTAATCGTGTTATCGACAGAGACCATGACAAAATTTTGTATTTAGTTCTTTTTTAACACAAAGAACTTATTTTTAGTGGCCTTATTTTCTTTGACTTCTGATATAATAAAGACGAAAAACCTATGTATTATTTCGAAATCAATCAATCAAATAATTATGAAACTTTTGAATCTAAAGTTTTTTTCGTTCAAAATATAACGTTACACCCGGTACGATATTAAACACCTACTTATATTAGTAAGATCGAAATTATTATTTATAATTATTTTTATATTATTTTTTGTCCCTAGAATTCTTTAATTTGTGAGTTTTAGGTCTTTAATGGAAATCAAGTACGAAACCCTTTTGGAGGAAGAAATGTTAGTGAAAAACCGTGCGGTCAAAAGAGAACCCTTGGGTAATAATAATAAACTGAAAATGGGTAAAAAATCTCAGACTTACAAAGAAAAAAAAATTAGAAGACGATTCCACGACGATCTTAAAAAGTCTAACACCACAAAAATTAGAGGGAATCAAAAGGCTAACAATTGGACTTGCAAATTTTGTTTTGACCAGTTTGCTACCCGTAAAGATATGTTCATACACAGGAAGGAACATACTGAAGAAGATAAAGTTACCGGGGAAATGATCAAGTATATTTACGATGAACATTATGACATTTATGTCTGCAATAATTGTTCGGCTGAATGCCAAGACATTGAAGAGATTGAAAAACATGTTGCTGAACATGAAGAAAAATTTCGATGTGAAATTTGCGAAGAAGATTTTTACGGACCCATGAACTATTCTATTCATGCTCAAAAACACAAAGAAGACAAAATGTTTCCGTGCCCATGGTGCACATATACTTCTGCGAAGAAAGAAGCCATGCAAGTGCATATTAATAGGTTGCATTTACAAATTTATGACTTTCAATGTATCAAATGTGGTAAATGTTTTAACGACGCCTTGTCGTTTAAAGAACATGAAAACGTCCATTTAAATATCAAACCATTTGGATGCGTGGTCTGTAGCAAGCATTTTCATTACTCTAGGTACCTTCTTTCCCATCAAATGAGAAGTCATACAGTAAGGGTCCTGGATGAACATTCCAAGACTCAGTGCATGATTTGTATGAAAATATTTGCAAGAGAAGAAACACTTGAAAAGCACATGGAAAAGCACAAAACTATAAGAACTGGTCCATTTGAAAAGAAACATCTGTGTGATGTTTGTGGTCAAGGATTTTCAAGACCTGATAAACTCAAAATCCACTATAGAAAACACACCGGTGAAAAACCTTTTTCATGCATTTATTGTAGTAAAAGTTTTATCAAAAAAGACTATTTAATCATGCATGAAAGAATTCATAGTGGCGAAAAACCTTACTGTTGTAATGTTTGTGGAAAATGCTTTAATCAAGGAGCCCCGTTAAGAATTCATTTGAGGAGTCACACTGGCGAAAGACCTTATCTTTGTCCCTATTGTGGTGGGGGATGTGTTTCGAGAGGAGCACTCAATAGTCATATTAAGAGCTGTATTAGTAATTCTAATAATGCTACAAGTAATATTATACTTGCGTAGGTTTTTCTATATAACTTGCCAATTTTGTGGCATAGTTATGTTGTAAAAAGAATGCTTTCTATCACATTAAGACACACTTATTAAAATAATTTGTTTTCGTAAAGGGTATTTATTTCATTTACTTGTAAAGTAGCCAAATTTCTGCCACACAATTTACTTTTCAATTTAATTCTATATCTATCTATTTAGTGCAAAAACTATATCAAGCAAGCGTTTAGTGTATCTGCCTGGATAGACTGAACAGTCGCGATCTTAAAACCATAGTTAAATAATTGGTTGTAAACCAAATAAATTAAGTAGGAGCAATTGCGGAGAACAGGATTAATAAAAATTTAGCGCCATAATAAATTTACCGAAAAGATTTGTAAATATGCTTGTGTAGCTCCTTTATAACTCCTCTAGGTTTTTAAAGCAGCAGTAAGCTCCAAAGATCTTCCCACTACTAACAAATGAATCGGATGAAAGGATTTCCGAATAGCCAGTCAAAACCCCAGTTCCTCGATAGCTCAGTAGTTGGTAGAGCATTATACTGGTATTCTAGAGCTCCCGGGTTCAAATCCTGGTCGAGGAAAAACTTTTTTCCGATTTATTCCTTCACCCTTTGCCCTCTACGCCACAAATCTTTTCTGTAAATTTATTAGGGCGCTAGATTTTATGCTATAGGAAAATAAACAAATCTTGCCAAAGCAGTAATATTTTGTTTTGAGTTCTCACCACTAGTGTCAAAACAAATGTCAATCGTAAATCATTAATAAGAGCTATCGCTGTTTAACACGAAGGACCGTTAGTAATTTATTTGAAGCCTTTCGTCCCCTTACGTTCTCAAAACGCTTTTGAACGATTGTTAATAAAAGTTAGGTAATATTGCAGAAAAATAAATCTTTTATAAATTTATTTTTTCATAAAATGGAAAATGCCTTAAAGTAACATACTTTTTTTTGCTTGTATGTAACCAGCCAACTTCTCTTTATTCGTAATTTAAAATATTTTAAAAAATCAGAAAAACTCTCATTTAATATTTCAAAGGTTACTAGATAAACATTTTGTTTATAATAAGAAATGTAGTAAGCAACTAATTCTGCTTCAATGTAAATGTAATTTTCAAAAAAAAAACGAATTAAAAATATTGATCTTGAAAATGTTGTTAATACTTTCGCTACGAATCATAATAACAGAAGAATCTTACTGCTTTAGGCTACTTTAATTACCTTTTTTGAGGGAAAGCTCGCTATTCATTGATTTTGTTATTTATTCACCCTCATTAAATCCCATTTTAAATTTATCAACTCCAGAGCCTAGGATATCTGTAAAGATAATTCTATCTGTCTCCGTAGACGCGCTTAATTTTCCTTCAAATTGAAGGTACATCTGCCGATTCTGCAATTTGACAGATGGTACAGTTACCATTACCTTTTTTGAGGGAAAGCTTGCTATTCATTGATTTTGTTACTTGGTTATGTTGATGATTTTAACTAATAATATTTAAAAAAATAACTACCTATTAGACTTTGCCACTATACTTCTCTGCTTTTTATTAACTCAATATATAATACCACACAATGACTTTTATACAGAGTGTTTCACAACTTATGTCTAAAAATGAAAGACGTGATTCCTAATATTGGTCGGTGTTAAAAATGACCATTCATTTCGCTTAAATTTGTTCAAAATTTTTCCCAAAAAAGTAACCAAAAATGTGCTAAAACCTTTTCTTCGCCTTCTACTGTACATTGAAGCTTATAAACAAAGTACCTAACAAAAAACAATCATCAAGCAAGAAAGTGTGTTACCCGCTTCGCTCTTATTTCCGTATCGTACCACAGAAAGTAAACAAACTGCAATATTAGCTGATTCAGTTTTGAATGTCACGTCGCGTTGTGTTGCGGATTATTAGTTTTTTTAGAGATTTTGTTTTGTGTTTTGTTGTAAAAAATTACATGCAACTATTTATTTCTTGAGAAATTAAACAGCGAACTAGTGGATATTGTTTTAATTTATAACGAAGAACAACAAACCGCCGCAGAAGCTTACCGAATTTATTCCTGTGTCCCCTTACTTTAATAGAGGTATGTCATTATTTGACCTTTTTATTTAGTTATGAGAATATTCAGCGATTAGCGAATATAACCAGTCATTTGCATACTTTTAGCGGAATGTCTTGGAAAAATGTTCCCTAATTGAAACATTTTTAAAGAAGCGCTTAACAACGGCGTAATCGTTTTTTTTTATATATATTTTTGTATTACTTGTAGGCCACTTAATACGCTCCAAAAGTTTCCGACATAAGTTGTGAAACACCCTGTACATAAGTTAAATTAAATGTAGTAACAAAATAATAATGTCAAAAGAAGGTCCTCCCATACATTTTTCTGGCCCTGTCTGCCCCCCCCCCCCCTAACTGATATAAAAAGTAATTAGAGGATTATCTTCATTCCTATAAATAATTATAAAAAACTAGCTTGCTTTCTGTTAAAACATAGGCCATTCTTACCTAGAATGTATCATAATATCTATTTTAAAATACCTACATACATTGTCACCTACGCTACCCGTCAGCCAAAGCATATTGCAAGTTTCTGCCTTTGGAAAAAATACATGTTTTCCCAGCCAGAAACCCCTCGGGAACGAGTTCCTGACGGAGAATGGGTGATTATAAAATACCAATTATTCCAAGAGAATGAAAAATATAAGGTGGTTCAAAAAAAAACTGCACACATTTTTATCTGCATATTTTTTAAAACTTGTCCGATTTTTATGGTTGATAGCTTTTTGGAAAGCTAGGACATTATGCTTTCTTGTCCTGTATTAAAAGTTTGCAATAAAACACAAGGTGGCAGACGCGTTTAAAAAATAAGTATTTTTGACCCCCCTGCGAAAAACTTGTGTGCTCCACTGCCACGATTCACGTAGCCGACCGACGGACTCATTGGCCAAAAACTATATTTTTTATCAATAATGGTGCATTCTCGGTAAAATAAACTTCTTTCTCTGTTGGCTAGAGAAAACAAAGCAACTCGTAATACTTGATTCAGTCTAAAATACAGTGTTTTGTGTTTTGGACCATATATCACACGACCTAACCCGATGCAACCCAGAGAAGATAAATAAAATTTAGTGGGGACACAATAAAGGCATCATTTGCATTGCTTGATAAAATAATTGCTTAATATAAGTTAAAAATGGTACGGGCACTTCTATAATAGGTGTACGTAACCTAAGAAACCGAGAAAAAGCATTATATCTTGGCTTGCGGGGCCGAAAGGACAGCGATCCAAATTTGGACTATATAGTCGAGTAACCAAACATCCCGAGTGTACAACTCATAGTGAGCCCAAGGTTTATACACCAATATAAATATTTATATCATGTATATCCAAAAGTCATGTTGTCATTCAAAAAAATTCCTGAACTGTCGAATATGGCAGATTCAATATGGCGACCCAGCCTTTCGTAATTTCTTTATCATTTATGTAATTTTAATCAAGCAGAATACATTCTGTCTAAAATGTTCCATATTATAATGAAATTCAATAAAAAATGACATATATATAAAAATAAAAACTAAACTTATTTTTTTTTAATTTTCTTCTTTTTTATTTATTAATTTTCTAAATGAAAAAAAGAAAACAAAATCATTTTATAAACTAAAAATATACAAAACATATGGACCTAACTTTAGATTTTTTCTTGGAAAAACGCAAAAGTTTCTTAATGTGCACCTCTTAAAAACTTCATAGCCTATTAGTATACTTAAATAAAATCTATATGTTTGTAGCGGATTCATAATGATAAATACTTTATTTTAGTTAGGATTTGTGTGTGTTGAGGCAAATTTTTATATTATTTAAAAACCACTGACAAATGAACAAATTTTTTTCTTTAGAAATTTACGCAGTGGGTTTTAACATATTTTTGAAAAAAATTCCTTAACTTAGTGGCTAAAAACCCAAAAAAAGTAGTTTTGGTAATAGTATACTTGGCTTAATTTTCACGCGGTTCTTTAATTGATTTGAAAAACAATTAATTTATTTTATTTAACACAATAGTTTATTTTACGACAGCTAATTTTATATAAAGGGTGTCATTCGGACGCTTTTTTATAAATAAACATAAATGTTTGATAATATTAAATTAAGATCGTTAAATATAAAAATAAAATACATTTGGCATCACTTTACCGCACTTATTCGAATGCAGAAAGCTGCTACTTTTGCGCACTTCAAAATGTTGACAATTTTTAAAAAATATTTGTTAAAAAATGTTAATGTTCCTTATTAGATTGGTTTTTAAAATCATTTATTTTCATAACACTAAAGGTCTAAATTTTTTAATCGTTTTCTTGATTTTCTTCATCTAAAACAAAAATAATTGGTGCAAGTGGTATAGTATAAAAGTCAATAGTTTTTATGTAGGGTGATCCAAAAAAAAGCGGGACTTTCTTAACTGTCCATTACTAAACTTTTGTCCGGGCTAAGACATGAAACTTTAAGAATTTAATGCCAAAATTGACAATATGTGAAAATCCATGATGGCGGACAATTCAAAAAATTAGGTATTTTTGACCCCCCTGCAAATTTGTTATGAGCGCCACTGGTAAAAAACTTAATTTTTAATTAAAGCATTATGAAAATCAGAGAAATACACACCTCAATTTATTTTTTCCAAGCAATTTGTGATTTGTAAGTCGATAAATTTGTGATTTGTAAGTTGACAAAGAACCAGGTACCATTAACATGGGAAAAAAGGTTTCGGCCAAATTCGCGACAATACAAACTGGGATTTATGATACAGAGGGCTTCAAAAGTTATAATATGCATGTAGAGTTTTTTTTCATTTTGGGTAATTTTTTTAAAACATAGAATAAATATTTTAAACATGTTTCAATCGAAAATATTATCACAAAGTCTTCATAATATTTCATAATTTTCTTCTTTTTGTCCCATTTCAAGCCAAGTGAATATTTCATGTAAAATGGACCCTACAAACAACATAATTTTTGATCACTCCGTATGTTTATGACAGATTAACTATCAAATATTTTTAAGCTTCTAATGCAAACCGTACCGGTATTTTAAAACCTTGTGTATTATTATTTGTATTGTCGAAGATCTTAACGAAGTAAAATAACAAATCCATTAGAAGGTGAGTTATATTATTTAATAAACCATGCCTAAATAGGAAAAAAATAAGAAACACTTAATAACAATTTTTGGACACCCTGTATAATATAATTTACATTAAAAATTTAAGGATTTTTCATGGGACCATTTTTAAAGTATAAATACTAAACTTGTTTAAAAAATTGCCTAAATTGAAAAAAAACTCTACCTACGTATGACTTTTAACGCCCTCTGTATCTTGAAACCCAGGATAATTTTAATTATACTAGCAAAAATTCTAGAGACGAATCAGGAAAATCAATTTAAAGAAAATATTTTTAAAAAAGGAAATGGATTTATTACATAAACTGGCTTAAAAGAGGAAAATGTACGGAAAACATGACATTTTAAACACCCTGTATCTTAAAAACGGCTCGACAGATTGATTTTTTTTAAATTTTTCTTACGAGATCAAGTACAAAAACATATAAAAATTTCACTGAATTTGGTCGGGATCTTTTTCCCCATGTTAATGGTACCTGGTTCTTTGTGATTTTTAAGTTGGCAAACCAAGTTAACTCAATCGAGTTAAACCAACCCAATCAAACCAACCCTACACTCTGACTCGCGATTCTAGCGTGATGCAATCGTATTATAAATTCGACTTTTTCGATTCGGTGAAATTGCGGTTCGGTCAAATTAATTTCGACCCTTATACGTTTCGGGTTTTTTACGGTTCGACGATCATATTATGGTCCGACTAATTTCCCTTCGCCAAAATTACGTTTCGGGTTTTCTGCTTTCGGCTACATTATGGGCTTCCCCGTTATCATTATATTATGTTTATTTATAAAGAGATATAGGGTGTATTTTATATGTAATTCGAACACTCAGTAACTTTTTTATTATTAGTAAAAAGGGTTATCAGAAACAAGGTTGAAAAATTACCGGATTTAAAAAAAAATACCGTCTTTTTTAAAAGGGCTAATTCTTACTGAAAAGCGATTAACGAAAAGGCAACCGCGAGTAATCAGTTTTCAAGTTGTTTATTTAGCATGTTTAAAAATACTGCAGGCGAAAATTTGTAGGAAAATTACACCAAAAATTTCATTCTTGATTTGAAATTCAACCAAAATCGTAAATATACTGGAGAGCAAAAAAAAATGCAACCCCATGTATATGGATAATTATAATTATTTGAATGAAAGTTATTCGTGTGTATACCTTATTTTAAAAGAAATATTTGATAAATTTTTTGTCTTCTAATCTTTCCTTTTTTCACAGATTGTTTCTATTAATTTTCAAAAACAACCAACACAAAATAGTAGTTTTAACAACTAGTGGCGAAAATAGTGCTTTTTTTACAAGCGTTGGTTTAAATATCGAGCGCAGCGAGGTATTTAAAAACGCGAGTAAAAAAAAGCACAGTTTAGCCGCGAGTTGTAAACACTATTTTTTTTAATACCTTTATGAAAAAATCCAAGAAAAACAGGAAAATACTTTTAAAAATCTCGAACGAAGAGAACTTCTTGCAACACACCATCTTTACACTATAAATCAAGGCGGCTGGTAAATGAAATAACAATCGTTTCCATAGCGATTTGTCTTTTTACTCGATGACGTTCATTGTTGCGACATTTTATTCTTTGACAATTTGATATTTTGACGATATTTTTAAATGATTTTTTCGTAAATATTTAATGAAAACTGGCGAAATGGCTTAATTCTTAGGCAAGAGTAATTAGATTTTTTCAATATTACTATTTTCCGCTATTTTTCTTTAACTTAGGCTAAAAAACGGACAGAAATCTTTTTTTGCACCCGTGATCAAAAAAAAGTTTTTTTTGCATCGGTAATCAAAAAAACCATGCTTTAGTTATCTGCAGACAGTTCCTAAAATCATGTTTTTGATGAAGGTATAAAAAAAGACCTTTTCTGAAAATTTTAATTCATTTTTCTCGTAGTTTTTGGTCTTTTTAGATTGCTTACAGTTTACTTAAAAAATAAAAATGCGAAGAGCACGCGGTCGCCGTCAATTTCATCATCTAAACGACTTCGAGAAAGGACGCATCGTGGGCATGAAAGAGGCTGGTTTTGGTTTACGGGAAAGTGCAAGAACGGTTAATGCCAATGCATCAACAGTGTTAAGAGTTTTGAGAAGGTGGTTTAATGATGAGACTTATAGACGTCGACGTCGTGCAGGTTCTGGACGCCCTAGATTATTACAAGGTCGTGATTTACGGCATCTCAGACTTCTTGTTCTCAGAAATCGACGGGACAGTATACGTCAAGTAAGAGATGTTCTAGTTGCAGCTACAGGACGAGTGTTTTCAAGGATGACAGTTAATCGAAGATTGCTTGGTATGGGGCTGAGGGCTTACCGTCCGCTTTTGGTGCTCTCTTTGACCCCACAACATAAGCCTCGCCGCTTGGAGTAGTGCACAGCTCGGCAAAACTGGAACGACGAATGAAATACCATAAACTTCAGTGACGAATCCAGGTTTTGTTTAGGCGGCCATGGTGGACGCATGAGGGTTAGGCGATTTCGAGGTGAGAGACGAAATGTAGACTTTGATGTTGAATGTGATACAGCAAGACAGCAAAGTATCGTGGTATGGGGTGCTATATTTCTGACTGCTCGGCGATAAATCGATGAAGTGCTGCAGCCAGTTTTACATCCCAACCTACAAACTATCCCAAATGCGATCTTTCAATAAGACAATGCCAGACCGCATATTGCTCGTCAAACAATGGACTTCTTACATGAACTTGGCATAGAGACTTTGGAATGGCCAGCAAGATCGCCTGACTTGTCGCCTATCGAACACGTATGGGATATGATAGGGCGCAATCTTAGTCGATTACCACGTCCCCCTGGAATCTTAGATGAACTCTGGCATGCCGTAAGGAGGATTTGGATGAGTGTTCCTTAATATGATATAGACCATCTTAACGCCTATGGTTTATCAAACCAGGAATTTATCAGACCGTATTTAATAAAAAAATTTATCGTAAGAACGATTCACCATAGAAACTGCAATTTGTCAAACCAATTTTTTGTCCGAACCTTATTTCATCAAACCTATACAATAACAAATTCGAAATATTTAACAGACCCGTTTTTAATCGAACCATTGTTCATCAAACTCATTCAATATCAAACCTGGAATTCGTAGAACCTGTAATTTATCAGGAAAAATTAAGTTGATTGCGCATTCGCCAATAACACATGAATGTAAGACGGGTGAATGCAAGTGACATCTATACACAAACTATTGAACGCAACCTGTAAGTATGCGCGCGTGACAGCGACAAATGCATCGTCGTGTCGCTGCGCCACCTGCGTTTACGCCTCCGGTTCATGTGGTATTGGCGAATGCGCAATTAATTTAGCAAAAATTTTCTGATAAATTACTGGTTTACGAATTCCGGGTTTGATATTGAATGAGTTTGATGAACAATGGTGTGATTAAAAATGGGTCTTACAAATTTCGAATTTGTTATTGAATGGGTTTAAAGAAATAAGGTTCGGATAAAAAATTGGTTTAACGAATTGCTGTAACGGGTTTGATTTTGCACATTCTGGTAAACCGTGGGCGTCCGATCGTCTTATTTTGTCAATGCCCAATAGAACAAACGAGTGCATAAATAACCATGGAGGAGCTACTCATTATTAATTATTTGATGATTATCATGGAGGAATCTTGTTGGAAATGTAGTCAAATATATAGTAAGATCATCCTAATGTATTAATATATAAATAAATTACTTTAAAAATATTTGTCCTTTCTGGTGTTGCATTTTTTTTTGTTCTCCAGTATATATCAATGGCGTCATAGCGAGGCACGCGAAAGTTTTTGAGAAAGTTAAACTAAAAATGACATTTTTCACAAAAAATTGTAAATATCAATAGTGTTAAAGCGGCGCAGTCGAAGACTTTTGCAATTTATGAAAAAAATATTCTTAAAATTTTTGGATTTTTAAAAGTTTTTCTAAATTATTTAAGAGTGAACTTTAATCCTAAAAACAGATAAACCGTACATTAAAAATTAACAAAATTTTGCACAGCGGAGGCTTCTTGTATCCGCCACAGACCATTCGCGTGAGTTTTTAAATATATATTTATATATATCTTGTCTTTATTAAGTTTTTTAAAATAATCGTTAATTTTAAGTAATAAATAATGGGAAGAAGTGCATTTTTATTCAAATTCACCCTTAAAGAAAAAGGAGAAAAATAAAATTTTCACGATTGGCATTCTTTCCAGAAGGCTTCAACAAAACAATAAGATGACTTAAGTTTTGTTTTGATTTTTTTTGTATTTTACATGAAATGACCGTAGATTTCACGTCTGGTAATAAGTAACTGCCAATTACCAATTTTGGTACAAAATGAGCGTATATTCTGGTTATTACCAGGCTCGTGGTAACACTGTCATTGTAATACGTGGGTATGGTATAGCACACATGGGGGGGGGGGGAATTTTCTTTGCTACTCCTTTCTTGGAACACGTACTACCGGTTATAGAATTTTAGTGTTTGGATTTTTTGTAGAGACACAATAATTATAAATTTTAATATACCAGAATATTTATTATTATTTGTTTTTAATAGTGTTATTTAAACTATTTAATGTTGACTACTATACTACTACTACTACTTCTTTAAACTTCTTAACAATCTTATTAATAAAAACAGCGTAGATTACACAGCTCAGGGGAAAAAAGTAAGGAAGGGGTAGACAAATTTATTGCTTAATATTATTACAAAGGGATTACAAGTACATTTCAAATTTTTATATATTAAAAACAATAGACTGAGAGTAAATTATAAAAAAGTGGGATTTTTATATATATATATATATGTATTTTTTAAAATTTATTAAAGTTTTTTGTTTGCGGGAGTTTTCAAGTTAGATGTTTCCAAGTTAGATGCAGCAGAACAAAAAAGAATCTGGTAGGGTGATCTTGGGCATTTATGGAAAATATAGGCCCCATCTCAAGGTGTCTTCGCTGCTGCTTATTCTGAACGCACCCGTCGTAGAAAGCGCTACCACGAAAATGTCAGCCACTCAACCTCAAAATTCTCCATGCAGATAACGAAACAGAATATGGCGGGTTCTTTCAGCGAGGCAGCAGTGACCATATCTGGCAAAAATACTACTAATAAGACTTGTAAGTACTTGACTACTATAACATATATAGTTTTAAATTTAACACGCATGAAAGTGCGTTTGCATGTCAGTTTCTTTTTATTAATTACCTTTTATTTTCGTTACCAGTAATTACAGACGAAATGTTTAAATAGAGGAGGCATCCAAACAATAAGAAAGTAAAAAGAAAATCTTTGAAAATATAAACAATCTATAAGTTGGCAGCTCTGTTACTGACGTATCGGTAATTCTTTACAATTAAGGGAGCTATTAAATATTACTAAGGCTTTGATAACTACCATTTAATTTTTGAGGTGGTTGCCTTGACTAATTTAAAATTTTTTGTAGGGCAGAATGTGCAAGGCATAACCAACCGAAAAACACCAAGGTTCAAAAAAATATTTTAGACAAGGCATTTTCTAATGGCGGAAATCATAAAATAGCCGATCGTAGAAAGAGCGGTCCTGTGAAAGGCAAACGAAAAAATTTAGATCCCGAAAATATAGTCCGCAATAACACCAACAGCTTAAAAACTTTGAAGAGTAAAGGAAAATCATACAGCTCTTCTGCGTCTGATCCTAAAAAATGTAATCCTTCAATTGTTAAATCTGATAAAAGTATTTCGGAGTCTTCTTTAAGTTATTGTTCCGATGATTCAGAAAAAGGTGATGGGTTGAAACACCGAAAAAAAAATGTCTTTAAACGTAAAGTTTTTACTTGCAAAAAGTGTCTTTATACATTTCCTACTAGACGCGAATTCAACGTTCATTTAAAGACTCACTCCAATGATACAGTACGCAATACTTTTCGATTTACTTTTGGTTTGTATTATTGTAACAGATGTTCTTCTAACTTTAGTACTCAAGAAGAGGTAGAAAAACACATTAAAAAAAGTCATGAAGAATCTTATACTTGTGAAATTTGTAATAAAATCGAAATTAATGCATTTTCGTTTGCAATTCATGTGAATATGCATACCAAAGATAATACTTTTAATTGTCCTTTATGCAATTACAAAGCGTCTTTAAAAAGTTCTCTTAGAGTACATATACGTAGGACTCATTATAAGGAACATTATTTTACATGCGGCAAATGTGGTAAAGGATTCAACGATGCAACTCTTTATAGAGACCACGAGAATAAGCATCTTGGAATTAAGCCTTTTTTCTGCGTTGTTTGTAACAAAAACTTTTCATATACCAAGGGACTAATCATGCATCAAGTTAGGCAGCATACCGTTAATATCGATGGTGTGTTACCTACAGATCAGTGCCCTTTTTGCACCAGGAAGTTTAAAAAAGAGAAAAGTCTTCAAAATCATATTTTTACGGACCACAAGTACGGTAAAATCCGAGAAAAACATATTTTATGTGATATATGTGGTAAGGGTTTTATAACTAAAGATAAGCTTAAAATTCATTATCGAAGTCATACCGGAGAGAAACCTTACTCCTGCCGATATTGCATGAAATGCTTTGCTAAAAAAGACTATTTAATCATGCACGAAAGAGTTCATACAGGAGAGAAACCATTTGCCTGTCAATATTGTGACAAGCGTTTTAACCAAACGGCTTCTTTAAGACTTCATGTTCGAGGTCATACTGGACAAAAACCTTATGATTGTGAAATTTGCGATAGTAAGTTTATTTCCCGCAGTGTTTTAAATAAGCATAAAGAGACATGCAACGGTATGTAGAAAGCTGTACGAAAATAAATTTTGTATTTAAAAATTAATTAACAATTTAGTTAAAGGTCCATTACACTTTAAGACATATATTTCATAAAAATCATTATTAGTTGCAACGTTAACAGGAAAAATACATCTTGAAAGATTGCAGAGAAAAAACATTTTTAACTGTTAAAACAGTAATTCTAGTTGAGTATATAAAGCAAACATAACTTTTAATTTATATCTGAAAAATATTATAGGTGTAACGAGTTTACGAACTAATATTTTGTGTAATTTTTTATTAGTTACTCTTTCTTATTTACTGATTTTGTAGCAACTTTATTTTTTATTAAAAATATTTTCCAGTATTTTGTATTCTTTTAAGCCATCTATAATCACGAATTGTATAGAGTCAAATTATTTTAGTAAATTAACAAGACTTTAAAAAAGATCTTTTACAAAATATCAATACGTCCTTTAAATCCAAAATAAAATTTCGTTGCTATGAAAGCTATTAGCTTGATTGGTACTTTTGTGTAGAACACTAGAGAGGCGATTTAAATACCGATTTTACTATCAAATACTATTGGTAGCTTTAACCATAGTAATACAACAAAAACCACATAGACTAAAGCGTGTAAAGTCACTAAAATATAAATGGGTCCTTTATTGGCTGCGTGTACAATTTGTATAAATTGAAGTGAAAGGCAGTTTTGTATTTTTGTGCAAAAATATTTAATTTTTAATAATCAGCGAACGCTTTCGGGCATTGGCCCATCCTCAGGCTGCTATCGTCAGTCACAGGAACATTTCACTGAACGCATATCGACTAGGTACATATAAACATTAAGTTGACGCGAACATTTAAAAGTTACAATTTAGTAAATTGTTTTTTAAAAAACATTTCTTAAAAACATTTTTTGTTTTTCGATTCTGTCGAAAAAAATGATTCTTTTCGAGAGAATCGAAAAACAAAAAAAAAATTAAAATTTTTTAAGAAATATTTTTTAAATACTAACTCATTTACAAAATTGTAACTATTTATGCACAAAAATACAAAACTGCCTTTCACTTCAACTAAAATATAATCTTACAAAAAACGCAAATAAAAATGTTATTTAAGTTTTTACCATAATTAAATGTTCCGGAAAATAAATAAAATATTAACAAATTATGATTTTGATGTGACATAACTTTTAGGTAAACAAATAATTATAAGGTGACTGAACATAGTATACCCTCGAGGTGCTGACATTTGTTGTATTAGAACTTATTTTAGGTTATTAGATGTAAATTGTTGTGAATCTGATTCAAAGTTTATTCATGATATTAAAAAAGAAGAAACTACTACCGCTATTACAAAAGTAAAAATACGAAAAACAAGAACAGATAAAATTCATAAAAAAGATGAATCTAGTAATGGGCGTAAAACTAAGAGAAAAAAAACAAGGAAACCATTGGATCCAAACAGAAAATTAAAGCAAGAACATAAATTGTGGACCTGTGGCAAATGCCTTCAGGAGTTTGATACTAGAGGTGGCTTGATTGATCACTCTAAGGTTCACGGAGATACCAAGATTGAAGAACATACATTTAAATATGACGAGAAACTGGATCTATATTATTGTAATACTTGTTTAGCGGACTTTCAAACTAAACAGGAAGTTGAAAAGCATATAATAAAAGCGCATGAAGAATGCTTCTTATGCGAAGTTTGCGATGAATCTGTTAAGAATGCTTTTCGATTTGCGATTCACATGAAGTCGCACACCAGTGATGACTGTTTAAACTGTCCTTTGTGTAATTATAAAACTCGAAGAGGAAGTAGGCTGCAGACTCACATTAACAGCGTTCATTATCATAAATTCTATTATACTTGTGGTACTTGCGGTCGAGGGTTTAATGATTCCAACTTGTTTAAAGAGCATAACAATGAACATCTTGGCATAAGACCATTTGTTTGTGTAGTTTGTGAGAAAAAGTTTGTGTATTCCAGGTACATGATTACTCATCAAACTAGACATCACACAGTTTTTATTGAGGGAAACGCCCATAAGACCCAGTGTACCGTTTGTTCTAGAGTATTTGGAAAAACTGAAACCTTGTTAAAACACGTAGCTAAGCATAATACAGAAAATACGACTGACCGACGACATTTATGTGACTTGTGTGGTAAAGATTTTAGCACTTCCGACAAACTAAAGTACCACTATAGGATTCATACTGGTGAAAAGCCTTTTTCATGTGGATATTGCTATAAACGATTCTCAAAAAAGTGTTATCTAGTTATGCACGAACGAATCCACACTGGAGAGAAACCTTATGCTTGCGAATATTGCGGGAAATGCTTTAATCAAATAACCTCTTTAAAAACCCATGTTAGAGGGCATACCGGTGATAAGCCCTATATTTGTCAGTTTTGTCATGGGGGTTACACGTCCCGAGGATCATTAAACATTCATTTTAAAATGTGTGCGGGAAATATTGCATCATAAAGATATGTTGGTGTAGAAAGTGCCCAAATTCGTACCTTGGGATAATATTTTAACCAGTGATATTCGATTTACGAGAAAAACCTGCATAATTATAGGGTGGACCACAAAAAACTGGACTGTTTTGTTATAACTGCCAATTTTTATTTATTGTCGGATTTTAACGCAAAAAAGAGTTTTGGAAAAAATTACATTTATCAAAAATTCAAAATGGCGGATGTTCAAATGTTTTATGCCTCTTAAAATAACCGTTGTTTTTTTTGAGACACTTTGTATATTTTTTGCAACTACAAAAAACTTCTATCTAATGTCTGTAAACCGATCTATCATTTGATAAATTCCATTAAGAAATAAAAAAACTATGGGTTTTTCCGTAAACCAACTTCTTGCATAAAATAAAAAGCGGTAATAATTTAAATTGAGCGGATTTTGTTATCTTTTCACCAATGTAGTTGACAAGGACACTCTAAAGATGCTAACAATAAGTTTTCTTTTTCTAAATGTCAAAAATTGACATTTTGTGACAATCACAATTTTATGCATTTTAAAAAACCCGTTGGAATTTGTTTTAAACACCTTGTATAGTTTTTTACTTTAACAGAAAAGTATCAAATATTTATATTAAGAAATAAGAAAAATATTGGTATTCTAGTGTAACATCTTTTCTGCATAAAAGAATAAATTAACGTCAATTTTGTAACAATAAAGTACAACATACATCAAAAAAACTGTAACAATAAACTAGAACATACATCAAAAAAACTAAAGTAGCTCTAAAAATTGGGACGAGTGTGGTCACCATTTGCAGCAACAATCAACTACATGCAAAAAAGGTGTTGCATTAAAATCCCAATATTTTTCTTATTTCTTAATAGATTTTAATAAATGATAAATGGGTTAACATATAGTATTTGGTACTTTTCTGCTATAGCAAAAAATATACAAAGTGATCCGCCATCTTGGATGGTCAAAAAATGTTACTTTTTGACATTTAGAAAAAGAAGCCTTATTGTTAGCATCTGCCCAGCAAACTGCCGGTACTTTACTAATATTGTACTTTAACAGTTGGCAAGTGCTGCCACCGACAATGATGTGCATTTTTTTAATTATTTTTATATGGTATAGTGTGCACATTCTAAAATAAATCGAGTAAAGGTTTACTCTAAAACTTCTCTCGCTCAAGAACGTATATAAAAAAACCACTTCAATTATACACATGTGTTAGATTGGTATATTCAGACTTTTCCAGAGTGTATTCAGAATTTTCCAGGATATATCCAGACTTTTTCTGGGTGTATGCAGACTTTTTTGGGTGTATCCCGACTTTCCAGCTTGTATTAAGACTTTTCCAGGGTGTATTCAGATCTTTCCAGAATGCATTCAGACTTTTTCGGGGTGTATCCAGACTTTTTCAGGGTCTTTCCAGACTTTTCCAGAGTGTAGTCAGACTTTTCTAGGGTCTTTTCAGACTTTTACAGGGTGTATCCAGACTTTTTCAGGGTCTTTCCAGACTTTTCCAGTGTTTATCCAGACTCTCCAGGGTCTTTTCAGACTTCCAGAGTCTATTCAGGCTTTTCTAGGGTCTTTTCAGACTTTTCCAGGGTGTATCCAGACTTCTTCAGAGTGTCTCCTGACTTTTCCTGGGTGTTTCAGTGTCTCCTGACTTTTCCTGGCTGTTTCCAGACTTCCAAGGCATATCTGGTCTTTTCCTGGGTGTATTTAGACTTTCCAGGGTGTATCCAGACCTTTACGGATTATACCTGCTGGCCTGATGCTGGCGGTTGTTCCAAATAAATACTAAGTGCTTCCTACTTAGTACTTTGTCGTTAATGGCACTTTGGAAAGCCAGTACTTAAAAAGTAATATTTTTTTAATTTAAAAATTGGCAATATGATAACAAAATCCTGTTAACTTAAATTATTGGCACTTTTTTTATGCTAGAAGTTGGTATACCAAAAAAAACCATAGTTTTTATTTCCTGATAGAATTAATCAAATGATACATCGGCTTACAGACAATAGATAGGAATTTTTTGTAGTTGCAAAAATATACAAAGTGTCTCAAAAAAAACAACTGTTTTATAAGATACATAAAACTTTTGTACATCCGCCATTAAATTTATGATAAATTTCATTTTTTGGCATATTTGCAAAGAGTTTCATTACATTTCCAAAATTCTTTTTTGCGTTAAAATCCAACAATAAATAAAAAATTGCAGTGGTGGTCCCAGTCATTTGAAAAGAGGGGGTAGGCGGTTTCGATACGAAAAAAAAAACTAGAATAAAAACAAAGTTTTTATGAGAAACATATCAATATGTGCAAACAAATACATTTTTTATTTTGAAAAATGTTTCAATGCGCCGAAAATGTTTCAGAAAATGACGTTACAAATGCAATTTTTGAGTCAAATTAAACTAAAATGGTAAATATCAACGGTATTATAGCGCCACACAAAATAAAACTAATACTTTAAATATCAAAGGTGTTATAGCGCCGCAATTCATGCCCTTCTTTTGATTTTATAAATGTTTTTGTAAAAAGTTTAAATTCAGGTGGAGGGTGGAGGTAATTACCCCCCTAACAATAAACAAATAAACCACAAACAAAAACTAATAAATATATACTTTTTTTGAGGACTAAACAACTTTTTCAAGTTGCAGCATTAAGTACCTTTTATATTATTGATATGCAGCAACTAAGCCCGTCAGACAAATTTTCGTCATAGATTTTTTAAGTACTTACTTATAGTACCTTTTATATTATTGATATGCAGCAACTAAGCCCGTCAGACCAATTTTCGTCATAGTGTTTTTAAGTACTTACTTATGTTTTTAATTTTCAGGGGGTCTATTCTTGGATCGAGAGAAAATTTGTTCCCAGGGAGTCGAATTCTCTCGCTACTATGCATCTCATTGGTCCAAATCTTCGGTTTAAATCGGTTTCTCTCATTTTTGCCTGATATTGATCGAAAGTAATTCTATTGGTCTTGACTAAGATAATTACTTTCGACGAATATCGGGAAAAAGTGAGAGAAACCGATTTAAACCGAAGATTTGGACCAATGAGATGCATAATAGCGAGAGAATTTGACTCCCTGGGAGCAAATTTTCTTTCGATTTAAGAAGGAGAAGCTTACTTAATGGCAAATATCCAAGAATGTTTTTATCAACGGAAAAATATCGCCATACACCTTGCCGGGATTGGAACCCGGGACCCTCCGTGCGGCAGGCAGATATGCTGCCCTCTGGGCTACCGCGGCCGACTTCTGACCAATATTGTTTCCAAATACTGACTTTTCTCAATAAAAGGTCAAGAGTTTGTGTTTTGGATTAATCAAACAGTTTATAGTATTTGGAAAGGACATTAGTTAATTTTGCCTTGATTTTGGCTTCACGTTGTATAAAAGTTGGTATGAACATGTTTAGGTCAAAAATACTTACCCCCAGATGCACCGTAAAAATATTTGGATTAGTTTAGCTAATCCATGCTTCTCCAGTGTTCATTTATGTGGGAACAAGAAAGAAAAAGAATGGATTAGATAGCCAATCGCGATTAAGTGCCTACAGTGCATTTAGGGGTTAGAGTCTCGTTATTGAACCTTATCATTATCGTGGTTTTCTCGTTAAGTACGTCATGCGTTTGTTTATTCTTGGTGTGTCCAAAGACTTTAGGGTTACCACCAGCATCTTTGTTGTCTTCTTTTTTCTGGAGCCGCTCCCCCCACCTTGGACCGCCACTGAAATTGGCACTTAAAACAAAACAGTCCGGTTTGTTGCGGTCCACCATATATTGTTATATATGTTCATAATTAAGTAAAAGTTAGTCTTTATTCTAGCTTTGCTATACTGTATTCTAAAGTTTTTGAAAGTCTCAGATTATCGTGTATTCAGACAAACAATTATACAGACAAAAATGGATGATTTGTTTAAGAGAGGTAAATTATCTCTCAAGATGATTGAAAATAACACTAAAAAAATTTGTTATAAAATGTTTTTAAACGTTTTCGTGCATTTAGTACACCTTGTGGGAAGCCAATTTCTTAATAAAAGCATGAATCCATGCTTTGTTGCTATGCACATATGCTTTTATGTAAAAAAAAATTGGAATAAATTGACAGAAGACCAAATTTCTCTAAAATTTCCATTGGGAAATGTTTTATCTAGCATTAATGCCAAAAATGACAATTCCGAAAATTTACCGGAGATATTTCCAAAAATTCTCACCTATTATTGTTCAAAAAAATAACTGTGTAATAAAATATTGCTTATTTTCCTCTAACAAAACTACTTAAGAGGTTCACAGCAGTCAATCAAATACAAAAATTTACAAATATTTGAACTATTAAAAAATTAAATGTGATATTAGGGCTTTTAAGTATAATAAACGAATCTTGGAATTTTGAACGTTATCCAGTAACAGTTTTTCAGATAGTTGCAAATAGCGTGGTAGAATCCAATCTTAATATTTTAGTTTTCGCCTTTACTTTTCGAACTATTATAAGTTATAGAATTAAATGACCAATATAATTAGTATGTTTTCACATCATACTCAATACGTATTGAAAAGATTGTCTTCTTTTTCTTTCATAGAGCATGTTCTCTGTTCCGACAAAGAGCGTGATATATGAAAGAACAAGATGCTTGATTTTCGATGCGTATTGAATACGATGTGAAAACATACTATATGAATGCAATTTTAATTTTGAGAGTTAGACACTTTTTGAGATATTTGAAACAGCTCTTAACTTAATTTCTGCCTTTTAACTCCAGGAGTATTAAAAATTTTAAAACGGCCGATGCAAATATTTTTGAGAATTATGTGACCAAAATTATTTATTAACTATATATAATGTGGGTCAAACCGTCTTTGAGACCTGCTAAATTTTTATTGATAACTGGTGAACTATTAAGAATTTGAATAATTAATTTGGGAAATATTTTAGAGAATGAGAGGACCAATATGATTCAGCAAAATTTTTATCTAACCATTTTTGAGATATTTGCAATTAGCTCATATTGCTCATTCTTGAACATGTGTAGTAAATTATTTTCCCTTGTGTTAAAGAAATAATAAATTTAAACGCTTCTAATTACTTTTTGGTTTAAACATTAAACGATTTTCCAAAGACACTACTGTCTAATACGTACAAAACGTCTTCACTTTTTATACAATTTTTAAAAGAAATTATTTTAGTTGATACTCATGTCTTAATATGACATAAATGAGCTATTTGCAATTTTTAATTGTTTGTTTATTAGACTCCCGGTTTTTGATCGGTAGCGTCATGTTGTTTTTTGTGTTTCATATTTTTTAGACTAAATGTTCTAAAATTAAGTGCGTCGAGCTGGTATGATCACTTCTGTGCCGTCGTTTTATTTTTTTATGTTTCTATAAAATGTTTTATTATATTTTTATGTTTTTATAAAGTTATTGTGCAAAAATTGCTTTTGTTAAACTCAGGAAACCTGACCTAACATTTTCCATTGTGTAAATAATAATTTGCGGTAAAAAATCACTTCTGTAAACATCACATTTGTGCACAGTATGTGCAAATAATCGACAGGATGGATACTACATTTTTGTAGTTTAACTTATGTTACCATTATGTTTTACTTTTTGTACATTCCGTAGATATTTTTGTCACTTCTGTGGGTATTACTTATTTAAATATAAAAGAAATATAAATGGTTATGCAAAAAAGATGTAACGAGGGTGAGGTCCAAATAAGCTTAACTTAACAGTACATTATTTTAAGATTAACCCATATAATCCAACCTATTGCTGATTTTTTTCAAAACTTTGGTAAACTTATGCCGAAAGAAATAAAAAAAAACTTTTAAAACTTTCTAAAGAAACCTGACCGAAGACAGGAGCTTTTTGATTTTCAGTTTGTCAATACAAACTATATTACAATTAACAAATTATAAATAAAATCAAAATTATTTTTCAAAATTGTTTTCAATTTCTCTTTTGGTTGGGAATGCAATTATCTATCTTAATGTGAAAACTACGTACCGCTGGCTGCTACGGTTCGTGAGTTACAATTTTTTAAAAGTTAATTCCCCCTCCTCCCTCTTACAATTTTTTTAAAAGTTCATTCCCCCTCCTACCCTCTTGCCAATCCCCCGACCCCATCTAAAACTAATCAGCTCTGCGTCTGGTGACACAGAGTTTTTGTGCCAAATTTTATAAAAATCGGTTAAGCGGTTTTTGAGTAATCGTGTTACCGTCACAGTGGCTTTAACTAAAGCTTCAACTGCTATAAGTTGAGGACAAAGTATCAAGCCTAAATCAAGTTTTGTAGTCAGGATTTTTCAGTTTCCTGGGTCGTATGTGTTTAAATTGCGATCTTTAAAATCTCAGTAGATATGCATGGTTCAGCTTTCGGTAGAGAGCTAACCACCAGTTTTGAATACATACATACATACATACATACATACATACATACCGTCAGCTAGACAGACAGACAGACTTTTTTGAGCGACATCACTTATTTTTAGTGGAAATATATATTTTTTTTTTTGACGATCCCAATAGCCTTCATATCTTTCATACTATATATGGATATATTGCCTCAAAAAAGTTCTATGCAGGGGGTCCCAATGTTTGAAGTTAAACTAAAAAACCCCACCAAATATCACATTACCGAGAAATAATGAAAGAATGAAGTTTCGTACAAATGCTCATTGGCTCTTAGCATTAACGTCGGGAATTGGGGCTTTCAGCGAGGGACATTGTATTGGCAAAATATGTATTAAAATTAACTTGGTACCCAATTTTGTTGCTTGAACATATTTTCAAAGAATTTTTACGACTTTTGAGTCTATTGTTTGGTAATAGTGGCCATCTCTAGAGGACTTTGAAGTGACAATATGCAACAAATAAAATTTACTGCTCTATATGAGCACGGTCTGTACGTTTAATGTTTTTTACGTTCAGTTAAAAGTGCTTTTTTTTTTGTTGATTTACTTTAAGAATAGGGCTTTTTGCTCAAAGGTTTTTATGTAATTTGCTTCTGCTTGGTTGATACTCATGTCTTAATATGACATAAATGAGCATTTTTAATTGTTGGTTTATTATACTCCCGGTTTTTGATCAGTAGCGTCATGTTATTTTTTGTTTTTCATATTTTTTAGACAAAATGTTCTAAAATTAAGTGCGTCAAGCTGGTGTGATCACTTCTGTGTCGTCGTTTTATTTTTTTGTGTGCCTATAAAATGTTTTATATTTTTATGTTTCTATAAAGTTATGGTGCAAAAATATTGCTTTTGTTGAACTCAGGAAACCTGGCATAACATTTTCCATTCTGTAAATAATAATTGGCGGTAAAAACATCACATTTGTGGACAGTAGCTGTAAATTATCGACCGGATGAATATTAGATATTTGTAACTTATGTTACCATTATGTTTTAGTTTTTGAACATTCTGTGGTTATTTTTGTCACTTCTGTGGGTATTTCTTATTTAAATATAGAAATAGATATAAATGGTTATGTTCTTTATTTCAACTTTTTTGGTACAAATAAGCTTAACTTATTAAATTTTGAGTGATCTGAACAAACATATTCTCTAATTTATTCTGTCGAATCCTTAGTTCTTATTTTTTTACGATCTCAACCAGATATAATACATAAAAAAAATTGTATCAAAGAATTTTATGAAAATAAAAAAGTAAAAAAAGTACTCACTTTCCGCACTCATTTTCGTTCGCACTTTTCCGCACTGACTGCGGAAATGAATATACCCCTCGATTTACCCCCATACTTTTCCCCACTAGGATTTTTCATTATTGACTTTTTTTTCTTTACGTCCACCTGAATCTCTTTCCAACTTTCCAAAGACACATGACCGAAGACAGGAGATTTTTGATTTTCAGTTTGTCAATACAAACTATTACAATTAACAAATTATAGAAAAAAATCAAAATTATTAAAAAAAACAATGTTTTCAATTTCTTTTTTGCTTGAAAATGCAATTATCTATCTTAATGTGAAACCTGCGTATCGCTGACTGCTACGGTTTGTGAGTTACAATTTTTTTAAAAGTTAATCCCCCCTCCTTTCCTCTTGCCATCCCCCCACTTTTATCAAAAACTAATCAGTTCTGCGTCTGGTGACAAAGAATTTTTGAGCCAAATAACTTATTTTTAGTGGAAATAAAAAAAAAAAATTTGACGATCCCAACCGCCTTCATACTATGTACGGATGGCTAATAACTAATAGCAACCCTAGTCAAACTAGCTAGGGTTTTAGGTATATTGACTCAAAAAAGTTCTATGCAGGGGGTCTCAATGCTTGAAGTTAAACTAAAAAAATCCCACCAAATATCACATTACCGCGAAATAATCAAACATTGAAATTTCGTACAAATGCTCATTGGGCCCTTAGCATTAACGTCGGGAATTGAGGCTTTGAGCGAGGGACCTTGTATTGGTAACATATGTAATAAAATTAACTTGGTGCCCGATTTGTTTGCTTGAAAATATTTTTAAAAAATTTTTACGACTTTTGAGTCTATTGTTTGGGAATAGTGGCCATCTCTAGAGGACTTTGAAGTGACAATATGCAAAAAATAAAATTTACTGCTCTATCTAAGCACGGTCTGTGCGTTTAATGTTTTTTACGTTCAGTTAAAAGTTAGAAATTTTTGCCGAAATCTTTTTATGTAATTTTCCGCTGAGGGGTGCAGCATTCCTAAATAATTTAATTATCTGATATTTGGTGTTGCGTTCTATCTGCTGTATAGCTTTGATTAGCGGGCGACAAATATAGATGCCAAATGTGGTAACTTTTGCACTTTTTTTAAAATTGCTTATAACATTAGGGAGTTGGGGTCAGAGTCAGGACTTTCGGCCAGGGACTTTAAGTAAGCAACAAGTGTCAAAAATTTGCTGGGACTTTTTTGCCAAGTTTCATCGCTCTTTTATAACACCTAAAGTTTTGTATTTTATTATCGGGTCACCTAAAGAGGAACCCTACACACGGTGGCTACATATCTAAAAATTACCCAATATTCTTTAATAATTTTTAACAAGTTTTGATCCGTTATCTTCCGGACTAGTAGACCTAAATTTCCTTGTAATTACCTACATACATGTCAGGTTATTTATTTGCGTGAAGTTCTGTAGTGAGGTTGTGTAGTGTCTCATTGCCCGTTTGTTTTTATGTTTTATGTTTTATATACGCCCCCACCACCCTTTTCGTAGAGCTGCTACTGTTATGATTTCGTTCAAATTGTGAATGTGCAAATACGGTTTCGAGCCTTTCGATATTATTACTATTTTGGCATTTTATTATTGCTCAATGAACCATTCGATCAAATCGACGATAAAATATCTTTCGTTTACCCTTTTTCCGAAGTTGGTTTCGGTACTCACTTTTTTGTACACCATGCCAAAAGAATTTTCCAAAAATTACAGCAATAATACAACAATATGCATTACCTAATTTTGTAATTACTACATATAAGTATTATCCCTGTATCACATCTTGCCTAAACACCAAATTACACCACCGAAAACCCTTTAAAAAAATCTGGTTTGTAAAAAATATATCCCCTAGATATTGATAAATTTAGTATTTTTACATTAATTATAGAGTGACAATAAATAAATTTGATAATTTAGATTTGACAAAGTTCTTATTTTTATAACATTAAGGTGTTTATGTCTCGTAATATTGTAAAAATGCACCTAAAATTTACGAAATGTGGACTTGTACAATAATATATTTTAGGTATTACAAACTAGAGGTTCAAATGGAGATAGCTGATTCTGAATTTTTTCCTAGTCCACAAAAAAAGAAGCTAAAATCTTTAAAAACAAAATCAAATAAAAAAGTAAAAGTTGACAAAGAATATGAAAAAGTCAAGAAACTTTTGATAAAAGTTCCTAAAAAACCAAAAAAACCCAAAAGTTGGATCTGTAAAAAATGTTCGGCTATTTGCGAAACCAGAAAAGCCTTGACCGAACATAACAAAATGCATGTAATTCAGAAAACCAACAAGGAAGAGCAACCGACGTTTAGATATGACGAGACACTAGAATCATATTTTTGCTGTACATGTTCTCAAGAATTTCCAACAAAAAACGAGGTCCAATTTCATATTGTTAAATTTCATGAGGAACATTTTATTTGTGATATATGCAATCACGTTGCCAAAAAAGCTTACCTCTTTGCAATCCATATGAAAGGACACAGCAATGATGACATGTTTTACTGTCCATTATGCAGTTATAGCAGTCTAAGAAGAACATGTTTAAATAGTCACATTAATATTGTACACTATCATAAGTTTAGTTACAATTGCGCAACCTGCGGCAAGGGATTTAATGATCCTCTTCTTTTTAAAGAACACGATAACGAACATCTGGGAATAAAACCCTTTGTTTGCATTGTTTGTGACAAGGCATTTGTTTATTCTAGGTATATGACCCAACATCAAATTCGACACCATACTGTTTATATTCAAGGGACTCTGCATAAATCTCAATGCAGTATCTGTCTGAAAGTGTTTAGCAACTCTGAAAATCTTTTAAAACATATAACAACCAAACATAAATTTGGTGGAGATAAAGTTGAAAGACCAAATCTATGTGATTTATGTGGAAAAGGATTTCGAACACCCATTAAACTAAAATTACATTACCGAATTCATACAGGAGAAAAACCATATGCCTGTAAGTTTTGTGGTAAATGCTTTTCTAAAAAAGACTACCTCGTTATGCATGAGAGAGTTCACACAGGAGAAAAGCCATATTCTTGTGAATATTGTGGGAAAGGTTTTAATCAAGTGGCACCTCTGCGTATTCACGTAAGGGGACATACAGGTGAAAGGCCGTATATTTGTCAGTTATGTCACAATGGATATATTTCTAGAGGTTCCTTAAATTTACATATAAAAACTTGTTCAGGGATTCGAAGTTTCCATCAGTAACTGAAAATCAATATCCTATTGTTTATATTATTATAAGAATTTCATTTAGGTTACTAAATTTCAATGTTATGATTTTGCATATTGAGTTTTAATTTATTTCTAATATTTATGATAAAAAAATTTTCTTTTGAAACTGTATTGTTTTTTTTATTCATATTCTTCTAGTACTATACCTTTTGGACTACTAATAACATATCCTCAAAATTTAATAGCTAGAGCTAAGCTGGAGGAGATTTTGTTATTAAAGGTAATCTTTTTTTACCAGTGCCAAAAAGATTAATTGCCGATTTATAATGAGAGCATATTTAAAAACTCTCAAAAAAAAATTAACTAAATTTCATAAAAATTAGTCAAGGAAATCATGTCTGAAGTTGATTCCCACGCTCTGAAGATTTGGGGACGACTTGAACATGCGTTTATTTTTACTATAGTATTTTACCTACCTCAAATCATAGGCATGGACAGTGTGATCTCATAATGGCAACCGAAAGTTTTTCAAGGGTTTGAAGCAAATTAAAGTAAAGTAAAAAACAAAAATTGTTAAAATTGTTAAAGTCCTAAAAATATAACTGAAGTAAAAAAATATTTTTAGTATATTATCTAGATATTTTCTGAAATTTGCTTAAGTAACATTTTTGGCCGATATGCAATGTAAAATATTTTAGGATAAAAGAAATACCTTGATAAGCAATCTATTATCGAAGAAAAGTTATGCTGCTTAAAGGAGAAAATTAAAATAATCGTTGAAAAATATGTATCCCTGAATTTAAAGGTAAAACAACAATTAGTATAAGTAATTTTCATTATCTTGTAACAGTTGGTATTTTAAAATGTTCAATTTATTCAAAATATTCGTTTTTCTGAAACTCATTCCCGGGGGTCGAACAAGAGTGGAGAGTTTTCGGGCTTTATAGTAAAAGCCTCAAGGCGCTCACTTACTCCTTGTGTCAGTCACGATTCAAGAGCCTCTATCGGTCTTAAAGTTGAAAATATCATGGATAGGTAAGCCTTACTATTTTTTGCTGGGATGTGCATTTTTTCGTCGAATACAAAATGGTCAGTTTTGCACCTCCAAAAAAGGGCTCGGCACACCTCTTTGAGGGTGAAGGGGGGGAATTGTAACTGGACAAGTCTTTGTGAAGTAAAGTCTTCAACCTATACAGCGGTGTAAAGCAAAAACCTAGCACGTCAAGTTACCATATTTAACTTTTTCTTCTCTATTTTTAAGAGGTGTTTAAAAATATTTCTTTTTACCTTAGAAATCATCGGTGTTTAAAGTTTTGAACCTTAAATTTGTGTAAAAAGTGCAATTAGTAAGCTCTTCGACATCATTATTTGAAGAATTTCAATATTTGAGCACACCATTACTATCCATGTAGAAGCCTTGGAATCCAATCTTTGGAAAACAAATAAAAGAAAGATATGATCTGGGAATTTACCAACATGGTTTGCAAAAATAATTTGATTTTTATTGATTTACATGTTAAAACGGATTTTGGTCCCACTTGGTGCGGTGTATAATTTCCATACAATTTTGCATTTAGCAAAACAGGACTTAAGCGTGCCGTATGTTGGAAATGTTATAAATAAACTGTTAAAATAGTACATTATAAACCTAAGGAGTAAAGTGGTACATTTAATCCCTTCGGTCGGGCTATAATTTTTCGAGTGACTAAGCATCACTTTACTCCTGAGGTTTATATACTATTTTATGCACTTTAGAATAAGCAGCAAAGTAAAAAAAAATAACTTTATTTTTCAAAAAATCGCACTCTGTAGACAAACCGCCACATGTTCCTTCACTCTGTATTTATGTCAAACGATAACATCCAGTATGCCGAAACGCAGAAACATATGCATCGCTATGTCCATAAATTCAACTTTATTTCCCTAGGGAATAAATGTCCCACTTTATTTTCGCAAAAGCGGAATTAAATGGGTGCATTTATTCCTGGAAGTGCATAAAAATTATTAAAACATCATTTTTTTAAATTTTTCATAAAAGTTAAAAATAATAAAGTTTGTGAGGAACCTTCCGAGTAAAATTAAATTTAGAAAAAATAGTAGTTTTCCTAACAACTGCGCAAAGTGATACTTTCCCACACGAAAAAGCAGTTAGACAAACGCAAAAGCAGTTAAACAAAGCTTTAAGTGCAGGAAAGTCACATTGCGCGCGTGTTCGGAACAATATTTTTCCTACGAGTCTCAAAAAAAAAAAAAATATTTAGATTAGGAAACTTTTATATTTTGTTTAACGTAAAATAAAAATAATATTACTTATTATTAGCAACACTTTAAACAGCGTGTGCAAAGAACTTCGCTCCGCAAAGTTGAGCTTTGCGCACACAAATAAGTACGTCACTTTATGCACGCGAGTAGAAAACAAGTTTTTTTGTTGTTCTTGTTGCCAAAAGAAAGAAAAAAAAGAATGTGTTATATTGCACGCGTACGGGATGAAAACCATACTGCTATTAGTTATGTGAAAATAATTTTGTCAAAAAGCTCTATTGAGAATGCTTTTAAGAGTCTATACCGAACTATTATACATTTAACTTTTAAGAAATATACTCAAGGCGTCAAAGACTGTGACATAAACGTGAGTACAGATCAGCAGTTATGTGAAATAAATAATTATCTAAAATGTTTAGTAGTTTAATAAGGTATAGTTAATTTTATCTGTATTATTGCTGTTATTTTATGTCAGTTCGTATGTGCAATAAGTAAAAATTTGATTTGGCTTTTTAAAATGTTTTAATATATAAATATTTTGCCAGCTAAACATTTTTATAAAATACATAATTTAATTTAATCCTGCTAATGAAATTATTTTTAGGAAAACAAGAAATGTAACAAGGCGGCTCGGAAAAAACATTAAACAAATAAAGTTGAAAGAAGAATGTAAAGATGTTGGTATAATTTCACACGTAAATCGTGTAAAAAGAAAGCCTTTTGAAGTAGGAAAAACCAACTTTGCAAAAGATGACAACAGTTTATTTGACGAGAATGAGTTTAAACCTGAGAGTAGCGATGAATTTATTAATGATGAAGATGATCTTGATTGGAATGAACCCATCTCCAAATTAAAATCATTGAAATCCAAAGAATCTGGAATTAATAAAAAGAAAAAAAAATACATCTGTCCTCAATGTAACCAACAATTTTTAACAGTGAAACTTTGGAAACTTCATAAATCAAATTCAAATTGTAAATTTACTATTAAAAGGGGAAGAAAGCCAAGAGAGTTAAATTCGAATAGTAAAATACAAACGTTTCCGTGTCTTTTATGCCCTGAGATACTTTCAACGAGAAAGTTATTTAAAGCACACAAAAGGGACCATCATCCAAATGATTTGTTTGAAGAACAGGAAGAAGAAGATATGTCTCAAAAATACCATTTCGATGAGCTACAAGACTTGTATATTTGCGATATATGTTCAGCCGAATTTTTGAAGGAAGTAGAGGTTGATCAACACGTAAAAACTCACGAAAGGAAGTTTACGTGTGTCGATTGCAAAGAAACTTTTAAATCAGCCTTCCTGATGGGGATCCACTCAATGTCTCATGACAACCAAGGCAAAATTCAGTGTCCTTTGTGTTCTTATGTGTCTTGCAAAACGTTTAATTTTAAATCCCATATTAATTGCGTACATTTAAAGAAATTTTTATACAACTGCAATATATGTGGAAAAGGTATAAATCAATTGAAATTGTTTCAAGAACACCAAAATATTCATACTGGAGAAAGACCGTTTGAATGTGTAGTTTGTAGTAAAAGGTTTACCCTGACCAGGTATCTTTTAATTCATCAAATCAGAAATCATCAGGTTGGTAGTACAGGACAAAAAATTGAAAATCATTGTGTTGGCTGTAATAGATACTTTTATAAACCCCAAGCTTTATCGGAACATATAGAAGAGTGTCGCAAAAAGAAAAAAGAAAAAAGTCAATCTATTTATCTGTGTAATAGTTGCGGTAAAAGTTTTACATCCAAAGCTAATTTGGTTGGACACATAAGAAATCACACCGGTGAAAATCCATTTGTTTGCTCGTGGTGTGGTAAAGGCTTTATGAAACGGCAGTACTTAAGATACCATGAAAGGGTACATACTGGAGAAAAACCCTATTCCTGTGAATTTTGTGGGAAGGGGTTTGCACATCGAACTCCTTTTAGAGTACACAGAAGAACGCATACTGGTGAACGACCTTACGTCTGTCCATTCTGTACTAAGACATTTACTACTAATCAAGGCTTAAAACTTCATAAGAAGAACTGTGGTGAAAGTCACATTAATAATTTTTTAAAATATGATGTTCCTAATGATTTAATTGTTTAATTTTAATGTAGACTTATCATTTAAGCATTATTTAAAAATATATCAAATGCTTGTGGCTAGTAAATTGCCAACCCCCATTTTTTACTTTTATTAGGGTTGATTTTGCATAGTTGTGTGTAACATTCGAACGCATATAATACTTATTTTTTATCAATAACTATAAATATACTGACTACTACTACTACACTTGTGAATTTATACTTAGGTTAAAGCTAAGTAACTACTTATTTTTAGAAATTAATTTAGTAAGTGTGACGTGGAAACCTTTTCCGCACGCACCGGCATGTACCCGAACGAGACGCCAGTGTAGTTCGGGCAAGGCATGTTAAGTTCGAAAAATACGCTTTCCGTGACCTTAAGACACCCCGATCCAACGAAAATTGCTTGGCAAATAATAACGACTGTTACAAAATAATAAGTTGTTATGAGATCCATATCACTTCTAAACTTTGGAGAGCGAAAGAGACGGTGTGACCCCTCGCCGCGCCCAGATTGATCATTGAGGATTCAGAAAAAAATTTCATCAAAAGTTTAAAAAATCTACGGGATCGGTCAAAAAAATAAAAATCAATTTCTGCTATTTGCAAATGTCAGAATTAGAAAGAAGACATAGATTTGTCTTTTTTAACTACTAAGATATTTAATCCGCAAAAAAATCAATTTTGTATTTTTTTGCAAAATAGTTTTTTACATAACTTTTTTGAAACACTTTGTATGGAAAATGTAACCCTATCATAATACGCGGTGAATTTTTTCCTATAAATCTTCCTTTAATACTTTTGATTTTCAACCAATAATAAACTCACACAATCCAGAAGCAGAGAAGGTTGGGACACCCTGTACCTAGAGGCAATATGAGTTGCCCACCTCTGGTAAATATAAAACAACAAAAAACTGTCAGATCTATAGAGGTCATCCACTTGTCTCGAGCAAACAAAAGAGTGTTTGAACATGACTTGTGTGCCTTTTGGCAATTTCCTTTGAAATATGTCAAAGTCGCGTGGATAACATAACATTTCTGTATCGCTTTAAAGTTGGCATTATTTTTGTCATTAGAACACACCCAAGTAATGCTTGTTTGTTTCGTTCGTGTTAAGTTGATTGCCTAACGTACTTGCCACCATTTCTGACCTTTTCACCTATGAAAGTTAATTTCGTTTATTAAAGTACGGCATAAACTTTAATAAAGTCGACAAATTAAAGTTAATGTTTTGATCTGCTTTTAATTTTTGGTGAATCTACTCATCCATTAACTAAGAAATCATGTATCATTAACGTTAAATTTGACGGTGTAATAACAATATACCTTCAAATTAAGTTAAGTTTGCTTAAGGCTAGCTTAAATAGACATGGGTATTGAAAAATTGATTTTATGACGAACAAGACTCGCAATTGATAAGATATTTTGAATTTTGTCGCAATGCATTAAAACGAAACGCGTAAAACCAGTTTTCATTAAAATAGTCAAAACAATCTGCAAAACTCGAAAAGATTTTTATAACAAGTGTCAAATTTGCATTTTTAGTACGATCAGGCATGGCATTACGAACTGTTTTTTTTTTCAAATTTTTTTTTAAATATAAAGAAGACGCGCTTGTTAAACACTTGAACTTTAATATTTCTCTTACAGTTCCTTCGTGCATTAAAAAGTAGATCTGGCAAACAAAATTTTTAGCCCGAACCGCGAGAAATTGGGAGCGTAAGCACGGACCGCCCCAACCCACAATGGGGCAGGGGCTACCAAAAGTTGGCAAAAATTCCAATTATAAATTTTAAATCAATTTTTAACACCTATATATTTTAGATATCATAAAAACATTAAAAAAAAGTAATGGCATCCCGTTCCTCAATACAAAGAAATAACTATTGCATTGTTCAGAAAAATGCCACTTCACGATTTCGAAAAAAACATGACATATCTGAAAAGACAAGACTTTTACAGAGCAGATGTCAAAAATGACAATTCTTAATAATTCAAGGTGACGGATAATTTTAAAAAATGCCAATTTTTACGCCCCCAGTAAACTTTTTCTGTGCGCAACTGGCAAAATTTTTTTTTTTTTTGGGGTCAAACCTTGTTTGCAATCGCCTAAGCATGCCATTTTTTACAAAATGTAAAAACTCTAAAAAATATATTTTATAGTTATACGCAAAATATCGTAAAAGATTTTAACAGGGCATCTAATAAAAATGATCAATAAACCAGGTTAAAAAAAAAATTGATTGGAATATGGCGTAAGGTGTGAATTTTCGTTCCACCAAACTAATGTTAAAATTTTCATTTCAAAAAACGTTATAAAACTGATTATTAAACATTTTTTTCATTTGTGCTCAGTGGGTAGTAATATGTTTTGTAGGGTACGGAATACCAAAATCTAATCTGCAGATATAATAAATCTCTAGATACACCATTTCTGTACATTGAATAATTTTTTGACATTTTTCAAGAAATCCAAGAAAAACAAGAAAATACTTTTAAAAATCTCGGACGAAGAGCACTTCTCGCAACACTCCATCTTTACACTATAAATCAAGGCGGCTGGTAAATGAAATAACAGTGGTTTCCATAGCGATGTGCCTTTTTACTCGGTGACGTTCATTCTTGCGACATTTGAATCTTTGATATGTTGACGATGTTTTTAAACGATTTTTTCGTAAATACTTGGTGAGAACTGGCGGAAATGGCTTAATTTTTAGGTAAGAATAATTAGATTTTTTCAATATTACTATTTTCCGCTGTTTCTCTTTAACTTTGGGTCAAAACGAACATAAATCTTTCTTTGCACCCGTGAGCATCGGTAATCAAAAAAGGCAGGCTATAGTTATCTGCAGATAGTTACTAAAATCATTTTTTTTATGAAGGTATAAAAAAAACCTTTTACATCTTAGTACACGAATGTAACACCAATTTTTATAACGTTTTTGATTTACGCTCAAAAAACTTCTGAGCGATCCAAGATCAATAAAAAACAGATTAGTGTGTTTGATTTAAGAACAGATCGCGCTCCCGCCTTTATCCGCTTATTTGATTTGTGCCCCAAATCTCTCGTGGACCGCCTTTTCTTGCCCCCAATCTTAACGGTTCAAGGAGTTGGATCAAAACAATAGACATAACCTTACTTTGTTATTTTTTTGTTCAATTTATTTTTAAACGTTTATGACATCTTTGTTAAATAATGATGGTGGGCGAATTTTTATCTTCCAATTCAAGCTCTGAAGATGATATGAATTACAGAGTTTATGAAAACATTACGTCTTTAATGTTCCTCAAAAAAAGAAAAAATATTAATTATGTGCAAGAAGTGGTGCCCGAATAGTAAATAAGTAAAGCTTTATATTATGAACCCCCTAGGGGGCACAAAAATTCACATACCTATACCGTATTAGTTTACCTACTAACATAAAGTCGAGACATCTGGGGCTGAATTTTTGGATTTCAAGGTTATAAACGTTAACTTCTGTGTCTTTACGATGACAAAAACAATTTGTAAGTAGATATAACTATTCTTTTACGAAAAATAAAGTTAACAATTAAAAAAAAATTAGTTTAACGAACACTTCACGGTTATAACAAGAACATTTAAAATCAGAAACAGGTTTTGCCCAAAATACAGATGGGGATAAAAGATTTGCAATGCAAAAACACATGTTTCCTTTTTTGTGGTTAGTATAAATCAAAATAAAAAATCAGCCATACCTGGGTTCTATAACTTGCCCGCCCCCACACCCCCAAATGAGATTTTTTTTTAAATATTTTGATGGCTCCATATTGCCTTTTAAACTACTGTGCACTAGAGCCTTTTTTATGTGGAGAAACGAAGGCCAAATAAAGGCTGGCCACCCTCAATAATTTGTTCCCAAATTTTGTTTGCACTGCAATGCACCAACATTAAAACCTTTTGCACCTATTATCCCTTGGTCTACTGTGACCATTTAAATAGATTTAACCGCCCCCCTCCAAATTGAATTTTTGCCTGACTGATCGATCAGAAGTTATTATTT